>CABFWB010000742.1:158806-185364 GCA_902151455.1 Timema bartmani
CCCCCCCCCGCAGACCTCGCCACCCACCTATCTCTTTCTCGTCCCTAAAGCTGTTGAAATCATACATGAGGAACTCTACAAATGAAGACAGACTTAATTGGCTTCATGTACATCCATTCAGAGGTGTCAGTTACGGATCCATGTGGAAAAATGCCAGATCTAGGTATATCTGGCCCAGATATGGACCAGCTCTGGCCAGATATTATTTTTCCACATGGGTAGGATGAAGTTCTCAATGAACTTTTTATGAAGCCAAGGAAAATTAACATAAGACTAAAGTGAATTAGTTCAAAAGTGATTATGTGAGTTAAGAGTTAGTGCAAGTTGTTTATTTGAATATTCAGATTTTAGCTCATAAAATAATTTTATAAATCAAATTTCCAAAATACAATTTATTGAAACTTGCATGTTTGTATATAATAACAGTATGCATGAATAAAAATTTGTTCATAAAAACTTAATAGTCATAATAGTTAGAGAATTGTGGTTATTTTTTTAAATTTTAAATTATTTTTGATATTATTGTATTTCTTTTGATGCATTTGCATTTTGTAGTACTTAAATTTTCAAAATTTTCCACGTGAAAAACCAATGGACCCCACTTAGTTGGTCAGTGAAACTAATACCCCCCACCACAAACGAATCCTGGCTGCGCACTTAATAAATTACATCATTCAACTCATAAAGATACATTCTAGTTTCCTATACCAGTTATTCTTCGTTTCTGGGCATTTAGGTTTTAATAATTAGCCAAAATAATGTATTTTATTCTAACTTTTTAGAATGGAAAATTCTAAATTTTAAACTAAGTATGTTTTCAAGATTATATAATATTACTATTTATAGGAGTATATAAAATAGTTTTGTGTTCATGGCAGTAAAAACAAAACTCATGTAGGTAGGACTAAGGTTTTGCCTGAATTTAACATAAACGCAATATCAGATTGGAATCATCTCGGATACCTACCTAAGAAGTACCCTAGGGGGAGAGGATTAAGATGATACTATGAAAAGAAAAAAAAGTTTCTACCTTTTTCTATTTGATTGTTTTAAGCTTTAAATTAAAACTAATTAGATCATTTTCTTACAAAATAAATATTTTTATGGATTTTTTATTTTTATTTTTTCTTCGAGATTAATTCTAATGTTAATATTATGTTTTCAACACTATCTTCTTATCTGTTTTACTACCTATTTGAATCAATTCCTGCTAGCTCAGGGAATTTTAGACGATTTTGTTGGCTACATTTGTCAATCACAGCTACTCTTGTAATATCTAAGAAAGTTGAAATTTGTGCTTGAACATGCCAGTAATAAATAAATATGATAGCAAAAATAAGTTCACAGGCAATCAAGTTATTATTTGGAGACAATATGTATACCTACATCAGTTGAAGATAATCCTCAAATTAAAGATAACAGCAGAGAAGGTTCACATAACCTCTCACTTGATGGACATGGTAATTATTTTTTTTTGCCGCTTTTTAACGGTAGAAGACGGAATCTATCAAATCGGCTTGTGGCACTATCCACAGTAAAAGACGGAACTGATCAGATCGGCTTGTGGCACTATCCACAGTAGAAGACGGAGCTGATCAGATTGGCTTATGTCGCTATCCACATTATAAGACGGAGCTGATCAAATCAGCTTGTCGCACTAACCACAGTAACAGGTGGAGCCGATCAGATCGGCTTGTGGCACTTTCCACAGTAGAAGACTGAGCTGATCAGATCAGCTCATGGCACTAAAAGAGTAAATAAAAAAATTATTGCTTCACTCTATTTTTGATGGAACAATTTCAGGTGCACCTGCTGCGACCGATGTCTCGAGACAAAATGCGGCCGGAAGTGGATGGTCATAAGGACAAGTGTGCTCTCTGTGGTAGACACCCCCATGTTCGAATGGTTTATCCTGGTGCTTATATTCGCATCGAGCATCACATTGTGCTTCGAGGACATCTACCTGGATGACAATCCTTTCCTCAAGAATATACTCTATTGGACCAACCTAACGTTTTGTGTAGTGTTTAGCGTAGAGATGCTGCTCAAATGGTTGGCGCTGGGCTTTTGGAAATACTTCACCAGCTTCTGGACCATTCTAGACTTCATCATCGTGTTTGTAAGTATAGGCCTACCTAGTGTACATCGGGTCTTATATAAGTACGACATCACATATTAATTCTTGAGATTTAAAGATAATAAATGGCATGGTAAAATCATGCATACTTTTTCATTTATATTATTACTAGCACCATGTCTTACTACCCATTCGGGTTATACGCACTTACACTGATGTGTAATGGTAGGGTGATTGTGAGATGAAATGGAGGACCTACAGTTTAACGTGGAATCCGAACCACGGTGGAGGCCTGGCATTCCACACTTTCACAAGTTGTGATTAATACACGTCTTGTCAGAGATAGAAGGAAGGGTTTGGCAATCAGATACATCTGTACTGGGACTGAGGATTGAACCTCAGACCCCCCAGCACACAAGTCTGACACCTTACCCCTAGACCGCTAGGTCACCTTTTCATTTATAAAATTCCAGTCCCGACACATCGTTGATTATGATATTTACCATCTCTTCTTGCCCCTCTCTCATCTTCCTTCTTGGCAACGTGTTTTGAATGAGTAAACAATTGACTTACTATTTATAGTTTTGGTTTTGTACATAACTCCCCCCCACCCCCTATTAACATTTAGTATAAGACAATTAGGTGTAATATAATTGGGATTTTAGAACCGAAAAACCTTGGTTTCAGAAAAGTAAAATGGAACAATACATTTAACTTAAGAGAAATCATTGGTAGCTTTTATATTAAAATGTGGGAATTTTAATGGTTGTGAAATAAAATAACTGACTTAGATATTCATTGTACAATTTACTACTGAAATATTCCATAATGTATGACACTAGTTAAATAATTGGTCGTGGTTAGCTGTCAGATTTTAACATCTGGTTGATAAGTGAAGTGTGCGACAGGTCAAAAAACTACCTTCGCATTACTTAAATCTTAGACTGTACATTAGCTCTACGACTTATTTGGTGCTGACTGACAGCTCACAGCTGACTTCTGACACTCAACATTTAGGTATATACCTAAATTTTGACTGTCAGAAGTTACAGCTGTTAAACACATGATTTTTTAGATCATATGGTTCAACGTAGGGATTAATAATTTGGTCTGGTAACGTTTCAAAGCCGTCAGCTGTGAACTGTCAGTCAGCACCAAATAAGTCATGCATAGGGTTTAGCTATTAAGAGCTGGTGAATTGGGATATTAGTTACATATGATCATGTTCTAACCAGAAAACATGTATAAGCATGGTTATATGCAATCTTCCTCTGGTGACAGAGAAATGGGAGTCAGTTTAACAGGTTTTTTTTTTAAATATATTCTTACATCGTTTTTTTTCATAGTTTTTAAAAAATTATGTGAAAATTGTTTCATTAGTCTCGTTTCCATTATTTTTTAGATCATAAATAACAGAAAACCGCATCATGATGTAAATTATCATTTTGTTTGAATTGGATTACCTTTCTCACAAATGGACATTTGAAGCGCCTTTAAAAAAAACACAAATAGTTTTTTTTTTGTGGTTAACAATAACTGTATCAGTGTTATTTTATAGCTATTGATAAAAGCTATCAAAAATGCAAGTTTCAAAACATATGACTTGGCGTATGAATATGTGAAAGTAGATCTATTAGATTTTTCTGTCAATTCATAAGAAAATTGGGATATACTTTAAATAGGTGCTATCCAGACTTTTTTTTTTGCCTGTCTGGGCGTTACACATATGTACTAATAACACTAATGTGTTTGGAATGAGTAAGGTTGAATTTAAAGGAGTTGTACCTACATTTGTGTGGAGGGAGAGAGTGAAACCATTTAGGGAAAAGCCACCCCTCAAGTATATACTACAGGGATTATAACCTCATTCTCTCCATCATCAGCGGTCTATTCTCTTGCAAAAGTGATGCCTTAGACCATGTGTTCACCGAAACGGATTATCCAGGCTCTTGACTTGTCGATTTGTTTCAGGTATCTGTGTTTAGTCTTCTGATAGAGGAGAATGAAAATCTCAAAGTCCTCCGCTCATTGAGAACGTTAAGGGCACTAAGGCCTCTAAGGGCAATATCCAGATGGCAAGGGATGAGGGTAAGTGCCCCTAATATTTGTTTTAGCTCAGTGTTTCTCAAATTGTGATCCGCGTCTGCCAATAAAGTGGTCAGCAAAATCCCAGGAAGTTTAGTAATAATAATTAATATTTAAGAACGTTAATCACATATAATACAAAATTTTGAAATGCAAACCATTAAATATGAAAAATATTCATACTATGCTCTAGTTCTTCCCTCGCTAGACACAAGTCACATAAAAAAGACATATGTACCAACCTTAAGTCAACAAATTTGAACAATTATTTATCAAACAATACGATGTTTAGGATGTTAAACATAATCAGACAAATATTTCTTACTAATTCATTGTAATTATATGATTTTTTCCAACATTTAATTTAATAAATTGGTTTTTTGTCTTGTATTTAAAATCATAAAGTGGAGTTGCCTAAAAATTTTTTTTTTTTTCCCCCTCATGCTTTTTATCCCCCATTCTCCCTCCCAACTCCCAGGGTCAAATGGTCCCCCAGTGCGGATAACTTCCATTTGATGGTCCTCCATCCGGAAAACTTTGAGAAACACGGCTCTGGACTATGGATCAGATACAAGAGCCATTCTAGTGTGACTTTGCCTTCTTAATACACCAACACCTACCATTAACCATAGAAGAAAAGAAAAAATTTAAAACACAACTGCTAAGTGGTGGAAGGAAACGTGTTCCAAACTCTGTATTTTTACAGCTTTATATTTTAAAAAAAACTTTTTTGGTCAAAATAAATAAAACATTGCTTCAGTAGATTTTTTTTTTCTTACATTCATTACTGTTTCCAGCCTCTGGTCAGTTTTTTTATTCAAGCCATATATTTTCCACTACTGGCTTGCTATTTTTGCCGTAGCTTCATGTGCTTTATAATTTTTAAGACTAGGACAAACACAACAGCCAGTCCCCATTCATTAATTCATCTCCGTGAAGGGATAAACCCACATTTCACCAATGATAAATTTTTCGGCCATGCCGGGAATTGAATCGGGGACCCTTATCTCTGTAGACAGACACGCTATCGACCGAGCTAAGGTATCAGATTCTTAAGTAGATAGGATTAGAAATGTTACCACCATTTCACCAGCTATTTTATGGTTGTCGAAGAATAGTGCCATTTGGATATAAACTTTTTAAATTAAGATAAAAATTCTTGTCCGAATTCTCTGATGCCCGTGATGAATAAAAAATAAATTTTGTGATCTCTATGTGTGGAAAAATTATTTTTATAAAATAGGGATTTTTTTTTGTTTCCAATGGTGATTCTTTATTCTAAATCCCTTTTTGCAAAACATAAGGAATTTTGTTTTGTTTGAATTTTTCTTGGCCTCTTAATAGCGGTTCCGTGTTGTTTGAGAATGTTTGTTTCCAGTGTTGGTGTTGTGTTCTAGATAGTGGTGAACGCGTTGATGTACGCGATCCCCTCCATCTTCAACGTTCTGTTGGTGTGCCTGGTGTTCTGGCTCATCTTCTCCATCATGGGGGTGCAGTTCTTCGGCGGCAAGTTCTTCAAGTGCGTGGACGAAGAAGGGGAACTGCTACCCATAGAGGTGAACGATTCATAAAAACAGTTTTTTTTTAAAACATAATCTTATATATAGTGTCTCATATAGTATAATATAGTTAGGAAGAAATTTTTCAAAAATCATTCATCTGTAAACTACCCTTAACTTGAGGGCTAAAATCAAAATCAAGCGGTATCTGTGGCAGTGTGACTCTCGTAAGCATAAATATACAGAGTCCCCTTAATCCTATGTTAGCTGTCGTGAGGAGAAATAGTGTAAGGAATTAAATAATCCGAGAAAGAGTGGAAGTACATGAGATAGTAAATGAAGTAAGACTGAGAGGGTATGGTCATGTAATGAGGATGGAGAAGGAAAGAATGCCAAAGGGAATAAACGAGATGAAGTATGTAGGGTAAAGACCGCAAAGGAGGCCAAGAAAGAGGTGGGAGCAGCAGATAAAAGAAAGTGTGCAAGTGAGGTGAGAAGGATGGAAGCAATTAAAGGAGGAAGAATTGACCCGACGAACGACGACCCAATTTTCATAGTAAGGATTTTTTTTCTGACAGTTATAATAGCTACTTTGTATACTTTCACGTATTCGTACATTAATTCATATGATTTACAGCTGTAACATTTGATAAATAATTAAATATTATCAATACCTATAAAAATAACAGTGTTAGACAATATAAAATAACAATAAAATGTTTTCAATGTTTGGTGGAAAAATATGTGTTTCTATTTTCTAATGGCCCTTTTTAAGAATCGACTGCAGATGATATTTTTATCCAATCAAAAGTCACATTTTAACTAAAATTGTGATCGGAAATAAAGAATTTGTTCCCATAAAACCCTTTCTGCAAATTATATCTGATCTATGACACTTGTATTACTGCACATATATAAATTACAGTAAAACTATATCAGTCCGAACCCCAGTAGTCCGAAATTCCGGATAATCCGAACACACTTTTTGGAAAACAACAAAATAAAATTAAATCAATGAAATATATATTTTATTGGTTAACAAGCTCAAAGTTAAAAGAGAATTGTAAGAAAAAATTATATCAGGTAATAAATGCTTAGTATTTACATGTTGTAGTCAACACAATGTGTTTTCCTGTAACTAAAAAAATTACAGTAAATTACATGTAAATTACAGTAAATTACATTAAATTAAATGTAACTCAGTCAAATGTAATTTAAAATTTGTGAAAATACTGGATCCTTGTATTCTCCTGCTTAATCCGAATTTTCGCTAATTCTAACAAGCTTCTGTCCCAATTAGTTTTGATTAACAAGGTTCTAGTATATGTATTTCTGTGTTTCAGGAAGTTGATAATATGGAAGAATGTCTTTTCCAGAACTACACTTGGATAAATTCTAAAATTTCTTTCGATAATGTGGGAAACGCTTACCTCGCATTATTTCAAGTAGTAAGTTGATGCATCGATAAAAAGCTAAGATACAAGGGAACACGAGATATAACTGCATCTACAACTTTTGGATTATTTTGAACATTTTTACTTTTTTTATAGAAAAACTAGTGTGTTGTCTGAAATTAACATTTCATGTTTCTAAATAAAATATTGTTAAAGACCTTCCATAGTATTTTCAGTGTTAGATAAAAATATTTCACAATTTTATTAAAGTTTTTATGACTTTGTTAGTAAGATTTCATAAAAAGTAATAACGATGTTAATATAATTATGATAATACTTTGAAAACTTTTTAACAATATTTGTTCAAAAGTAATAAAGGGTCAGTTTCAGAAAGCACAAAGATTTAAAACAAAAACAAAAATTCAATAGAAACGTTAAAATTAAAATCGAAAGTAGCTACCGAGACAATATTTTATTTACTTTGGCAAAAATGATTTTTTTTTTTAAAATAAAAACTGCAAAATTACTATTTTAAATTCTTAACTCGCATTCCCTTATATCTCGCCATTGTCTGTGTTTGTCCTTTATGTTATTCCTTTTACATGTTCTTAACTAAGTAATCCATCATTATTTACAAATTTCCTTTTTCTTACTTATGATTTTTTTTTTGTTTCCTCTTTTAGTAAGTAGCGCTGTGCATTTCACACTAACCTCCTGATGAGTTCCGAAAGAATTAAACCTAGGTCAGGGACTTGGGTGGTAACAATTGATTTTCTTCAAGAGGCAGCCATTACCTCTTCGTCCATTGGCATCAGTGTAAATTGTGAACTGTTTTCCTTCCCTTTTATATGTTTTCAACCCACCTTTGCTGTATCTTCTTCCAAATATAAAACAATCCCAACTTGAATGTAATTTATAGAATTAATTTTATACTAAAGTAAATTGATAGAACTAAAGAAAAAGTAAAAATAAACTGCTAAGAGTAAATTTGATGAAGAAAGCCCAAAGAGTAAAGATGTTTGAAGAATCCAATGCACAAAGGTGATATCTTCTTCCTTTCTTCTGTCTTCTATTGTAGAAGTAGTCACACTCATTTTAACACTAACAGAATAATATTTCGGCACTATTGCCTTTATCGAACACAAACACATTTTTGGAGTAATCCAGTGTTTGTGTTATTTGTACTTTGTACTCTCTCTCTCTTCTTTGTGTTTGCATAGTTAATTTACTATATAACCTTTTACATCCCTTAAACCATTAGTGTAATTTTCTTTAGTGTAAAACCCGAATGGGTATTAAGATGCGATGCTAAAAAAAATTGAACTTGGTATTCAAAAATTATCTTTATAGATTTTAAAAAGTCAAACAAGAGGTGTAGAACTAAAATTTATATTCTAAACTTTGAGACCAAATGAAATATATAAACTAACTTAACCCACCTAGAATCACCAATCTTAGAAATGTTGGCACAGACGACCCAAAGTTGTTGTTTATTATAGTTGAAAAGGTTCGAATCCCTTGAATCCTATGGTATTCCAGAGGATCATGATTTGTAAAAATTTTAAAAATATATATATATACATACAATTATGAAGACCTCGACTTGATATGACAGTCATAATAAATCGGTAAAAGGAATTTTGACTTTTGTAGATGAGAGATTTACAAAATCACAACAATGACAAAATCATACTAATATAATCTATTTACTAAAAGTTTTTAGTTTTTTTTTTTTTTTTTTTTGTTTATGACATAATATACAATTAAAAACATAATATTATTTGTCATTGGCAACACACCTTGGAGAACTTTTTATAAATTCAATTTTAAATCTTTTCACTCCAAATAAAATTGTACATTTTTAAAGATTCAAATTTGTATTTAAGATTTGAAAGAAAAATTCATTATTCTGATCTGAGGATTAAAGGATTTGATCCATTTCTTTTTTCGATAAAATTAACGAGGGTGTAAAGAAAATTTTCTGACACCCTGTGTATATGTTTAAACCAACCGGGCACCAAGATGAGGCAAAAAAAATAAAAAAATAAAATATCAATTTGATTGATTGGAAAGCATATTCAAAGGCTGTTTTATCTGCAACCCTAAATAATTTTCTCTCTAACAGTAATGTTTATCCTATTTATCAAAATTTTAACAATAAGGTGGCCCAATGGCTAAGTGGTTTTATAAGCACAGAAATTGATTTTTAAAAAAAAGACAAAAATAGAGAAAGAGGAAAAACAAACTATCGAATGCAAATTTATTGAAGGAAGCCAACCTAAGGAAAGAGGAATAATTTTAGAATAATCCAAAGCAAAAAGATGACATCTTTCTTTCTTTTATAGTAGAAGTTGTCAAATACACACACACATTTAAACACAAATGTATACACAATAGAGTAATATTTTGGCCTTTATTAAATTAAAAGAAAAGAGGGAATAAACTTTACACAAACACTAAACTACTCTATTTTGAATTCAAAAAGAAAACTGTTAGAAAAAGTATAATAAACTCTTGTAGAAGTAAATATAATTTAAAAAAATTCTACCTCTACAACAGTTTACCACAGTGCTTATAAAACTTGAATTTTTTAATTAAAAATAGAGTAGTGTAGTGTTTGTATAAAGGTTATTCCTATTCCTTCATTTTGTTTTGGTTGATAAAGGCATTGCCGCCGAATTATTAATCTATTGTGTTTAAATTTGTGTCTAAATGTGTGTATGTCTACTTCTACTATAGAAAACAGAAGAAAGGAAGAAGATGTCACCGTTATGCTTTGGATTATTCTTAAATTTTTCCTCTTTCCCTAGGTGGGCCTTCTTAAATAAATTTGCACTTATTTGTCTGTTCCTCCTTTTTATTTAGTTTTATTAATTTCCATGATTGTAAAAATCCAACACCTTAGCTCATTCGGTAGTGTGTCTGCCTACTGAGCTAAGGGTCTCGGCTTTGATTCCCAGCATGGACGAAAATCTATCATTGGTGAAATGTGAGTTTACCCTCTAACATTGATAGATTAACGGCCGGGGACTGGATGTTGTGTCCGTCCTAGTCTTAAGTTAGATTATAAGGCTTATGAAGCTACGACAGGCCTAGCAAGCCGGTAGTAGAAAATATATGGTTTGAATAAAAAAAAGTGACCACAGGCTGGAAACAGTAATGGATGTAAAGTAAAATGATTATAAAATTATTGAACCAAAATGTGATTTTCTCTTATGGTTTGAATATTCCCCGGTGTAGGCAACATTTGAAGGCTGGATGGAGGTGATGGCGGATGCCGTGGATGCCAGAGGTGTGGATCTGCAGCCACAGAGGGAGGCTAATCTCTACGCTTACATTTACTTTGTCATCTTCATCGTGTGCGGCTCGTTCTTCACGTTGAACCTCTTCATCGGTGTCATCATCGACAACTTCAACATGCTCAAAAAGAAGGTGTGTCAAACTTACGCGCCGGATCTATGATTCTGTATGGACCTTTTTATGAGCCAACACATATTGCCATATTTTCTACAATTGTTGTAAAAATACACAATTCATAATTAAGAATTATTTAGGAAAACTTTGAATGTAAGGGTTGGTGTACCAAAATTTTAGTTTTTACTCACAAGAAGGAGTGTGGTTCGAAAGAGAATCCAACGGGTCAGTGGTTTCCAAACTGTGGTATGTGCACCACCAGTGGTACACACAATTATTGCTAGTGGTACTCCCTGAGAAGCCATACTAAAAAGGTATAATTAAGTCGTTAAAAGATGGGGCCTCAACATAGCTTATAAATATATTCGGACCCAGTCAATCCAAACGTAAAATAGGTTTGGACAGCGGTTGGAAGGGTGGCAACATTGATTCAACCTCAGACAGCTGGTGCAACCGCACAGTCCATGTTATTATATCCCTAGACATCAATAAAAAAATGTACCGCATTAATAACTATGAAGCATGATCTTGGTGGTACTCCAAATTACTGAAATTGTTGGGATGGTAAGTGATTCAAAAAGTTTGGAAATCTCTGCAATAGGTCATTGTGAAAGAAGTGTGTTATGTTGGTTGGTACATGTTGAGAGAATGGGTCTGAATCAATTGACGAAACAAATATATGAAGGTAGAGTGTGTGGATCAAAAAGAAGGGGTAGGCCATGTAAGACGTGGCCAAATGTTGTAGATAAATGTGTGAAAAAGAGAAACATTAATGGTTTTAAGAATTAAAGAGCATGTATGACTTTGTGTATGGATGTTGTTGAAGTGAAGGGAGTATGCAAGGATAGGGAGGTGTGGAGAAAGTTAGTGAGGATGGATTAAGTACGGATTGTGTTTTGAGCTGTATGCACAGTTTCTTGCCTACCCTGTAAAGGTGTGTGTGTTTGTGTGGGTTTTTTCTTGTGTTTTTGTAAAAAAAAAATTACTTATGCTTTGTGTGAATTGACTCTTAATTTGTATATATTGAGTCCAGATTTTTATGTATTGACTGGTTTGTGTATATTGCCCCCTGTTTTGTGCATATTGCGTATTGTGTATTATAAACCCCCACATTTGTGTCTATTATTGACCCTTATTTGTTTATATTGACTGTTGCTCATGTCCCTGTATATGTCTCTAACTGACTGTGGCTCATGTCGCTGTATATGTCTAGAGCTGACTGTTGCTCATGTCCCTGAATATGTCTCGAACTGACTGTTGCTCATGTCTTTGTATGTGTCTCTAACTGACTGTGGCTCATGTCGCTGTATATGTCTAGAGCTGACTGTTGCTCATGTCCCTGAATATGTCTCAAACTGACTGTTGCTCAAGTGCATGTATATATCTCGAACTGACTGTTGCTCATGTCCCTGTATATGTCTCAAACTGACTGTTGCTCATGTCCCTGTATATGTATCAAACTGACTGTTGCTCATGTCCCTGTATATGTATCAAACTGACTGTTGCTCATGTCCCTGTATGTCTAGAGCTGACTGTTGCTCATGTCTTTGTATGTGTCTCAAACTGACTGTTGCTCATGTCTTTGTATGTGTCTCGAACTGACTGTTGCTCATGTCCCTGTATATGTCTCGAGCTGACTGTTGCTCATGTCCCTGTATATGTTACGAGCTGAGTGTTGCTCATGTCCCTGTATATGTCTCAAACTGACTGTTGCTCATGTCCCTGTTTCAGTACGAAGGGGGGGTGCTGGAGATGTTTCTAACAGAGAGCCAGAAGCACTACTACACCGCCATGAAGAAGCTGGGCAGGAAAAAGCCCCAAAAGGTCATCAAAAGGCCGATCAACCAGTTCTTGGCAATGTTCTACGACCTTTCCAACTCTAGAAGGTACTTTAGGAATACTCGCTTCACTGGCCGAATGGTCTAAGGTGTCACTCTCATAACGATGACGACGATATCAAGGTTCAAATCCTGGTCTGAGGGTATTGAGGGTGTTTTTTCCTAAATGGTTTCCCACTCTCCTTCCAGTCAAATGCCAGTAGATTACCTCTAAATTGCTTCCTTTCTCATCCTTACCCCACTAAAGTGATTACCATACATGCAGATAACCTGAAGAGATAGTAGGATGGGGTGATAAAAAAATACTTAAAGAATGTCATATTTATTTCTTGATTTATGTTTATAATTCACTCCTCATTAATAAAATTATAACTATGGATGTGCATATAGGCATTTCTCTCATCAAGCTCGAATCAAGTTTGGATGAAAATATCCTTAGCTTTAGTAGAGTTTGAGTATTATAGAGCAATATTTGTACTAAAAGTATTTTCAGTTGATTTTCTATGATAGATCTATGAATAAACCCTATGCACAGATATCTTTTTTAATACTGAAATTGTCAGATACATTAACTGTCATCGGTGGTATGTCAGTCTACTGAGTTAAAGGTCCCGAGTTTGATTCCTGGCATGGCTGAAAAGTTTATTATAAATTAAATGTGAGCTTCCCGTTTAACAGTGATGAATCGACGGCTTGGGGGCTGGGTGTTGTGTCTATTCTAAATTTAAGTTAGTTTTTAAGCCAGATATATAATCAGTTGTTTCAGAAAGTGGATGTTAAATACCTACAGTTTAAAAATTGTTTAAAAGCTGTGAGCTCTCATATTCATAATTCTAACTAAATTTTATATTATAGCTGTCTGTATGAGTCAAATTTACTTCTTTTTTTTTTTTTTTCACCATGATCATCAACTGTTTCCAACCTGTATCAAGGTCACTTTAGTAAATTACCTCCATCTTCCTCTGTCTTTCCACCACTCTTCCTCCTTTAATCGCTTCCGTTCTTCACCTCTCGCTTGAACGCTTTCTGTTATCTGCTCCTCCCATCTCTTTCTTGGCCTAAGTTTCGGTCTTTTCCCTACACACTTCATTTCCAATATTTTCTTTGGCATCCTCTCTTTGTCCATCCTCATTACATGCCCATACCATCTCAGTCGTGCTTCCTCTACTATCTCATGTACTCCAACATCCTCATTACATGTCCATACCATCTCAGTCTTGCTTCCTCTACTATCTCATGTACTCCAACATCCTCATTACATGCCCATACCATCTCAGTCTTGCTTCCTCTACTATCTCATGTACTCCAACATCCTCATTACATGCCCATACCATCTCAGTCTTGCTTCCTCTACTATCTCATGTACTCCAACATCCTCATTACATGCCCATACCATCTCAGTCTTGCTTCCTCTACTATCTCATGTACTCCAACATCCTCATTACATGCCCATACCATCTCAGTCTTGCTTCCTCTACTATCTCATGTACTCCAACATCCTCATTACATGCCCATACCATCTCAGTCTTGCTTCCTCTACTATCTCATGTACTCCAACATCCTCATTACATGCCCATACCATCTCAGTCTTGCTTCCTCTACTATCTCATGTACTCCAACATCCTCATTACATGCCCATACCATCTCAGTCTTGCTTCCTCTACTATCTCATGTACTCCAACATCCTCATTACATGCCCATACCATCTCAGTCTTGCTTCCTCTACTATCTCATGTACTCCAACATCCTCATTACATGCCCATACCATCTCAGTCTTGCTTCCTCTACTATCTCATGTACTCCAACATCCTCATTACATGCCCATACCATCTCAGTCTTGCTTCCTCTACTATCTCATGTACTCCAACATCCTCATTACATGCCCATACCATCTCAGTCTTGCTTCCTCTACTATCTCATGTACTCCAACATCCTCATTACATGCCCATACCATCTCAGTCTTGCTTCCTCTACTATCTCATGTACTCCAACATCCTCATTACATGTCCATACCATCTCAGTCTTGCTTCCTCTACTATCTCATGTACTCCCTCTGCCCCAACACTTTCCCGGATAACTTCATTGCTAATCTTGTTTCTCCTCGGGACAGCTAACATGCTTCTCACAAACTTCATCACCATGGCCTTCACTTTCCTTGTCTCTCTTACATTCCAATTTCAATGTTTCTGGCGCACACGGGATAGTGGGTATAACTTACGCCCTACAAAACACTTCCTTACACTTCAATAGTATTTCTCTACTCATAGGATAGATACTACGATCATATTATTTTTCTATTTTTTCAGATTTGAAATTGCCATCTTCGTCCTTATATTCCTGAATATGTTGACCATGGGAATAGAGCATTTCAATCAAGCTCATGCCATTTTCTTTATACTAGAGGTCAGCAACGCTTTCTTCACGACAGTTTTTGGTTTAGGTATGTATTTTTGTAAAAAAATATTAGATATTTGTATGCTAGGGAGCATAACTTGTGTCCACATCACTCAAATATTGCAACCTTGTATAAGAGCACTATACATTATATAGTTTTGAAATTTTAAAAAACTATTCCACACAGGTGGGCAACCAAAGGTTTCTTGTCTGATTTATCGGTGATAAAAGTAGGTTGGGATTCGAATTCTGGCAGGCTTTATTCAGATGGGTTTTTTTTCCCCACTCCAAAAAGGAATTTCCCTTCTCCCTACACTTAAATGAGGATACATTTTATCTTAATTATACCTTCCTCATCTTTACTCAATCAGTGTATACCTTATATTGCCACTACTATGTCTAATATCTAATAAGTAGAGACTCTGAAATTTCATGAGACGTGTATCACTGAACTTTTACTGATGCATTAAAATTAATTTCATAATATTTTTTAAAGTATATTTTACACATATGAACTAAACAGAGGATCTTATCGTAAAATCAACAATTTTGCCTTTTATATACAAATTATGGTTGATTAGGCCGATTTTGATGAGAGTTCATTATGTAAAAACCATACATTTACCTACTTTTATTAAGTAGCAAGCTTTGTCTTCATTTGAATGTTTTGCATTAAATTACCATAAAAATACAGTTCTAAGTGTACTATTACAAATTATATTCTTAATATTCGAAGGAACCAACCAAAGTTCTTATTCTAGAAAGTTTTTATTTTCCCCAGCCAAAGACTTTTTGTAAATAAGTAAAATATGTGTTTGATTTGTCTTTTATTACAGTCATATCAAAAAGAATTTATCTGTAATTTATATATAGGTGGCACTATACCACTTAGATTTGAGGTTTTTTTTTTAATATCTCACCAAAAATAGGCATTATTTTCACCAACCTTCACAAAATGAACTTGTTGTGTCATTGTCTGATCAACGTGGAGGTAAACTGAATGAATTTGTTATTGTAACTTTGATCTCTGCAGAATTAAACTGAATGAACTTGTAACTGTAACTTTGTCTGATCATTGCAGAATTAAACTGAATGAACTTGTAACTGTAAACTTTGTCTGATCACTGCAGAAGCTCTGGTGAAGATCATTGGCTTGAGGCACCACTACTTCACAGTCCCGTGGAACATGTTCGACTTCCTGTTAGTCATGGCTTCGATACTCGGAATTTTGATGGAGGATATCATGATTGACTTCCCAGTGTCGCCAACCTTACTGCGTGTCGTCAGAGTCTTCCGGATTGGGCGAATACTCAGGCTCATTAAGGCAAGTGTGTCCTTGGAAGGAATTGTTGAATCCTAAAAATATACATAATATCCAGAAAAACTTCAGATTCAAGATTTTAAAAACTTAAAAAATATATATATATAAACCAGAATTTTTTTTAAAACTGAAATGCTATATTCTTTTGGCTCATACTAATCAAATTATAAGACAAACATAACTATTAGACCCCAGAACAGTAATACACAACTTAACCTGCTGTGAATTATTATTATAACGACATTTTTAAAAAATTATAAAATGTATCTATGGTTTCTATTTAATTTGAAAATTAGAGGAATTAGACTCGTGACTGTGGGCATGCAGTTTTAATGTCGAGTTACTTTAGTGTGGTTCGCCAGTGTTTAGGAGGTCATAGTTGGGATCCCTGTTGGGTGTACTGAGTGCGTTTCTCCTAATTGGTTTCCCACTATACCTCCACGCAAAGTTGGTTACATTTCCTATAGACTTTACTTTATTAGGTCTGTACAAATGTATGTAATCAGAAAGAGAATTAAAAGATGGTGGAAAGATAATCTACTAAAGAATTAATGTCACCAAAGTTAGAGTTTAAAAAAATAAAATACCAATGAGGAAGAGTTAACCAACTTGGCTTGCCATGATCAAATTTGAGATTTTTAATTACAATGAAGATTCAAATCAGATAAAAATGTAACTGGGCACATCCCTAGTGAAGTGTATTTTATGCGTGTTACAAATATAATTCTCTTCCCTGGGGCTAAATGGTGAGGAAGACAATTACTGATCCAAGGGACTTTGGTTGGATTCCAGGTGGATTCTCTAGTGTGAGACATTAAAAGGGTGACTGAAATACTTTTTTTTTTATAAAATTTACTATTGGTGGGCCGATACCTATGTTTGTTGATTTCGATACTATCAATTATTCATCTCCTCAATGCTAGATACCCTATTTGATACCATTCAACATACAATTGAATAAATCCTCATTTAATAAGCATAGAAATTAGCTCAAGAGAAAAATGTTTAATTTGTCTCAATTTATTTGTTTCCATATGTCACAAAATATTTAAACTAGTCGATTAGGCTAAAGGTGAGGTTATTTTTAGGGGAAAAGGGGTGTTATTTTTCTCAAAAAGCTATGTTATTATATGCTTAAAGCGATGTTATTATTTACATAAATACGAGTCGAATTAGTATTTGTTAAAAATAAATAAACAGGATAAAACTGTTTACATTTTTCGTTCATATTGTGTATTTAACTATTTATTAACATATTCGGAGAAAAATCAAATATAAATACGTACAAAAAATTTCACGCTTAATAAACAGGGTGAACAGGAAAATCATGGAAAACTGGAATTAGCCAGCCATTTGAAGTGGTCGGCGAAAAAACAGGAATAAGTTGGAAATTTGGTAATTTACAACAAAAAATCCGGGACAGTGTTGTTTTAATCAAAATATGAAATATAATAATATTAAAATCAGTAAATTACAATAGCATTCAATATATTTTATAATTTTATAATTCTTAGTAGACTATGTTAATACAAATAAAAAAAATGTTTATTTAAATAGGGGAGGGATAAAAGGGTGTGACATACTGTTGAGTCAGGAATTTTAAGAAATGATCAGGGAAAAAGTCAGGAATTTCTTTGCTCAAGTTGAGAATACACCATGTAATATCAAACTTGATATCTCAATATCATTACCTTCGAGTTTTACAAATAGCAATATCGAAATAATCGAATATCAATTTAGGTTTAGACCAAATAATAACACTGAAACATGTCGTCATAGAAGACTAAACTACTATCAAATAAAAAGAAGGGAATAAAAATTAAGAAGATATAATTTTGCCAAACAGGACCGCCTGTAGCAAGGTCTATATATATTAATGTCCTTGCTTGGACCTAGTGTGAAATCTTTTAAAGACTGTAAACAAAGAATCAAAATTTAGGTAGCTTTATGTGTAAAACTAGAAATTGCTATTTTTATTGCTAACCTCAGATAAAAAAAAAGCTTAAATATACTGAAAACACTCATTTTTCCTGTGATCCATTTCTTACCTATAAAATAAGTAAAAACGGATACTATTTGTATAAACAGCAGCCCTGGTATACTGCTATCACCAGTGTTACCGTGTTGAAAATTATACTGTATGATGTGGTATTTGCCAAATTACAAATAAATTGTGTTTATTTAGAAAAAAAGTTTAAATTTATGTTATTCGCATGAAAACAATAGAATTCGTGGAACAATTTGTTTTATTGCAAATGCGAAATTTTTGCTTGTCCCTACTTAATAAGTTATAAAAGATCATGACAGTCAGGTTTTTTTATATACACATTAGCATATTTAATTGCATATAGAATATTATAGATATTTGTCAGGTTATAGGCTGACATACATGTCAATAAAATATTCATAGTAATATAAACCCATTTGAGGAGGGAACCGTGTTGAATACTAAAGAGTGGTATTGAGATTTTTAGCACATAGTATCATTTATCGTGATACTAGTCAATGCCAATGGTATCGAGTATCGGTATCGGCCCACCACTAAAATTTACCCTTTATGTTCATCATCTTCATCAACTGTTTCCATCCCATAGTCATAGTCAGTCTAAAAAAAAAAAAAATCCTCCAAATACCTCCTTTAATCGCTTCTATTCAGCTCCTTTAATGTGCACAGTTTTATATTAACTGCTCTTCCCATCTCTTTCTTGGTCTTCCATGTAGACTGTTTTCTACGAACTTCATTTCCATCATTCGCTTTGGTATTCTCACCTTATAGCCTTAACCGGTAGTAAAACGCGGTGATAATAAAAAAAAAGCAGTGCGCTTATAATGGATTTAATCTCTTACCCTTTTGATACGCAGCCATTTTATCCCACACTGATAATCCACAAACCATGAGAGTCCAATCCATGGGTAGTAAGAGAGGCTTTTTTTTAGCACCACATCTTACTACCCTTTCGGTTGATACGCTTATCTACTAATTATAATAATAGTTTTATATGTCATGAAGGTAATATTTACAAGAAATTTACCCGCATTTGCGTGGAGGGAGATTGGAAAACCATGTTGGAGAAAAAACCTCCGTACACTCTCGATTGAGACTCAAGCCTCTATCTCCCCATCATCTGCAATCTAGTACACTGCGAGAGTAGCGCATTAGACCATGCGGCCACCGAAGCGGGTAGTAAGAGAGTCGACTGTAAAGTTGTATTATGTATCTGTTGTAGGCTGCGAAGGGTATCCGCAAGCTTCTGTTTGCGCTGGTGGTGTCATTGCCCGCGCTGTTCAACATTGGGGCCCTGCTCGCCCTCATCACCTTCATATATGCCATCATCGGCATGTCCGTGTTTGGCCACGTAAGGCAGCAAGGGGCACTGGACGACATGGTCAACTTTGAGACCTTTGGACGCAGCATGCAGCTTCTATTCAGGTGAACGAACTAAACACTTTTCAAATACACCACCATTGGCGCACGGATTCAGATTTGGATTCGAACCTACTCTACTTTAGCTATAGACATTTGACAGCCTTACAAATATTTATAGAGAGCCAAAAATTTACCGTAAACATCAAGTGTAAAAGTATAAGTAGGAGGAAAACATTTATTTTATTTATATGGTGTCATGGGGTCCTCTAAATAAAATAATACTTCATTGGGGTTGCACCTACATAAAGGTTGTGCGCCACTGATGTAAGGTATCAAAGAAAGTTGAATGGCATAGTCAGCTTTGATAGCTCTGGGTGTTGTATTCAACTTTTATTTGGATGAGTGCATCCCATCAATCCTGTCCGTATCCACAGAGATGTCAATTTCAATATTTTACTTTCCTATGTCATTTTGTCATCACTCTCCAAGCTAATGTAAGTCTGCTCTCATCTCTGACTCTTAGCTAAAATCTTTAATAGGGATGTCAAACTCAATTCTTCGATAGCTCAATACCCTGGGTTCTTACTGGTAGAAAATATATAAAATAAATAAAATGTACAGTCCATTTACCCTGAAAGGTAGCATTCTTACCTTGACAGACTACACTATGGCCCTATCTTATTAACTTTACCATAGTGGAATGATGCAAAGTAAGCTTGCCTTTTCGTGACGATGTAGCTTTCTTATGCGTTTGACTGAAAATTTATACGAGATCGACCTACCGCCGACTCCTGGTTTAGTGGAATCAGAAAAAAAGGTCAAATGGGGCACATATTTGTCATTATTTTTTGTGTCTCCCGTTCACCGATGAATTGGGTCCCACTTGTCACGGAACATCCTGTATTCTACTTTCCCTCTAAATTTGTTCAAAATACTTTTGTTTACCAATCGCAAGTCGGACCGAGCCCAAGAATTCACGTGACTTACATAAATTTTGTTTTGAACTTGCCTCTAGATTGATGACGTCAGCAGGTTGGAACGACGTGCTGGAGTCCTTGATGGTGCAGCCTCCGAACTGTGACCCCCATTACAACAACAACCTCAACGGCAACTGCGGATCCCCCCTTCTGGCCATCACTTACTTCACCAGTTTCATAATCATCAGCTACATGATTGTCATTAACATGTACATCGCCATCATCCTCGAGAACTTCAATCAGGCGCACCAGGAGGAGGAGATAGGAATCGTGGAGGACGACTTGGAGATGTTTTACATCCGGTGGTCCAAGTGAGTTGTTCTGAGTAGCTCTTGTTTTGTTAGAAACAAACCGAGCACTCTTGTCAGTGTTATCACATTCAAGAATACTTAACATTAAGCAGATCGATGGTTTGCCTGGCGCTTTATTAGTTGTTTTTTTTTACATTCATAGAGAAACTATATTGGAGATCATCTCTGAGGGAACGACATATAAGTCTTGCCCTTCTATACTCCTTTCAAGGTTTGGGGCTGGGTTTTTTTTTCCCCCTTTGTTTGGACATAAAAATAAGGAGGTGAAGACAGCCTTCCACATATTTTATTGTCTTAAAGAATAACAAGGATTGGATAAAGTCGGGGTAATAGAAACTACTAGTAAATATTCTGTTAAATGTATAGGTACAATGAGAATTTTAGAATTAATTAAACAAAACTAGACACCACTGGTATTAACATTGCCATCCAAAAAAAAAAAGTAACTTAAATTTTTTCTCACTATGTGTGTTCTTGATCCTAGTCATATGTATTGAAAGTGTATTTTTTTGACTATCACTCCACGCAAATACCGGTAGATTTCCTCCAAATTCTGCCTTTTTCATCCTACCCAATTATTTGGGGGGTTTTCTAGTACCACTTCTTACTACCTGTTCACCCTATATTCATATGTACTAATTACTATAATGTGTTATGGAGGAGGGAGGTTGCATGGAGATAGAGGGGAAAACCATTTAGAATAAAAAGTACTCTCAATACACCCGACCGAGATTCGAACCTCAATCTCCCTGTGATCAGCAATCCAGTATATTGCAACCAGGGGTTTTCCAACTTGCTGCTTCACAATAATCTTCTTTGCAGCCCTTGAAGTATCTTGGAAAAGTAATCCACTTTAGGAAAATTTATATTTTTAGCCAAGAAATGGAAAGCTTTGATTACTTTATTATGTAATATGTAATTAAATACCTTTTTTCGTTTTTGCATAACTTAACAGCAATTGGCTGATTATGATACTAGACTCCTGAATTCAATTGTGGCCCTCGGGGCACTTTTAAGTTGGAAATTAGCTTAAACCATGCGACCACCCAACCGGATTACCCTCCTATTATTGTGATTGAGGTTGGAGGTAAGGGTAGTAAGAGGCGTGTAAAACCAAAAGGCTCACTTGTCACTCTTTTCCTTTCCCATAGGTTCGACCCCCACGCCACGCAATTCATCCGTTTCACGCAGCTCTCGGACTTTATCGCTAGCCTGGACCCCCCTCTGGGGATCCCCAAACCCAACATCGTGGCCCTGGTGAGCTTCAACCTCCCCATCGCCCGGGGGAATAAGATCCACTGTTTGGACATACTGCACGCCCTCGTCAAGTACGTGCTGGGTCACGTTGAGGAATCCGAGGACTTCAAGAAGGTACGACGGAGGTCCTGATACACACATCTTAACTTGAGGCTATTATTAATCTTGCTTTGGAATTAATCAAACATTGCCGCTTTTAAAGTGTAGTTTTGAAGTGGTCCTAGCCTATGTTAGTGTGTAGATAATGTACCACTCACCCCTAGCTATTGCCCCTTCACCCGACGCAACTAAAATGTTTACCCTTGACGTCATTCATAACCACTTTCTTAGTTCTAAACTTGATCAATATATCTTTGTGGCCATGATGTAAGTTAAAGCCAAAGGATATGATATTGTTTCTACACTTAAGCTCACTCGGTAGTGTGTGTGTCTACAAAGCCAAGGGTCCCAGATTCAATTCTTGGTATGGCCGAGAAATTCAATCATTTGTGAAATGTGGATCCACCCTTTCACAGTGATGAAATTAAGGCCGGGCACTGGATGGAACACATTAAGGTGGGAACATAATGAACACAAATTTAGAGCAATGTTTTTGCACTTTTTATATCAAAACTTTTTTTAGCTAAAATAAATAAAATATTTCTCCAGTAGAAACACACAGAGTTTAATTTTTTTTCACGTATTGATATCAACATTTGTTGACTATCTGTCATGAGCATAGAGTCATTAGATGAGAAATTTTTTAAATGAAATTTTTCACGAAGTTCCCATAACATCCTTGACAGATATTTTATATCACCATTGAGAAGAAAATTAAACTCTTATGGTTTTACTGGAACAATGCTTTATTTATTTAGGCAAAAAAAAAAGTTTTGACATAAAAACCGTGAAAACGCTGCGTTTTACTTGCGTTCACTACATTCACACATTAGGAAGCTGGATTGTAATAAAGTTATTATTTAAACTATAACCTTGTTAATGCGAACTAATTCGAACTGAAGCTTGTTCAGATTAGCGAACATTCTGATTAAGCGGGGAAATACAGGAATACAGTATTTTTCACGAATTTTAAATCTTTAATTTGAATCTGAACCTTGGGAAAAATTATTAACAAAAGAGAAAATATAAATATCATGGAATGATAGAAAATATTAATAATATCTAAATGTCATCCTCCTTCGCTAAAATACATTTATTAAATGTTTGTACATTTGGTTAAATGTTAAATTAATGGTCTGGGGCCTGGTTTTTTAGTTTTCCCTAGTAATTATAATGTGTCCGAACTACCAATGACTCTCTTCAATGGCCCCTTGATGCTACTTCGACATGCTACTCTCTGACTTGACCAAACTGCCGAGAATGGGGATATTGGAGGTTCATATCTCAGTCGGGTGTACTGAAGGTGTTTTTTCCATAATGGTTTTCCACTCTCCCTCTGTGCAAATGCGTTTACACTTCCTCTGAATATAACCATCTTAATCCTTCAAACCATTATATAGCGGATGGGTAGTAAGACGCGATGCTAAAAAAAAAACTACCAGTGAGGTTTATTATAGCTATAAAACAAATTAAAATTAAAAATTTGAAACAAAAAATTACTTTTTTTTTTTAACTATTTGAATTTCGAATCCTTGAATCTCAATTATCCTTAAGGATTTGAGGGTTTGAGTGTCTCATCCCTAATTTAAAAGATGTTATTATTTGTATTAACTTATCTTTGTTTTTCCCCCTCTTCTCAGCTTCAAGATCAGATGGATATAAAATTCAAGAAGCAATTCCCAACGCGAAAGGAACTAGAAATTGTTTCTTCGACGAGAATATGGAAAAGGCAGGATAAAGCAGCAAGGCTTATACAATCGTCTTTTAGAGAATACCTAAGGTTTGAAACTAACAGCAATATACACATTAATTTATTTTTGCCAGGATAACAATTTAGTTCCGAACAACTTAGCTCAGTCGATAGCGTATCTGCCTTCTGAGCTAAGGGTTCAATTCCCAGCGTGGCCGAAAAATGTATCATTGATGGAATGTGGGTTTACCCTTTCACAATGATGATTAAACAGCCGGGAACTGGATGTTGTGCCTGTCCTACTCTTAAATTATATTATATTTATAAAACATATGAAGCTACGACAGGCCTAGCAAGCTGGTAGTGGAAAATATATGGCTTGGATAAAAAATTGACCCAGACCACAGGCTGGAAACTGTAATGGATGTAAAAAAAATACTGAAGAGAACATACTGGAAATATGCAGGGAGGGATTATGCTTTCACTCGTCATTCTTCACGCACTTCATCCATCCATCCATCTTTTTTTCACTATTCTTACAGTACACACTTATATTCTACATGTAATTTTATTTAAATTTCCAAACATAGCTATTCCTTTATAATAGGTATATGTGAAGTCCACTTTTTCAATTGGAAGTGAACTCGAATCAAATACATAAAATATTCTCGAAGCCAAATCTTAAGTTTGAAATATTTTTTTTATAATCCTTTTGCTTGAAAAAATATTATATTGTGGTTAATGATATAACTTTATGTATTAAAATAATTTAGAAAATGTTTTATTCCAGTTATAGCTTGTAATATTTCACTTTAATCTGATACATTAAGGCATTATCACAGCTTAATTCAATTACTAAAGATTTTTTCATATAGACATTAATTTATAATGTATACCACAGCTAAAAATGGCAATAATTGACCATAAATTGAGTATTTTATAAGTTAATAGTTTTATTGGTGAAGCTTCGTAATTGTAGAAGTTGAAATATTTTTTAAAGCATAGTTGAATCTGATAATTGTTTCATAGCCAGAAGTTCTGAAGCTTCTCACACCCCTACTTTTCAATATTAAGGAAAAACACAAAGATTTGAAAATACAATAACAAGCAAGCGTTAGTTATTAAATGCCATTATAACTTTGTATATAAAGGTAATAGAAGGTAAGGTTTGGTGTCATGGGGTGTAGAGAGTCACTATAATATTTTGCAGGAAGGTAATAAGTTAGTGTTTGATTTCATGGGGTAAATAGAGTGACTATAATATTTTATATGGAGGTAATATAAGGTAATGTTTGATGTGTCAGGCTGAAGAGGGAACGAGAACGTGAGCCCCTGGACCTAGAGGATGAGATGACGCAGACATCCAGCCCTGGTGGCTGGCAGAGCCGTCTCTCCGCCTTCCTCCACGTCCACAGGGGCAGCAGGGCTTCGTCGCGCAAGTCCTCAAGGGCCATCCGACGCAAGCGACATGTCCGAGCTAGGCGGGCCCTGGCTCAACCTCCCCTTGCTGTTCCTGTCCGCTGCGCAGGCCACCGGGGCTTCAGCCGACGAGGCCAAGGAAGCGGGTGGTAATGGCAAGGTGTGCATCATGGTCAGCGAGCCCTCCCCGGAGACAGGGGGGATGTCCGGTGGCGATAGACAATCTGAGGAGCCAAGGACCAGTAGATCAGGCAGTGGTGGTGGGGACTCTTACACCAGCAGAGACGTCAGTATCCTCGTGACGCACCCTTCTCCGGATACCGCCACACCTTTCGTGGAGGTACCCACAACGGGGCTCTCCCCTCACAGCACGAGTAGCGGGAGTGTGGTGGAACCCACTCCCTGTGAGGATAGAGCCAAGAGCCCATCTCCAGCCCCAAGTACCCCAATAGATCTCCATCCTCTGGGGCTACGCCCCGGCGGAGCCTCCCTTTCCTTACTTCCCGTGCTGACTAGCGAACCACCCACCAGGAAGCCTTCCTCGGAGAGTGAGAGCGGACTTATGGACAAACACCCCGTGAGGTTCAGGCCCGGCACCGGACTGTCGCTCTGTCCCGGGTCGGAGATACCCACCGATACCTCCCCGCCTCCACCTCCTGTGCCGCAGAGGAAGTTCAAGAAGTCTGTTGTGACGCCGCCTCCACCTCGCCGAATGTCGAAGAGACCGTTTCAAGTCCCGCTGCCTCCTCCTAGGCTGAGGAGGACGCAAGATTCCACCTTGGTTCACGTGTTGGTGCACAGAGAGTCCGAAGAGTCTGGCGACGACAAGGGTAGCTGATGGGAGCATGGGTGAGCTGCGCTGCCGTTGTTTACAAGGTCACCCCCCCTCTCTCTGGGGGGGGGGTAAATCCCCAAGTCACAGCTACTCAGACGTGTGAGGATCACATACACATACCAAGTCATCAATGCAATAATTACTAGCGTTAGTAAGTCAATAAATATAACTAGGGTGTGTCATGTTGACGTGCACATACTGTGGTGATCGAGCGCTCCCCCAAGAAGTGGAAGGCTATACGTGTGTCGTCTTGTTGGCTTTGCCATGCTCGAGTAACCAATGTCGTCGTGGTAAAGGTAGTGTTTCTTCGTGCCGCAAGACGATGACGCTTATCGAAAAGGGTTGGGGGAGTGGGGGGAAGATCACAGAAGGAATTCCCTATTTCTTTTTTTTCTTTTTTAATATTATCTAATATATAAACTATTGATGCCTAGTCTAGTCAATTGTGGCAGAACATAGGGATCCCCCCATAGTCAATTTTAAACGAGTCGGACTTATCTTCTATCATCTTCAATTTGTACAGTCGAGGAGGAACTCCCAATGCTAGGCTTTAAAAAAAAAAATTTTTTGTTTGATGAAAT
>CABFWB010000742.1:194170-214587 GCA_902151455.1 Timema bartmani
CCCCCCCCCCCCTGACTACGGCCTTGATAATATTAATACTTTCAAATGATTAAAAAATATATATGTATAAAGAAACATTGTTTTTTAATTAAAAAATGCATTATATATTTACATTGATTTCCATGAAGTAGGCTATTAAATAAATATTCACTTTAACTGATTATAGTAGACCAACCATATTTGTTTTTGATTGGCTTAACGCACGGTGTCGTAACTCAAGAGATGGACTATGTTCATCTCTTTCCAACAATTCTGACTCACTACTGCGATAGCGACATTCAATGTAGACAGTAAAAATTACGACTCTGACAAAAAGGGGGGAGGGGTCCGACCCAATGTAGACAAGCCACAAAACTGGTGATGAGTACATACAGGTGGGTAACGATTTTATGGGTTTATTACCTTTTATAACTAAAGGTAGATATTATTTATTTGAAACCATCTAAATCATCAAATAAAACAAAAAATTCTGGGTTTAAAGAATTATTAATTTTAAAAAAAACTGATAAAATGGATCAAGAGAAAACATTCTTCTTATAGGGTTAAGATTTACCCGAGACTGCCATTTATTAACGAAATGTTAACATTTTGGTGTGTTTTGTTGTGATAAATGGCAGTCAGTCATAATTAATACTTGATGATGAATAATTTGTACACTTTTATATGTGAAATATTTTGCAAACCATTAGATTAGCACTAGCCATGTATAAATAATGTAATTGTTCGGCAAGGTATTGAATTAAATCGATAAATTGAATTAAAAACCTCAAGAGAGTAAAAAAAAGTGAACCCAAATTACATAGATACACTTCGTGCATTATTAAAAAAATAAAACGATAATTTGACAAGATTCGAAGATCAAGAAGTTTACCACTGAGTTGTTCGAATTCTTGAAGGTTCTAGGGGCATAAGACTAGATTAAATTAAATGTTTATTCTTTTGGTGCGTTTTGTTGCGATGGATGGCATTGGCATAGATAGTTATTACTACCAGATAAATAATTTTAATAAGATTATAAATATATTTTGATTCAAAATGTTAAGTCATTTTTACATAAAATCCGGGTCCAGTCAGAATGTCGGATAAATCTGTAAATTAATTTATAAATCCTCATAAAAAGAGAGAGAAAAAATTAATCACATAAACATAAGGTGTCATTCAAAAAATAAGAAGATTAGTCCGGATTCAATCCAACAAGTACCACACCAGAACAGGCACTGACCACTGATTCTTAAGACTTAATTGAATGATCGTTTCAACACGGACTTGGTAAAATTTTGATTCAAGCTCAACTATTTGTAATGGATTCTCAGGTGATAGATTGAACGTAACTCGAAACGGCATCGAGGCTGATAGTCCTGTTCCTGTTTATATTCCTTTTTCTACTGCTCGATCGTAAACGGGAATAATTTTTCTGGAAAGGTTGGTATACTATTTCAAATCATCAATTATTACCAGGTCCTCAAGAGTAAAAAAATAAATTATTGGTGGAAAATTGACAACAGTGATTAAAAGAAAAGGTTCCATTTCAGTAATTGAAAACATTCTTCGTCTGAGATTAAAATTTACAGGCGAAACTGCCATCTAATAACGAAAGGTGAATTCTTTTGGTGTGGTTTGTTGCGATAGATGGCATTGTCACAGATAGTTATTAGTCGCGGATATATAATTTGAAAAAGTTTATAAGTATAATATTTTGCTTCGGAAACGCATACTCATTTTCTGATCAAATCCAGGTTCAGCAAGAATCTGTAGATTAATTTGTCAATATCCGAGAAAGAGATTGAGAAATAAATTAATCGCGTAAACATACAACGTCTGTCATTCAAAAATTAAAAAGAGGATCTGTCTGGAGGTGATCCGGCTACATAACGTATCTTAATCAGGCACCTTACCATTGAGCTATTCGAGTTCTTAAAGATGATAGTGTATAAGACTTAATTAAATGAAAACGTTAATTCTTTTGGTGTGTTTTGTTGCGATAGATGGCACTGGCGTAGATAATTATCACTCGCAGATAAATTATATTAATAAGTTTATAAATATAACATTTTGCTTCGAAAAATGTTTAGCCATTTTCGGATAAAACCGGGTCCAGAAAGAATTTTGGATCAAATCTGTAAATTAATTTATAAATCCTTGCGAGGAAAAAAAATTAATCGTATTGACACATATCTCGAGTCATTCAAAAAATAAAAAGTATATTTGGCACGATTAGAACCAGCAACGTTTCGCACCAGAGCCCGGCACTTTGCCACTGAGCTGTTCGAGCTCATAAAGGATGTAGGTCTTAAGACTTAATTGAATGATCGTTTCAACACGGACTTGGTATAATTTTGATTCAAGCTCAACTATTTGTAATGGATTCTCAGGTGATAGATTGAACGTAACTCGAAACGGCATCGAGGCTGATAGTCCTGTTCCTGTTTATATTCCTTTTTCTACTGCTCGATCGTAAACGGGAATAATTTTTCTGGAAAGGTTGGTATACTATTTCAAATCATCAATTATTACCAGGTCCTCAAGAGTAAAAAAATAAATTATTGGTGGAAAATTGACAACAGTGATTAAAAGAAAAGGTTCCATTTCAGTAATTGAAAACATGCTTCGTCCGAGATTAAAATTTACCATTGAAACTGCCATTTAATTAATAGGGTGATAAACACATTGTATACCCTTATTTTGATACTTTAGGAAGTTTAGCCCTTTTCATGTAAATATCTGTTTTGACATATGTACATAATTAAATCTAGAATATCTGTGAAAGTATTAATTATCTCACATTATAACTTAGAAGTCTGTATAACCAAGATTACACAAAAATACTTAAGCTTTATTAAAAATATCAATAACTCAAAAAGACCCAAAAAAAACCACAAGAAGAGGGTAAGGACGACTGATGAACAACTTTAATTTTCCATTTAGTCTGTAGTATAATCAGTAGAGTAACACCATTGGGGGGGGCAATGGTATAAGAGGCCCCATGAAAGGGAACTTTGAATTTCTATGAACTTGGTGGAAATAATTGTAGTCAATTAACCTATGTCAAGATGACTTACAATTTAGATAGTTGAATATGTTTATCATAAAGTGTTGTAAATTATAACTTAGCTATAGCAATATTTCAATTATTTAATTCGGTTTTAAATAGAGTTTTGCTTTTCTTAATTCAGTCAAGCTGACTGGCTGATGACGTTCCCAACACAAAACGGAGGCTAAAACAGTCATTATAAGGTGTGATTACTAAATTATTATTTATGACTAATAATTATTTCTTATAACATTTATTAAGGTATTAGACGACTTGGAAAAGAGGGCCCAAAAATAAATCTTATGGGGGGCGGGCCAAGCTTTATCTGTTACGCCACTGAGTATAATTCAGTATGCATCCTCAGGTTACTGGGGATTTGTTTTTGGTATTTTACGGGTTAGGAGTCTAATTATAATCATGGGACTTATGTTACCTAGATAAAACAATATCTATAATGTTGTTTGATAGTTACTCCAGAAGCGATATCAGTAGTCCATCAGAACTGCGGCACTTGACCGTTGTGGCCACGACCAGCCCTAGTACCTCCAAAGTTTGTGCACAGTGTGGGGTAGAAAGGCAATACTTGTGTATTGTTTTATAAGATCTTATCAAAGACCTTCCATTCAAATAAACAACATTTTTTTCACCTGTAGTGAGGTACATATCACCACTCATTGCATATCATGTCCATCTTATAAGTAAATGTTTGTTCCATTTTGAAGGCTGGCATTGTCCCAATGAATTGGAACCCACTGATTGCACATGAATATTAGAAAACTAGAATATTGTTATTGCATCTACTTTGGCCCTTTCCAAGGAACTTAGTGATTTCATTCAAATATGCAATAAAAATCTTAATTTAGGGTTATGTGGAAATTGTAAAAAAAAAGCAATGGTTATTTAATACCCCCATGTAATAATTTGTATTTAGTATTTGTATTCTTGCATTTATTTTAAGGTGGATGGCATTACAGGTGAACAGTACTTTTGTATTTACAAAGACCAAAGATAATGACAACCCCTTCAATAATAAGCTAAATACTGATTCAGCTACAATCAAGTTTGATGGATTTATTTATTTGATTCCTCGGTTTTTAGCTATCAACTCATAGTAAATGAAAGTTTATGTATTGAAATTAAACAAAAAAATATAAACGGAAAATGGATCATTGATTGTGTGTGTGAAGCATCGAAATGTGTAACCGAAGGTAGATTCTTCTTCGCTTCGGCAACCACAATAATCATCACTCTTTGAAACATTTTGAAGAAATAAGAACAAATTTCAATATGTAATCATTTTTTGAACAGCTACTTAGCAGTATTTTAGCTTGAAATAATGCAGGGTGGTTTGGTTTTTCCTCTTGAATGTTTTTTTATACATTTATTTGGCTGCACTTTTTGAATAATTTTAAAATAAAAAATAGTCTTATTACTTTGTATTTGTTACATATCTCAAGCTTCATTTCACATTCAAAAGTAGATATTTGTACACCCTTTGTAATTATTAATAACATATTTAGTCAAGTACTTTAATTAGCCGTTTAATTTCACTGACAAAAAAAAATTGTTCTTGTGATTAGTAAGGGACATTTTTTAATTCAAGTATGATTTCATTATTTATTAGAGTTGGGTCGAATCCACTATTTTACTGATCCGAATTTCCAATTTACCTTCGATCCCGAATCAGATTCTTAGAAAGAATTATGAACGTAAGAGGAAATCTAAATATAATATAAAATACTAATAGTAACTAAATGTTAACATTCTTTCTTATAATCCATTCACTATAACATCCATACATTCAGTTAAGTGTTAAATTACTGGTCTGGGGCCTGGTTGTTGAATTTATCCTATAATTATAATTGGTTTTGAACCACCAATAAGCAATAAAGGGCTTTAAAAAAAATTCACTTGAAAAGTAAAAAAAAAACTATCAAGAATTTGAGTTTCAAATCTTAGATTTTCTCGAATTGAGTCAAATATCCTTAAGGATTAGAGGGATTCAGGAACCTGTCCATATTATTTATGGGACAAAATTGTATAATCCTTTTTAATGTTAAAAATAAAATTCAATAGTTGTGTAATTTTTTGGAATTATTTTAATAATATTTACACTTTGTAATTTTATCTTCAACTACATTACAGTATGATTTATATTAAATATCAGAAGTCTATCTATCGTGAGGTTGAACACATGGAAAAAAAAACCCAACTAAGAACCTATTACTCAAGATTGAAATGTTAAGAATCAGAATTTAGAAGAAGAGGAATTGTGAAAGTTCTATATTTCAATAAAAATTACAGTAGAATTTACATTTTTATTTAACAAACTAGGAAGCTCACAAAAATATAATATGATTAGTTAAATTATTTGTTTTTATTGTTTCGTTAAGATAAAGCAATATTTTTTTATATATTTTGTATGTGGCCTACAGAAGAATAATTAACTATTTGGTTGATACTCTGGTCCTCTTGTTCCAAGAAAAATTGTGACCGTACGATTTTACTTTCTGCGCCTTTACTTTATCTTTTTCTTCTTCGATAAACCATTTCCAACCATTCTTTTCACAAAATTCGATGGCAGCATTTTCTGTACTGAATTCAAGTTTCAAATTAGACAACGGGTCACCACTGTAAAGAAAGAAGAAAAAACATTTAAAATTACAAGTTGTGCAACTTCCACTTTCATTTTGTGAATGGGCTACCGAAATTAATGAGAGTTTCAATTTTGGTCACGGGCTTTTCACAGCACAGTCCGATTTTCATTTGGGGGTAAAAAAAAACCTTATCCGACAGCTAGAAAATCTGTTGGCTCTACTTTCACATATTCATAAATCAAGTAATGTGAGCTGAAGATGTCACTTTTATCCAAAAAATGTTCATCTTATTAAAGGTTCTTTCTATGAAAATGTTACTGTACAAGTTAATGCATTTATTTATTTTATTTTCTCTGCATATTACGACCGGTTCACTTTAATGGAGTAGTCATGTGAAAGAAAACATTTTAGAAGTAATCTACCGGAATATGCATGGAAGGAGAGTGAGAGAGCATTTAGGGGAAAACCACCATCAGTAGACACTAACCAGGGTTCGAACCCTGATCGCCCCGTCATCAGCAGGACAGTCTAACACATAGGTAACACCTTTAGACCGTTGGGCCACTGAAGAGGGTTATTTCATTTACTTATTATTCAAGCACAATATGAGTGTTTTGTTACCCAATTAATACATTAGTCGGGTGACCTGGTGGTCTAGGGGTAAGGTGTCAGACTTTTGTGCTAGGGGTCCGGGGTTCAATCCTCAGTCCCGGCACAGATTTATCTGAATGCCAAACCCTTCCTTCACCTCTGACAAGATGTGTATTAATCACAACTTGTGAATGTGAGGAATGCCAGGCCTCCACCATGGTTCGGATTCCACGTTAAACTGTAGGTCCTCCATTTCATCTCACAATCACCCTACCATTACACATTAGCGTAAGTGCGTATAACCCGAACGGGTAGTAAGATGCGGTGCTAATAATAATAATACATTAGTCAAATTGTTAGCTTTTATATAAAAAAAAATACAATGTTTTCTGAGTATAATGAGATTTGTGTCAAAATTTTTGCTAGAAATTAAAATAAAGTGGTCATGTCTCTTGTCTAGTGGAATGGCCCCCCTTCAACTAATATGAGTTTGAAACTATTTCATTACACTATTTGAACACATAAGCGTGTTTATCCTTTTGTTGTTGTGTTCCATTTTTATAAGGTTGACTAGCTTGTTTTAGCGATAGTTTATCACAAACTGAAAGACTCGTTATAAAGTCCAGTGAGGTATTATTATCGATTGAAAACCTAAATGCTTGACAAGCGAAAGAAAGGTATCCAGCCAAACTCTAATATTTTAAAATTCCCTGAAGTATCCAGGTTTTCAAGAGCCAATTTCAAACTTTTTCAGTCACTATATATTACTAACATTATTTTATTAGGATCACAACTTAACGTAAAGATATTTTTAGACACATACACATCCTGAAATTATGTCACACTAAGCAGGTGTTAGATGAATAAGTCCTAAGAAGAGTGGGTGAGAAAAGAACCATTTGGAGTGTGATTCTTCGACGTAAAGCAAAGGTTGAGGGAAAGATAAACTTAGGAAGAATGAGGATTCAAATATTAGATAACGTGAAGGAAATATGAAAATTCTGGGAGCCTAAGGAGGAAGTAGAAGACAGGGTGCATTTGGCGGTCTAAGTTCACTGATAAAATAGACCTGTTGAAAGACAGAACCCCTAATATTAAGCAGATGTTAAAAGATCTCAGCCAAAAATAATGGGCAATGATCCAGGTTAGGTGAGATCTTATTGGGACATTCTTTTTTAGTCTATTCTTCCTAGATTGTAATCAAATTCATTCATGTGTATGCACATAATCATGACTCAACTTTGGCTGAACATTTGCAGTAGAGGGGTGGAAAGACAAGAAAATAACCAGATGACTATTATTTTATTTAGCACCACGTCTTACTACCTGTTCGGGTTATACGCTTGACTACTAATTATGCTAATAGATTAGGAATTGGGAGGGTTGAATTTAGAGGAAGCGAATCTGCATTTGCGTGGAGGAAGAGTGGAAAAACATTTGGTAAAAACTACCCCCAGTTCATCCGATCGAATGTCGAACCCCGATCTCACCGTCCTCGGCAGTTTAGCTCAACATAGCTAGCGCATTAGCCAACCATGCCACCGAGGTGGGAAGATGACTACTGAGCTTAGTATGCTTAACAGGGACAACTGTATTAAATAAGGTTAGCAATTAACTGGAAGAAAAATGTTATTTTAACTAGTGAAAATGTGAAAATTTACTCAATTTGATCAAATTCCCTGACTTTTCCCTGACCAAGCAAATGTCTTAACTTTTCCCTATTTTCATTGTCGCTGGATACCCTGGAAAGTTTACTGGTTAAGAGCATAGGATGGATCTTTATTTATATATATAGAATGAGGTAATTTAATAGGGGTGGATGGGAAGGGGGAGGAGTGTGCACAACAAAATTTTTATTATAATTTTTATTTCAATCCTCCCCTGTTTGTTCTCCTACTGCCAGACAGCTCTACCCAGGAACGTTATAAGCACCCTCTTAGGTGGTTGTATGATCTAAAGCCCTACTCTTGCAGTAGACTAGAATGCTGATGACTGGGAGATCGAGGTTTGAATCTCGGTCGGGTGTACAGAGGTTGGTTTTTCCAAAATGGTTTTCCACTCTTCCTCCATGCAAATTTGGGTACAATTCCTCTAGAGTGATTAATACAAAAGGGTATAACCCGAATAAGTACTAATACGAGGTGCTGGAAAAAAAAGTTATGAACCCACTTGGTTTCTGGTTATGATGAATTTTTAATCAACTATTCTTAACGCCACAACCGCCCAGTCATTGGCAATTCAGACCATTGTGATCACAATGTCTTGGGGCCGTATGACCGCTGGCGCAGTCGGTTGGTCACATCAACACTTGCGCCTGTCGCACTGACCTTGATGTCCATCCCATCAAAGGGTTCTCCCAGCGCTCCCGCGTCTCAAACTCCATCTCCCAGTGGTGAGTGTTGTCTGTACCCGACTGCATAGCGTTCTTCGAGGGCTTGAAGATCCTCACTAGACGGTTCTTGATGTGCTCTTCAGGGACGCCACTGAGGGTGCTGATGTCCATCTGCAGTAAAAAACCAATGATGTCTTACACACCCCCCTCTCACATTTCTTCCCCACCGACCCAACTCATTCATTCCTTTCCTTCGCTACCCCCTCCATCATACCGCTCTATTTTTTATTTCCTTTGCTCCTCTCTCCACCCACTCGCCTACTTCATCCCTTCCCTTCCAAATTATTTACTTCGCACCCTTCTCGATTCTACTCCCGCTTTCTTTGTTTATTCAAGAAGTGGGATGTGTAAATTCTTTGTTTATTCAAGAAGTGGGATGTGTAAATTCTTTGTTTATTATTATTCAAGAAGTGGGATATGTAAATTCTTTGTTTATTCAAGAAGTGGGATGTGTAAATTCTTTGTTTATTCAAGAAGTGGGATGTGTAAATTCTTTGTTTATTCAAGAAATGGGATGTGTAAAAAGTGTATTAAGAAATGAAGATAAAATTATGTTTGTTCCTATCTAGACCTAACCTAACTATCCTTTTAGGTTGGCTTCCTTCCCTTTCCATTTGCTTTACATTACTGTACAGTGTTTTTACACTGTCTTGTTATACATGATATTTTCCTTCGACCAAGGTCGTGTCCGAATAGCCCGTCTAAGGGCTCTTGGAAGCCCAGTGCACTTAAAATTTGCAATGGCGACAACTTAAAGGGCGGAAGTTACGTTTGATGGTGTCCGAATTCTCTTTCAGTGTACAATTGCAACCCTTATTGTGCACTTTACTAAGGGGCACATACGACTTGCCCTTTATTGCGCACTTTAGTTAAAATAACATTTTATATTGACTAAATAACTATTTTATATCGACTAACAAGACACAAACTGTTACCCAAACTGTTTTTGTTGTATTATGTATTTAGTATTTAGTGTTTATTTAGTATTTATTTGTTTATTGACTAAATTTCTTTCTGTAGAGTGTAAATCTTGTTTTAAAGTAAAAATATATTTCTAGTTTCAAGAAGAGGTAGACCTTTAAGTAAAACTAGAAGTTTAGTAAATGTAATAAGATTAATAACATGAAAATAAAAAAATTTTAATACATAATATGTAGGAGGGCCTATTGATAATTAGATAGCTACTATATATATGCAGAAATTTACTTGTTATTTGATAGTTGGTAGCTCTGTATTTATGCGTGGACCTATTGGCGTGGACTTAACTATTAAGTGTAATCAGTGTGATCCGGCCCGCCAACTAATTTTATATGGCCCATAAAAGATTTAGCAAACTAACAGTTGTGCTCATAAAAATAGATTAATAGCTGTATGGCCTACAGTATGTGAAATATAAAGGTGAACATTTTTTCTCGATATTTATTTAAAATCAGCCTTTATAAGTAGTTTTATATTACCAATTAAGAGTGTGCATATAGCAATAGAAACCAAACACTATAAAAAAAATCAATCTCGTTGCCATGGAAACACGTATTTCATAAATGGCCATCAGGTAGCTCTAGGTGTACTTAGCTGTCCAGAAATATGCACCTGATGCACTTTATGGTGCCAGAAACGTGTCTGATTAAAGTGTGCAGACTATTAGGATACAGCCATAGTAACCTTATGGCATACAGACACAAAGTGGCTTAGAGGCTTAAACCTTAAAAGACATATGTTGACAAGTATTTTTTTATTTAGCACCACGTCTTACTACCTGTTCGGGTTATATGCTTAAGTACTAATTAAGCTAATGGATTAGGAATTGGGAAGGTTGCATTTTTTAGAGGAGGTGAACTCGCATTTGCGTGAAGGGAGAGTGGAAAACCATTTAGGAACCCCCCCTTTCCCCAGTTCACCCGACCGAGATTCGAACCTCGATCTCCCCGTCCTTGGCAGTCTGGTCTGGCCCTACATGAAACAAGCATGTTAGCCAACTACGCGACCAAGGCGGGTTGACAAGTATTAATTGACATTTAAAACATAAGAGAGTCCAAAAAGATTTAGAATTATTTCAGATGACTTAGAATTCAAAGTTTCAATTTCCTCAAATTATTTTATAGGAAAGTGAACTCCAGACTTACTGGTTCCGTCACAGTGATGTATTCTTGAAGCTGCTTCTGATGTTTGACTTCTTCAGGGTTGAGTATCAAATTGGTATCTATAAGAGGCGCATCCTTTATCTTTGCTGTGCCATCTTTGCTTTCTGCATATTGAATAGATGATGTCGATAGTAAGCGATTGCACCTGAAACAGGTATAAAAATGTAGAATTAGGACTTCTAGAGGTGTACCGCCACACCAAAACAATGAAACTAAGGCATACATAGCCTCACTTTTTGAAAAAGTTTCTATAACGAAAACACTTCCAAAAAGTGTTCATAACCATGCCTCACACACAACTTGTATTTATATACCTAATATGTCTATCAAACTATCAAGTCAAATAAAATACCTCATTTGAATTTCACTGTGTTGGTTAACACGTCATTCCAATTTATACATCAGTGATGATGTCGCGATAGAAAACTAAATGGATATTACTGCTTAAATTGCTTGAGCTATGGAAGTTAAGGTTTGTTTATGTATCATAACATATAAACTAATATATGGATTCAGTTTAACCCCAGCTTCTATTAGGTATGTATCATAGGTACTTACGGGAATAGTACATACTGAGGGCAGGATTCTTTAATATTTTTCTATGTCATTTTATGAGAAATTTAATATTTTTTTACCATCTATAGGCCTACATCTATATTTATGTGTGTATAGGTGGTCAAAAAATATACACACAAAAACAATACAGGATGTGTAGATAGTTAAAAATATTAAATTTATTATCCAATGACATAAAAATAATTAATTCTGGCCTTAGTGCGCACTGTTCCCACCTAAATATCCATACTATGTGCTTTAATTTCATTAAAAACGTATAAACAAAAAGGGTAGTAAGACTCGGTGCTAAAAAATAAAAAAGACAAAACTAATTACAAGATTCATCTGAAAACTTAGCAATCTATACACCAGCATTTTAATTTCTTAACCTTAATTTTTTTTTAAACTAAATTGTCTTGTTGGTTAAATTTGTGAACTAAAGAGAAAGATTAAAAATACCATTGTGTATTATTTGTCTTTATCTTCTGCAAACAGAAACCAAATACTCTTACTGTCGCCATTTTGCAAAATTTAGAAATAATAGCTTGAAAAACAGTTACGCCAACTGATAGTTAAAGAATACTCCATGGCAAATTTTTAATAGAGAAAGCATTAATAAATCGGATTCAAACGCTAAATTAAGCTCTTAATTAAGCTATCTTCTTATCTACATTGATCTCTATAATATTAATGGATGGATATCCATGGCTTAAATTTTCAATCGGTTGTCTGCATTCCATTGTGTAGGAGAGAAGAAAACTTTCAGGTATCTCCTACAGTTATCTTCATAGAAAACGTAATACTGTGGTTATCTTGTACATACAAAGCAATGACAACTTATTTTATTATAGTTATCAAACTTACAATAATATAGTTTCTGAAAACAATATACAAGTTAATGGCCATCTTTAAATATTATATTTTAATATTGGCAGAACGTAGACGACATGGGTGCTGGTTATATATTTAAGATTGTATTCGTATTTGTACAATATTACCCGTAAAACCGAATTATATATCCTTTAATGTAAATGTTTCTACAGCCAAGTGTGGTAGGGTATAATACTTCACTATGCTCAAACAATAACATTTTCACTAACCAGATACATGATTTAGAATAAAAACATTGAAAGAAACAGTTGTCCCCTCACAATCAAGCAGACAAAAAACTCGAGTGTCACGCCTTGGTTCCTTGGAAGAAGTGTACTTTTGTGCTCATTCAATATAGTATAAAGATCACTGATTACTTACAAATGAAAGATAATATTACAGAATGGAATATTTTATATATATTTTAAAATTATTATAAGAATTTTTTTTCTGGTCATATAGATAGATATAAAGATAGACAACTTATTTCGTTGATTCCCGTTAAGCAGGCATTCTTTAGATATATTATTTTATTCAAATGATCCCAATCAATAACTTAATTTTTCAAACAATGTAACAACTGGTCACACACACACACACATATACACACACACACATATATATATATATACACACACATCAACAAATACTCTAATTGCCTAGACAATATGTACATTTCAATATTATTGGATCACCTACCACTGGAAGCAGTCCTTTTACCATTTACTATTTTCTTCTTCAAGGCTGAAAGTATCTCTCCCTCGGCCCTGGAGGTTTTTCAGATTAGCTATTCGTACGCCAGCAGATTTGTACCAGTTGCTGTCACCTCAAAATATCTCAAGACCTATTTCCAAAATGCCTCGAAATTCTAATAGGTTGCTGGCAAGATTAGGGGAATATTGGTTATTTAATTTCATTATAATTTCTGATAAACAGCATAAGGAAATAGAAAATCATACTTGCAAACCTTGAGCCACCATGTAAATGTGTTTTAAAACGTTAATTTCACTTCAGCCATGTTTAATTATATGTAAAATAATCCACTTGTATAACATAAATCACTTAGGAAAACCAACCTCATTAGGCTACATGCATCTGGGATATACACTCCGGCCTTTCCATCACATAGCAAACCAGAGCAGACGAGCCTGACGTTTATTTCACGTGTCCACCAATGTGGGTCTTAAGTATAAGATAGATCTGTGTTGCACACCACTGTGATATACCTACCTTCCCCCACCCATGCAATTCCATGTAGACATTAGATCTCCCCCTCTCAACAGCATCACATGGATTAAGGGTGACCCATAAACAACAAGGTTAGTAATGATTTTCACTCTCCCTCTACACAAATGCGGGTGCACGTCCTCTAAATCCAATCTCTTGGTTCACTAATACATTAATGTAATTAGTATATATGTATACAGCCCGAACATGTAGAAAGACGTAGCGACAAAACCAAAATATTATAAGTAGTAGTGATTGAAAGAGTAGCTTAGAATGCGAGAACCATTATATGTAGAAACATCCTCAGTATTCCTGACTAATATTTGAATATTGTTACCGCCAATTCAGTCATCCCATGCTCTAAATCATAGGTGGCCAAACAGTCAATTGTGGCCACTTGTTTGATCAATTGCCTTGTGGAAATTCATTAAAAAGATTCAGAGAAAGAAACTGAAAGATAGGGTTGGCAGCTTTTTCTTAAATGAAGATTATAAAATCTAAATATTGAAGCTGTCTAACCCACGACCATTTAAAGTCATGCGTTTGTTTGTGCCAGATTAATTATGAACCCTTATTCAACAAGCTTTCCTAACTATTATGCAGTGTCATGCATCATCAAGTGTTTAGTGAGAAAATATTTCTTTCATTGAAATTATATAATGTAGTGATGAAATTTGATTTTTTTAAAAAACTGTTTCAATTCGTAAAAGGATTATAAATTTTACTTGTAACATAATTTTTAGGGATAAGAGCCAAAATCACTTGTATTCTTAAGAACATTCAAAATTCAAGGATTTGAGAAAATATTGAATTATAGACACAAATCCTTAGATTTTTTTTTTTTTTTCAAATGAAATTGGATTTAAGGCTCTAATATACTGCTTTTTTGTGGTTTAGAACCTATTATAATTATAGGATAACCTTAAAAACCAGACTGCAGACCAGTAATTTAACATTTAACTGAATGTATGGATGTTATAGTGAATGGATTATAAGAAAGAATCTTAACGTTTAGTTACTATTAGTATTTTCTATTATTCTACTATATTTATATTTCCTCTTATCTTCATAATTTTTCCCAAGATTCGGATTCGAATTCGATATTTGGGATTTTAAAGTTCAATTAAGATTTGGATTCATAAAATAGTGGATTCGACCCAACGCTAATAATTTTATTATTAAAACCCATAATGGGTTATTTATTTACCATTGAAACAAATCATATCAGCCTATAGCTTTGTAACGGATTGCAAATCATTTTCTTTCTCTGGACTAGATCACTAGATCCCAAAGTCTGTCCACTCCTGCTATAAGGTGGCACTCTTTAACAGTCATAGAGTCTGGATGTGATATAATATTAACCTACAAAATATATAGTAAAATGTGTAGCTATGTAAAAATATATAACAATGAATAAACCTTCTTTCCTGATGTAGATTATACACACATACATTATTAAAACAAAATCTAAATTTATGGCTAAAAATTTCTGAAGGAAGTAATAGAAAAACACTTTTATAAATCTACATATTTACAAAATTACTTCTTGTAAGTTGTATTATCAGTTTGTTTTACACCACTTAAATTTTCCATTAATTAGACTTCAAATAAATGGCATTAGTATAACTGATTTTCAAAATAATATAAACACTACAAACTCCAATGTTACCAGCTCTTTGAAGACAATCAGACCATTCTAGATTTTTTTAAAGTCAGTTTTCTAAAATTAATTTTTTCTGACCAAGGTTAATTGTTTGATCTCTACTTACAAGCTGGTATCAATATAACACTTACACATATAGAAATGGTTGGACTCGTTTGTTTTTCAAAAGACAGTTCTACGTGCCGTTTTATAGTGACAAAGACTTCAAATTACATTTCCTTGATCGATTTTAGATTTTATTTGTTATTTGCCTTGCTGTTATGCATCCGTTTCTTCTTTCGACCAAAGAATAATGGGAAAATAATCTGATCAGATCCAATAATTATACTTTTTACAACTCGTTGACATGTTTTTACAAATTGACATTCTGCTGAAGCCAATCTCTGCATTCTCTCCCCTTCACAGCACAAGTAACGTCGGACCCAAAGTTACGTAACAGCAACTGTAGTCCTCTCCTACGAGACAGCATATCTGACTTTAAATTTGCAAACTGCTGTCCCTTCACTGGATACATTCCTTTATGAGATTACAGATGATTGGGAAATTAGCGAAACATCATTTAAAAAAAATTATCCCCAAGAAAGACATAAAAATATTACTACAATACAAAAATGTGCAAAATACGTAATTTTGTATTATATCTTTGAAAATTTGTAAAATTTAGTAAAATATGTAACATTAAAACCAAAAATACAGTCCCAAACGTCCTGATTTGCCAACATTCCACTTTACACATCAAACTGACAGGATTAAACCGTGTAATTCATTATTACATAAAAATCCATGCTATAGTCATGAAACTTCAACATCCATAAAATTGAGTCCGATTTTTCTTTAAAATCACAATACTTTCTCTACCTGAGGAGTGCAACAAAGTAAAACCTGAGCATGAATGTTCATCTTTGCTATTAACATTTTTACTGACATCCCATTGTAGGTATTTGTACTATAAACCTAAATTTTGTTTTAAAGTGAAGTAAAAGTTTTAAAAGCGTTGTATACCTTTATAATATACGGTATTATTACTCATTCAGACTACCTACAAATAACAAATCCTAGTAAAATGGACAAAAAAATAGCATTCTAAAGAAATGCACCAGCATTATCCCAAAAGGATAATGGAAAACTCTCTCAGGACACCCTGTCAAGAATGAAATTAAGCTTTTGATGCTAAGAGTTAAAAGTGAAAATCCCTAGACTAACCCTGTGCATTCCCATCTCTTTTTCCTACAACTTCTTCCATTTATAAACTTAAAAAAAAATATGTTTAGGGCATACTTTGTACCCATATCTGATATGCAGCATAAACATGGAAAATGAAATTAAGAGAGACCAGGAGAGTGGAGGCCATAGGAATGATGTTATCTGGGAGGAGTGGGGGTACAGGGAGTACATGAGATTGTAGAGGAAGCAAGGCTGAGATGGTATGGACATGTAATGAGGATGTTGGAGTACATGAGATTGTAGAGGAAGCAAGGCTGAGATGGTATGGGCATGTAATGAGGATGTTGGAGTACATGAGATAGTAGAGGAAGCAAGACTGAGATGGTATGGGCATGTAATGAGGATGTTGGAGTACATGAGATAGTAGAGGAAGCAAGACTGAGATGGTATGGACATGTAATGAGGATGTTGGAGTAAATGAGATAGTAGAGGAAGCAAGGGTGAGATGGTATGGTCATGTAATGAGGATGTTGGAGTACATGAGATAGTAGAGGAAGCAAGACTGCAGTGGTATGGGCATGTAATGAGGATGGAGAAGGAGAGGATGAGAAAGAAAATGTTGGAAATGAAGTATGTATGATAAGACCACAAGAGAGGCCAAGAAAAAAATAGGAGGAGCAGATAACAGAAAGTGTGTAAGGGAGAGGATAAAAATGGATGCAATATTAAAGGAGGAAGGTTAGAGGAATATGGAGGCATTTTATTAAACTGACCAGGCCACAGGCTAGAAACAGTAGTTGATGATGATGATGATGAAATTATAACATGTTAAAATACAAGTAGATATATAATTTTATTATAGATTTACATTAAATCAAAATGTCTGCCATAAATCAAATTTAAATTATGAATTTTTTACAATTTCTTTTCTTTGCAGTCACATAACATGCCTGAGTTATTAATTAAGACTTCCTGACTCAGATAAAATTTGAACCCACTTATGCTAACCAAGAAATCTAATCTGGTTAATATATTTGTCCTTTCAGTTATAACAGCTCAATTATATAGTTCATATTAATAATAAAGAAACCCTCTATTCACTTTTAGAGGTACATTTTGTTGTATTTTGAAGAAGGTACAGGAAAGAAGGATAAAACATATAAACGGAAACAAACACTGCATGGCTTTTACAGTGAGGATAAGCAAAACTCTTGAATATCTCGATTGAGACAAGAAAATAATATCCTGAACGCACCTTAAAAGTTAAAAATAAATCCTGAAAATTTGAGATATTCGAAGAAAAAAAAATATAAAAGCAAATAGCTGTCCTAGGAAATTGACAAATCAAAACCATAAAGACCCAAAAATAGAACGCACTTTTCCACCAAAAACAACCTTCATTAATAAATGTTTTAGTTATAAATATTGTTTTACAGTATCATACTTTGACATTATAAAGTGTTACACTGTAAAACTGAATTATTAATTGTAACTATCATTATTTTATTTTATTTAAAGCAAGTGCCAGCTGAGATGTCAAAAAGAACTTTAGCACTCTATAAAATATATTAACTTTAATAAACACAATTTAAATGTTTGTACTTTCAAATGAAGTGTTCTTATCTTGATATTTTTCATGTTTTTGTCATTATATCATCTTGAAATGAAAAAGTGGCTATCGCATAACTTTTCTTTTAGAACGAAAAAAGTAACACAAATCACACTTTAATATGCTGCCACAAGACACATTTTTTAAGTTAATAGATTGTTAAAGGTCATTCCCTAGACATAGGTTTAATTTTATCGGAGCTCATCATATAGGGTGTGTAAAACGCGTAATGCAACTTCCTAAAAGAGGTAACTTAAAAAAAAAAAAGCGAGAGAAAATAAAGGGGTCAAGAACTATAAGCACTTAGATAGGAACATGTAAAAGTAATATCCAATGTTAGTTGCCTGTGTTTGTATTTTATGTTAATCGTTTCTTTTACATGTTCTTATTTGTATGTCCTTTTATCATCATCATTATCATCATAATTTCCAGCCTGTGGCCAAGGCAGTTTAGTAAAATGCCTCCATCTTCCTCTATCCTTCCACAATTCTTCTCCTCGCACTTACACAGATCCTGTAATCTGCTCCTCTCATCTCCTTCTTAACCCCTCTGCAGTCTTTTTCATACATAATTCCTTACCTTAATTTTCTTTGGCCTCCTCTCTTTTTCCATCCTCATTACATGCCCATATCATCTCAGTCTTGCTTCCTCTACTACCTCATGTACTCCAACATCCTCATTACATGACCATACCACCTCAGTCTTGCTTCCTCTACTATCTCGTGTACTCCAACATCCTCATTACATGTCCATACCATCTCAGTCTTGCTTCCTCTACTATCTCATGTACTCCAACATCCTCATTACATGCCCATACCATCTCAGTCTTGCTTCCTCTACTATCTCATGTACTCCCTGTACCCCAACCCTTTCCCGGATAACTTCATTCCTAATCTTGTTTCTCCTCGTGACAGCAAACATGTTCCTTACAAACTTCATTCCCATGGCCTCCAGTTTCCTAGTCTTGCTTACATTCATTATCCATGTCTCTGCAGCACATGTGACAATGGGTACAAAATACACCCTGTACAACACATCCTTACATTTCAAGGACACGTCTCTTCTCCATAGTAGATCTCTTACACACCTATAAAACAACTCTCCTTGCTGTCCTCTTCTCATTACATCCTCTCTTCTTCCACCTTTCTCCTCAATCACACTTCCAAGGTATTTTAAATTCTGTACTTTTCTCAGCTCTAGCCCATCCAACGTTATATCTTTACTAGGCCTTATCCTCCTCTTTGTCACTACCATCACTTCCCAATTCACCATGCTAAATTTCATTCCACACTCATTTCACTTCCTCATTCCTCCATTCTTGTAATTCTTCCTGTACTTCCTCTCTCTTCTCCCCCCTTCCCATACCATCAAATCATCAGCAAACATCATGGCCTTCATATTTTCCTCCCCGAGTATTCCTGCTAATTTGTTCCTGACTATTTCCATTACCATTACAAATAATAGTGCTGAGAGGGCACTCCCATGTTTCACTCCAGTTTTATTCAGAACCACTTCGTCCTCCCACTCTTCGTCTTAAAACAGCTCCCGTTATTCTCATACAAGCTTTTTTTTTATTTATATCTATGTCCTTTAAGTCTTTAATAATTTACTTTTTCTCATCTTGTGTTTTTATGCTTCCTATTTAAAAAAATTTCACTAGGCCTCATACTTCCTCCCAATTTATTTCGATAGAATTACACCTAGGTCGACTTTCTTCAGAACGCAGCTGTTACCTCTTTGTACAATGGCAGCAATATCTAATGTAAACTGTATTTTTAGCACTACGTCTTACTACCTGTTCAGGTCATACGCTTGTGAAATGTATTCCTCTATTTATTGTAAAAGTCATATTGTGCGCGTTTCTTGCAAATGTGACAGGATGATATTAAATTTAATTTAAAATTACCTATTCCTTAAATGAGTCAATGAAGACAATCTCTGCACACTTACTAAAATAACGTCAGGATTACAGGGCAACCAAATCACAATAGCACGACAATAATTACAGATATTTCCATTCTAATTTATTATTTTGGCGAAATAAAACACTGGCTTTAACTCTTTTTTTTTCCCCCCTTGATGAATGAACACAAAATATTGCAAGCAAAACAGTGAAATCCAAGAGATGATCTTCAAAACTATAGTATGATTGTGGTAGGAAGAACAGTAGAAGTTAGTTACTAAAGTTACTAAAACAATGTTAATACATTCATACATCAAATCATGCTATCTGCATCTGTAACATTCAATAGATATTATTAGAGACCCTGATTTGTGGTAAATAAAACCACTGGATTTCGTTAAATAAAAAGTTGGATTTCAGTATAAAAAGTCGGTAAATAAAAGGGTAAAACCATGATTTTCGGTAAATAAAATCGGTAAATAAAATTACTTGATATCGTTAAATAAAAAGTTGAATTTCGGTAAATAAAAGGTAAGACCCTGATTTTCGGTATAAAAAGTCTTTAGAGTTTTTTTTTTAAGGTAATGGTAATAAATTAACTCAAACAGCTTAGAAAGTACTTGCACTGAATTATTTTATAAGACAAAAATGTCCATAGTTTTTTTCAACATATT
>CABFWB010000742.1:215485-232625 GCA_902151455.1 Timema bartmani
CCCCCCCCCCCCCTCCATCCCCAAGTTCTCATTACCTAGGTTTATTCGAGGTCTCTCTCGAACAAGTAAACACTACTTGAAGTTGTCAGGAATACTGAATCTGTTTTGAGCATGAAAAACCAGTTATTATTCTTACCTACAAGTAATCTGTTCATAAAATATTCATGTAACTATAACATTAATATAAAATGTTAATTACATTTTGTGTTTGATAGAAATTATAAATATACAGTTATTTCAGTAATTTTAATCAAAGTATGTCTTTATACCACTAAAATTGTGGAAATATGACCTAAAATTGATGAAAATATGCACTTACGTGCAAACTAAAACGTGTATATTAAGAAACAGGGTAACACAACAAGTATTTATAATTCATTAACCATTAAATTTGAGGTGAAACTAAAAATAAGAGAGGTTATAAACATCCGAGCCCTAGTCATAAGATTAAACTGTTTTTAAATATAGGAATATAGTTTTATCAATCCGACACCTTAGCTCAGTGTGTCTGTCTACTGAGCTAAGGGTCCGAGGATGGTCCAAGAATGTATCATTGGTGAAATGTGGCTTTACCCTTTAACAGTGATGAATTAACGGCCAGGGGACTAGATAGTGTGCCTGTACTAGTCTTAAGTTAGATTATAAGGCATATGAAGCAACGACAGGCCTAGCAAGCCGATAGTAGAACATATACCCGCCTCAGTGGTATAGTTGGCTACTGCAGTGGTTCCTGTTGAGCCAGACTGCCGAGGACGGGGAGATCGAGGTTAGAATCTCGGTCGGGTGAACTGGGGGTGGTTTTCCCTAAATGGTTTTCCACTCTCCCTCCACACAAATGTGGGATCACTTTCTTTAAATTTAACCTTCCCAATTCCTAACCCATTAGAGTAATTAGTACTTAAACATATAACCCAAACGGGCAGTAAGACGCGGTGCTAATATTATTATTATTAGTAGTAGTAGTAGTAGTAGTAGAAAATATATGGCTTGAATAAAAAACTGACCCAAGCCACAAATTGAAAACAGTAGTGGATGTAAAGTAAATATAATTTTATCAACAATGTTTTATACAGAATGTTTGTGCTACTTGAAAACATGAGTTTGCCAGTTTTACATACTTCTAAGGTTGACTCTAAGAAGTCATCTAATGCAGGGGTCAGCCAACATTTTCGGGCCTCTGACGACTTAAAAATTTACCAAATGTCCTGCAATCATCCATTGTTTCCCTACCTTTCTTTTTCTGATCCATACCTACATCTTATATTTATTCCTTAAAATCAACATTACTTAAATAATTATGCCCCCACCATTCTATAAAAATAAGAGTGAATAAATAAAATGTATATTTTCATATCAAACTATTTCATTATCGTAACACTAAGATATTATTTGAAAGTACTTGATATATTTGCAGGTGTCGAAGACTCAAATATTAACTTTTAATGACAGTGTAGTTTGCTTGTAAGATAAAATTGAAAATTGCTGTGAGATAAACTTCTTTTTTAACACAGCGTCATATTACCCGTTCCAGTTATACGCTTATGTACTATTTACGCTAATGATTCTATGGATTAGGAAGGTTAAATTTAGTGTAAATGTACCCACATTTGTGTGGAGCAAGTGAGAGTGGAAAACCATTTTGGAAAAAAAATCCTTCAGTACATCTGACCAAGACTTGAACCTCGATCTCCCCATCATTGGCCGTCTAGTCTACTACAAGAGTAGCGTATTAGACCACGCGACCACCGAGGCGGGTGTGAGATCAACTCATCAACTAGTTGCCAACCCCTGATCTACAAAACACAAAGCCAACTAAATTATATTGAAATGTTAACTTTCACTGGGAAAAGCCTCCTTTTTAACAAGATTAGTGTCAACTCTAAAATCTCCTGAGAAAGATGGCTATAATCGTCAAAAGATAGCAAAAATTTCGTTTTGTCCTATAAATCTTTCACCAGGCAACCTTATGTCAGTAAATTGAGCCAATTAATTATTTTTAAAAATAACGATAGAGGTGTGCGAAGATCAAAACTACGATTTGGCTTCAAAGCAAATATCAGCTTCGGCAATTAAGAATCTTTCCAAATACTGTAATATTCAATTAATGCCATCCTAAGCTTTTATGCAAAGTACAAAATAATATTACCATGGAAAAAATCTGAATTAATTAAATTGTAAGTTAAGATAAGATAATAAATACTGTAGATACAGATCCTATACCTTTTATGAATCGGTAGCATGTTTGTCTACTGAGCTAAGGGTCCCGGGTTCGGTTCCCAGAATGATCAAAAATTTATCATTGGTGAAATGTAGGTCTACCCTTTCACAATGATGAATTAACGGCGGGGGACTGGATGTTGTGTCTGTCATAATCTTAAGTTAGATTACAAAGCACATGAAGCTACGACAGGCCTAGCAAGCCGATAGTGGAAAAATATATAGCTTGAATAAAATATTGACCCAGAACACAGGCTGGAAACAGTAATAGAACAATAGAACAAATATAAATATTTTTTTAAAAAAACTTGCAATAAAACATTTTTCAAATAATCTTAGTGCATAAATTTAATTTTTTTATACCCATTACTGTTTCCAGCCTGTGGCCTGGGTCAGTTTTTTATTCAAACCATATATTTTACACTGCCGGCTTGCTAGGCCTGTTGTAGCTTCATATACCTCATGGTCTAACTTAAGACTATGTAAGGCACAACATCTAGTCCCCGTCCATTGATTCGTCAATGTGAAAGGGTAAACCCATATTTCACCAATTATAGATTTTTTGGCCATCCCAGGAATCAAATTCGAGACCCTTAACTTAATAGACAGACATGCTACTGACTGGGCTAAGGTGTCAGATAGAAAGTTAAATAAATAGCCAAATTAAAATATTTTTTCAAAGCATAAAACTAACCACAGAAAATATTCAAACTTCGATTTGGCTTTGAGAATATTTAATATATTCAATTAGATTTTGTTTCAAATTGAAAAAATGGACTTGGCACACCCCTAAATAACGATGATATTATTACAATTCAATTAATTCTAAGCCTTCTCGTCACTAAGTCTGGACCCTGCAGGTTCCCCGGTGATGAGCTCTGCCTCATCATCATCCTCGTAATGGAGGGAGATCTCCGAGTCGCGGCGCACCTTCTTGATGAGCGGGACATTGTCACTGTCGTCCCCGCTGCTGTCCTCCTCTTTCGGGAAACTCCTTTTCCTGGAGACTTCCTCCTTCTTGGGATTCACTTGCTGCGGCTCTTCCGCAGGTTTGCTGCTCATGCGCAGCTCCTCCGCATGCCTGACGGTCATGCGTGGATCCTCCGTATGCTTGATACTTAGCCGAGGCTCTGCCTCTCCTGTCAAAGGGGTGTCTTTATCCGCCGCACTTTCACTGTCTGCTTCCCCCTCCAATTCTTCTTCCTCCTCGAGCTTTAGTATGAGCTCCCCAGAGTCACTGGAGTCCTCCCCGGTGTACTGCTCTGGTGGTGTTGGGCTAGCCGGAACCTTTTTCTGGGACTCCTCACTCTCCGTCCCTTTCTGCCACATCTCCGCCGCTGTGGGGGGTTGTGTCGAGAGTTCTCGTGGAGCCAAAACCTCTGATGGGGCAAAAATCTCTGATGGCGCTAATAATTGTGATGGTGCCAAGTCCTCTGACGTGGCCAATGCTTCCGACGGGGCCAGGACCTTTGATGGAACCGCGTCCTCCAGTGGTGCCAAGACCTCCGATGAGGTCGTAATCTCTGAAGTGTCCTCTGTGGGGGCCAAGGCGTCCGGGGCAGTCGAGCTGTTACCCCCTTCGCCGCCGGTCTTGAGAAGGATGTTCTCTTGCTGGAGGGCCGTCACAGTGTCCTTTGACTTACGCAGCTCTTGTTGCAGGTAGTAGATTGTGCTCTGCATACCTTCCACGTCCTCATCTAGTTCCTGAAGGAACTCGTCCAACTCTGCAGACAAACGAGCCTCAGCTTACAACCCCTATTGTAGATTTGATTGATTCACAGGCTAACAACAAGATTACATTTTCACAACCAATTCTTGAAAGTCTTGAAATGAGCTGAATACATTTAATATATTATTGACTGAGCGTATCAAGGTCCTGTTTGGACTCTACTATTTGGCAATTTGTCTGTATGTCTGTCTGCCTGGATAATTTTTTTCCACAATAACTGTCAAATTATATGGAACATTTATAGCGAAATTTAGTAAAGACATTTTTAAAACCTAGGCCAAACAATTTATTATATAAAACTTCAATCTGATAATTCGTTTCAAGATGGTGACCTTTCAAAAATCTGTCTGTTAGATTGTTCCGCGATAAATGTCAAATGTGCCCAACAGTCACCAAGGTTTGGTTAGTTAGGTTTAAGTTAGGTTTAAGTGTTTCCACTGGTTCCACACCATACTCACTATCACCATCACCTCATCTCATCGGAACAGGGAAAGTATGTACGATTAGTACATTTGGACATCCCCTGGGCAACGGTACATTAGTATTGAATAATCTTTACACAAACTGGGCTACAAATTATGTAGTTTAGATGCACAATATTATTATTACTATTGTTACCATCACCCAGATAGCACAGATTAATGGCAATAACTTAGAGATTACTTCGAACAACATCTCATTTAAAATGAATTAGTTTAAATATTAAGGAATAATTTTAACTAGCAATAACAACAGGGTTCCTACACAAAACCATAAAAAAAATTCCATGACATTTCAAGGACTTTTCAAGGATTTTCTACAACTCCTCCAGGACAAGTGTATTAAAGTAATATCGGCAAAATACATATCAGTAAATAGTTTCTTTTATTTATATATATATATATATAAAAGAAACTATGTACTGATGCATATTTTGCCAATATATATTAATGCAAGCACCCAACTCCCCTAAGCCTGCACCTTTCCACACTTTTGTCAATTTTTTTAATATATTCCGTGATGAAATGAGTTATTTAAATAATTAAAACATAAAATAAGCTCACTTGCGAGTTTCCTATTCACAGTGATGAGTTTAAAGGTCAGGGACTGGATGTTGTGTCTGTTCTAGATATAAGTTAGTTTATAAGTAATGTGCAGATAAAATCAATCAGTTTAGAAAGTCCATGTTAAATATCACAAATAAATAAATCACTTGCAAATAGTTGTTATATTAATTATGTTTTAACTACTTTTTATTTCTTAGGTAAAACTATAAAAAAGGTTATCTAATTTTTACAATAATAATTTATTGTCATGTTTAAAAAAAAAGTACACTAATGTGAAAAGGACTATGTTATGAAATGTTCTTAGAGAGTATAGTGTGGATGCGTGGTTAATAAATGCAATTAAGGCGGTGTGTGATGGAAATAAAGCGCGCGTTAGGGTGCATGGAGCTTTGAGCAAATGGTTTGTTTGACATGGAACAGGGTGTTATACAAGGTTGTGTTATGTATTTATGGATAAGTGTATGAGGGGTGCTTGTGAGGATGCAGTTGGTGTACAAATAGACAATGTGAAGGTGAGAGTGCTGTTATATGCAGATGATGCCGTATTAATGGCTGAGAAGGAAAGTGACTTGCAAAATGCATTAAATCGTTTGAATATGGCGACAGGAAGAATGTATCTTCTTATAAATGTCTCCAAAACTACGGTATTGATTTTTGATAAGGACAGATCAGAAAATGATTGTCAACTTAGTATAAATGGAAAACTGTTAGAACAAGTGAATAATCTTGTGTATCTGGGCAAAAAATGTTATGTAAAAGTGGAAAAATAGATGGTGAAATCGACAGACGGGTGAGTGCTTCTTGGAGAGTAGTAGGATGTATGTGGACTATTGCAAAGAATGAAGTAGTATCGAAAGAGTCAAAGATGGCAGTATATAAAAGTGTGTTCCCACCAACATTGTTTTATGGGTGTGAAGCATGGGTTTGTCAGGCAAAACACAAGAGCAAGGTAAATGCAAATGGTGTGAGATATCTAAGAAATATATGTGGTAAAACTTGTATGAACAGAGTAATGAATGAGTGCTGAGGGAATGCGATTTGAAATTAAAAAGAAGCATCTTATGTTGGTTTGGGCATGTTCAGAGGATGAGTGTGGATTGAATGAAGAAAATATGAAGGTAGAGTGTGTGGATCAAAAGGAAGGGGTTGACTATGTAAAATGTGGCTAAATGTTGTAGACGAATGTGAGAAAAAGAGAGACATTAAGAGTTTTAATAATAAAAGAGCATGCATGACTCGGTGTATGGATGTTGTTGAAGTAAAGGGAGTATGCAAGGATAGAGAACTGTGGAGAAGGTTAGTGAGGATGGATTGAGTATGAAGTTGTTTTTTGAGCTATATGGACAATTTCTTGCCTAACCCGTAGGGGAACGGCATAAGTATGCATGTATATATGTAAGTATGTATGTATTTGTATTTAAAAAAATGAGGAAAAAGGAATTTCCAGTACAACCTAGAAAATTCCAGGGAAAGATTGGAAAAATGAAAAATTCCATAACATTTCCAGGCCTGGAAGAAATATTTTAAAATTCCAGGTTTTCCAGGTTTTTCATGAAGCGTAGGTACCCTGAACAATATTATATTGGAAAGTAGGAAAAGAATACACTGAGGAAATGCATGATTACTCGGTCAGTAAGTTGTTGACATCTCGCCTGCTTTCAAAAAATGTAAAACTCAGAATAAACAAAACAGTAATTTTACCGGTTGTTCTCTATGGATGAGAAACGTGGTCTCTTATCTTACATGACGAAAACACATTTAGGGTGTTTAGGAAGATATTTGGTTCTAAAAAGGATGAAGATACTGGGGAGTGGGAGAGGTTACATAATTATGAGTTACATACCCTGCACTCATCACAATGTATTGTTATAGTAATCAAATCTCACAGATAACAGTAGGCAGGACATGCAGCACAAATGGAAGAATCTAGAACCTTGTTCAGGGTACCGACTGGCAATCCCAATGGGAAGACCTAGACGCAGAGGGGAGGATAACATTAAAATGTACCTGAAAGCGCTAAGGTGTAATGAGGTAGAATGGAAAGAACTAGCTCAAGATAGGGGTAGGGTGTAATGAGATGGACTGGATGGAACTAGCTAGTGGTAGCGTGTAATGAGGGGGACTGGATGGAACTAGCTAGTGGTAGCGTGTAATGAGGGGGACTGGATGGAACTAGCTAGTGGTAGCGTGTAATGAGGTGGACTGGATAGAGCTAGCTCAAGATAAGGATAGGTGGTGTATTTTTGTAAGTGCAGCAATGAACTTTTGAGATCCTGATGCCATTAGATTAAGTATTATATTATTTTTAAAAATTTAAAATTTTGATATATATATTGTGAGGCTGGCATATAAACCGAGTGAACAACGGTTTTCTCGATGAATGTAGTTTACTATTAAGTATATTATTCATTTGTTTTTTGTATAACTTGGTCAATTTGAAATAAGATAAATTATAGATCAAGTTGAAATCCATAGAGAAATATTAAAACTGTACTAACAATAATAGTATGGTCAACTTTTCACAGAACTACTAGTAAGACCATAAAAATAATAGTTCATCAGGTGTTTTAAAAGTAGAATTATATTACATCTAAAACTTGTAATCCTTTCACAGAATGAAACTTAGTTTTTAGTTAAATTACACTACTACATTATATCATTTCACTGAAAAAGTTTTTTCTAACTAAACACTTGACTTTAAAGTTGATGCATGGCACTGCTTAATCTTCATTCAGATAGTTGGTTGAATAAGGGTCCATAATTATCTTGCTACAGACAAAGGCAGGATTGTAAACATTAATCTTCCAGACAGCTTCAATATTTAGATTGTATAGTCTTCATTTTAGGAAAAGCTGCAAACTCTATCTTTTATTTTCTTTCTCACAATACTTTCTAAATGATCGACCAAACGAGTGGCCGCGATTTAGTGGCTGATTTATTTTAAACGTGAATATCAACGTTCATACTCTTTCAGTCAACTTTCTTTAACAAAGGAGAAAGTTTTTACTTTTAGCAGCGCGTCTTACTACCCTTCCAGTTTATACAAATATGTACTGATAATTAAGCTACTCTGTTAGGGCTGAGCAAGGTTGTATTTAGAGGTTGTCGACTAACATTTGCAGGGAAAGAGTGGAAAATCATTTTGGAAAAACCACTCTCAGTACAATCAACCGGAATTTGAACCCCGATCTCCCTGTTATCAGCAGTGTAGTCTATTGTGAGAAGGACACCTTAGGCCATGTAACCAGCGAAGTAAGTGGGAAAGTTATTAAGTTTCTAACATTATGAGTAATGTCAAAGGTTGAATATTAAAACAAACTAACCAGACTGTGATTTCTTGACTTCCTCACTGAAACTCTTCTGTAAAGCGAGCTCTCCTTCGAGTTTGGCGAGCCTACCGCTGGAGATCATGCGGCCCAGGTCTTCGTTCTCCTGGTACAAGAGTCGGCACTTAGCCATGAGACGCTTGCCCGTGTTGCTGCCACAAAAACACAACACATTCACTTTTAGGATGGACTTCAAACTATGGCTGGAATCCTCAAATACTCCATTCCTTAAGGATATTCAACATTCAAGGATTTGACATTAAAAAATTGTCGGTGACCTGGCGCTCTAGGGGTAAGGTATCAGACTTTTGTGCTGAAGGTCCGGGGTTCAATCCTCTGTCCCGGCACAGATTTATCTGATTGCCAAACCCTTCCTTCACCTCTGACAAGACGTGTAATTAATCACAACTTGTGAATGTTGGAATGCCAGGCCTCCACCGTGGTTTGGATCTCACGTTAAACTGTATGTCCTACATTTTATCTCACAATCACCCTACCATTGCACATTAGTGTAAGTGCGTATAACCCGAACGGGTTAAAAAAATGTATACATATGTATATACTTATTTTTTAAATCTTGAATTTTAATTTGTTTTTAAGCTTTAATATTGCTTATTGGTGGCTCAGCCCTAACATAAATATAGGATAAACTTAATACCCAAATCCCAGACCATTAAATTAACACTTAACTGAATATATGAATATTATAATGAATAGATTATTGCTGAATATTTAACATTTAGTTGCCATTTCTTTTTTTCTGTTAAATTCCTAATTCCTATTTATGTTCATAAATGTTTCCAAGATTCGGATTCAAATTCAATATTCAAATATAAAACGAATTGATTTCATAAAATTGTGGAGTCAACCCATCTTTATTAATTTTTTCATTTTCATTTATTTGAACTATTTAACATGCACTTTCCGGACAGACCAAATATATCAAAACACAGCTTATAAACTAACTTAAATCCAGAACAGACATTAATTCTTCAATAGGAAAGAAGAAACCCATATTTCACCTATAATAAATTTTTTGGCCAAGCCAGGAATCGAACCCGGGACATTTAACCCAATTGTCAGACACAATACTGACTGAGCTTAGGTGTTAGACGACCCATCTTTAAACATAAGATGATGATTATGATAATAATAATAATAATAATAATCATGATGACGACAACGATGACAACAACAACAACAACAACAACAACAACAACAACAACAACAACAACAACAACAATAATAATAATAATAATAATAATAATAATAATAATAATAGCACTGCGTCTTACTACCCGTTCGTGTTATACGCTTAAGTACTAATTACACTAATGGATTAGGAATTGTGAAGGTTGAATTTAAAGGAAGTGAACCCGCATTTGCGTGGAGGGAGAGTGGAAAACCATTTAGGAAAAATCACCCCCAGTTCACCCGACCGAGATTCGAACCTCGATCTCCCCGTCCTCTGCGGTCTAGCTCAACAGGACTGACGCGTTAGCTAACTACGTCACCAAGGCGGGTCATAAGACAGTAAAAAGTATTTTAACTTTGATTAGACTTGGGGAATATTTCATATATTCGATTTGGATTCACTGTAGGAAAAACCCCAAGCATAATATATGACTATATTTAGGTGTTACCTTGGAGCACAATCCATGTAATTAGAACCTCTAGCCAGTAAATTAATCGCAACTAATAGCAGTTCAAATCTACCTTAATAACAATTATTTCAGCCTTATAAACATAAAGAATCCAACACCTTAGCTCAGTCAGTAGTGTGTCTGTCTATTGAGCTAAGGGTCCCGGGTTAGATTCCCGGCACGGTCGAAAAATCATTGGTGCAATATGGGTTTATGCTTTCACAGTGTTTAATTAACAGCCAGGGACCGAATGTTGTGCCTCTCCTAGTCTTAAGTTATATAATATTTATAATACATATGAAGCTACGACAGGCCTAGCAAGCCAGTAGGGGAAAATATATGGTTTGAATAAAAAACTTACCCAGGCCGCATACTGGAAATAGTAATGGATGTAAGAAATTTACAAAAAGAGTAGCTGCCCCATTTCATTTCGGATTCCCATGATTCATAGAAGTATTAAATTGAATGAATTGTTTAATTTAAATGACTTGAAAAAAAAATCTGTGCCACTAATCATTCTATAACAAAGCTTAAGGGTAAGAAAATGTACTTTTATCATAGTAATATGCTCTGTGAATATATTATTGGAGCTTTAGGGAGACTTATATCAAACTTCATTGCATAAATTTTAGCTTATTCATCTATCAGGCATCTAGGTTGATTATTAATTATTGCTATAATAGATAAAGAATATTTATTATAATTTTAATTATTTAGCTATTTGATATTAAAATTGACTAATGTATTAATTATAATTATTGATGAAGATAGAATTCAAAGTTGTAAAAATGGGAAAAGTTGACGTTATAATAATAGATGGAGACTGATGAGAAAATTTTATAAAAATAATAAAAAATTGAAAAGGTGATCATATTATGATAACAATTTATAAAATTTCATTGGACTTTATACATAATAAACATCTAAAAAAGTTGATAACACATTAAAGATGTAAACTTTGAGTCATTTAGTGTTGATAACAAGTTAAAATATAATTATATAGACGATGAGTTCTAAGTCATATGTTCAATGAGACAACTAGGAAAAACATATATAAATATAAGTTAGAAAGACAGAATTGTGTGATTAAAAAAAATATTACATAAAACCTGAGAAAATATAAGATTAAATAAATAATGTATGACAAGAGATAATTGAATGGTTTCCTTATCTGTATTTTTAATTCCCTGTTCCTTGTGTGCTGTTGTCAAATTCAGCAAAGATTCTACATTATTATTATTAATTATTAATTTAAATTCACTATATGTTTTTTAATAATGGAAATTGATAAAACTAAACTAATAAGAGTAAATTTGATGAAGAAAGCCCACCTAGAGAAAGATGAAAAATGTGTAAAGAATCCAATGCACAAAGTGACATCTTCTTCCTTTTTTCTGTCTTCTATATTAGAAGTAGTCACACTCTTATCTCTTTTGTTTTATAAAGGCAACAATGCCAAAATATTATTCTATTTGTGTTAAAATGTGTGTGACTATTTCTACTATAGAAGACAGAAGAAAGGAAGAAGATGTTACTTTGTGCGTTGGATTCTTACAACATTTTTCCTCATTCCCTAGGTGGGCTTTCTTCATCAAATTTACTTATTAGTTTAATTTCCCTTTTTCTTTAGTTTTATCAATTTCCATTTCTATAAAATAATTTAATATGTACAAAAAAAGTGTATTGAGCAAAAACATTAGTAATAAATAAAATGATAGAATATTAGGAAAATGGTAGAGCACAAATAAAAGTAACAACACTGACACATATTTACACACACTTCAATATTTCTAGTCCAATTAGACTACTACTTCCTGAGGAAGATGCTATAATAGCATCGAAATATTGAAGTGTGTGTGAATATGTGTGTTATTTCTTTTATTTGTGCTCTACCATTTTCCTAATACTCTATCATTTTATTTATTACTAAATATAAAATTATTTAGCCATCTGGGACACCTCATTTTTAAACAAATTCACTATTTGGATATGCCTGGTACATTTTAATAACGTTACCCAACCGATAAGTTTACCGGCCTGTCAAATCACCTGTCTGGAGTGAACTTCCATGCGCTAAGCTCATTCTGGGTCTCCTCAAGACGAGCCCTGGTCGAGTTCAGCTCTTGCCGCAACCTTTGCAGCAAAAGGTTGACCGCGGGATCGAGTAGCGCGGAACGCAACGCGGTGGCTCCCGGCGCCTGAGATGCCTTCAGTTCTGTTATCTGGCTCTGTGGGTAACACATGCGCTTGCATCATTTACTACCGGTATTAAGGCACTAGAATAGTCGAGCAGATATTCCTCAACTACATAAAACAAGTATTTTTATAACGTTACTGGGTGGAGCTGTCTTGCAGAAGGAAAACCAATGGCATATTTGTTCTATGCCCCTCTTCCCCCCCCCCACCCCCCCTTAACAAATTATTTAATGTGATTCACAAAGATCCATTATACACTCTTATACCAGTTACCTTTAGTTTCCCACTTAGGTCCTCATGATCAACCAAAATACGGACATTTTTGGACTTTTCAGAGTGGAAAATTTCAAGTGCCTTGCATATAATGACCTTACAAATTTGAAGGTTTTCCACATGAAATGCCGCCGCCGCCGTCTGATGTTATTTAACTTACAACAGGTAGATTCTTTTTGTCAGTGATCTTAGACGGCCCCGCCCTGTCCTCTGCCTCCTTCTTCAGCTCCCAGAATTTTCTTCTTTCCTTCAAGTAATCAAATATTTGAATCCTCCTGCACGTCGTGCATAAGACAGTTCCTCCTAAGGATGTGTCCAATCCAGTTTTCTTTCAGGTGAAGAATCACATCCAAAATGGGTCTCTTCTCACACACTCTTCTTAGGACTTGTTCATATATCACTTTGTCCACTTGATCTTTTCAAGTTTTGAATAGGGTCATAGAGAATACCTTTGGGTTAATTTCAGCAAAGTAAACACAAAACTTTGTATAGAGCCTACTTTTAAGGGTTTTGTCGATATTTAACTTAAGTGCAATATCTGATCGAAACTATCTCAAGCTACCAAGGCAGCTCAATTTTAACACACAAATGCTACTGGTGCTGACACAATTTCGCGCTCAAAAGAATGTACACCATTTTTATTTGTGTTAGTAACACATTCGTTGCCTTTACAGCATATCTACCGATTATGTTTAAACCATATTTCATGACTTTTTCACAACCTACACATTAATATTCATCACATAAAAAAATGACAAAAAATATAGTAAAATTAAGACAAAAATTACAGAAGAAGGTAGAAAATTATGTCACACATAAAGGGCTCCTAAGATCCCACCAGTAACTGATAAAACTACATAAAATGCTAAAAGAAATTGATTAAAATTTTCATAAATTCTGATTTTTAAGATGTTATCATTTCTGAGCTGGGGAGTATTTGTAAATTTATGCTAATTCTTATCAAAGTATGGAAAAATAAATACTTTTTTACTTGCACTATGAATTAGGCTTACAAAAATGTCAAGCCTGGAGGCTAATTTCATTACCGTTTAATGACTTCAATGACCAAACTCTCATTTCATGAGTGATAGACCAGCTAATTTAGACCCAAGGAGAAGGTTTGGCGGGGAAAAACCGCAAGGGTTGTCAAGAAAGAGATAGGAGCAGATAACAGAAAATGTGCAATGAGAAGATAGGAATGGAAGGATGGTGGAAGGACAGAGGAAGATGGAGGCATTTTACTAAACTACCACAGGCTGAAAACAGTTAATCAGTTTTCTGGTGATGGAAACGGTCAGGATTCAAATTTCGGCGATATATATTGAAATGATTGATTAAATTGCAACGCTATTATTTTTGTTAATTATGGTTATAGTGGCATCTAGATATTACACCCTGTGCCTTAAAAGAGGAGTGAAAAATCACCCTGGGCACAGGATGATTCCTGGATAGCTCAGTGGCATACTAAGCAAAGGTCCTGGGTTCAATTCCAGTGTCCAGGTGGCATTTTCCAATTTAAGGAATAAATATTGAAATGTTTTCCTCCTAATTGGTTTCCCACTCTCTCACTCCATGCAACTGTGGTTACGCTTCCTTCTTCATTTGTGTTAACATTGTAGATAGTGAATTTATTAATTTATAATAACTTTGTTCAACCGTTTACTCACCACATATTCTTGCATCTCCTGTTCCTTGGTGGCAAGCCGTCTCACCAGGACTTTCTCTCGGTGGACGCTCTCAAGATGCTGCTGTCTGGCTCGCTCCTCTAGCTCGCGAATACTCGTCAACTCGCCTGGAATAAGTCAATTCTTTTCCCATAAGCTACATGTGATATGATCTGCTCTCGTTAGTTTTGTGTGCAGTTCCCTTTGCTATGCACCAGACATGGCGAGAAGTCATGTAGTGCTTAGCACCATGGCTTTTTAGTTTTCACTCACCTCAGTGGCGTAGTTGGCTAATGCGCTAGTCGTGTTGAGCTCAACCGCCGAGGACGGGAAGATCGAGGTTCGAATCTCAGTCGAGTGAACTGTAGTTTTTTTTCCTAAATGGTTTTCCACTCTCCCTCCACGCAAATGCGGGTTCACTTCCTCTAAAAGTCAACCTTCCCAATTCCTAATTCATTAGCGTAATTAGTACTTAAGCGTATAGCCCGAACGGGTAGTAAGACGCGGTGCTAAATATAAATATTTTTAGTTTTCGTTTCGTACACCACAACTTACAACACGTTTGGGCTATTTATATATTTACACTACAGAGTTGGAGAAACAAAAATTAGTGACTTTTTAGTGACCTTTTTTGACCACAAAATTCCTTCAGTAAACCGGTCAAACATTATATAATGAATATATATAGGCATTATGTACTCACACGCAACATTAAACTTTAACTAGATGGTGAACGTTAACCTTGTCCTTGGTATAAAGATAAAAACAATCGGTCAACTTTCGGCTAGTACATGGCATTATGGGTAGTGGATGACTTGATATTCGAAGCGTTCGCGTTGTTACAGAGCATGAGATATTCCAAGAACAATATTTTTGTGAATTTATGACTAAAATATTGAGAATTCGTGAATTTTCCAGGACTTGCGTGACTTTTTTTTTTACAATTAGTAACTTTTTTGTGACTTTGGTGACCCAATAAACACCGTGGGTACCCGCTTAAGTGGCTATATGGTCAAATGTGTCCCTCTCGCAATATACTAGACTGCCGAAGATGGGAAGATCGAGGTTCGATCAAATTCAAGTGTACTGATGGTGGTTTTGCCTAAATGGTTCTCCACTCTCCCTTCAAGTAAATGTGGGTACACCACCTCCAAATTAAACCTTCCTAATCTATAACACATTAGAGTAATTAGTAGCTACATAGGCTTATAACCCTAATGAGTAGTAAGAAGTGGTGTTAAAAGTACTGTTAGCTTATTGGTAAATTAAAAAATGACTTAGGACTATACTGGACACGAATCCAGTATCCTTGGCTTATTGAGCCAATGTTTTACCACCGATTAGTTCCATGTCCATCACAGACTCTGCCTTAAATTATGTGTGAATAGTAACCCCACAAACAATTCTTCATCCTCATGAGAAATATGGGTAAAAGTGTGTGGTGGGCTGCAAAAAAAAATTGTTTGAATAATTACAGTGACCGGACAGGCAAACCTTCTTGAACAGATGTGTTTGACTCCAGAAAGTCCACATACGACTCCATCTCTTTCCAGTGCTTGACCAAATCCTCTTTAGTGACCGCCTCAAGCTGCTGATCTGTGAGTTGGATGCGGCGAGGATGGCAAGCTAAGCCTGGGGACCCCAGCATGGTACTAGCTTCCTCGGCCATGTCTGGATACTTTAAAACAAACACTTTCAATCAGAATAACAAAACACAATAACCTTCAAATAGGGTTTATAACCATAATAAACATATACTTGGCATGTAAACACTACAATTATTGGTTTCATGGATTAGACAACAGCCTACCTGACTAAAAAAGTGAGCCCCATTCATATTTAACCGTGTTGGTTGTCACTTACTTTATTATACAATCATGACATTGCACCAAAACAAATAAACACTAAATATATGTATGTTACTGCTTTTATTGTTTGAGACATGGAAGGTTAGGTTAGTTAGGTTGGGTTATAGTTCATAGCAAATAAAGTAATATGCCGATTTTAAAATAAAACATGTTTTAGTGTATTATAGTTGCTTCACTGTACAGGAGTCATAAAAAAAACATAATGTTGAAATTTTATTTGTTGAGTAGGTTAAGTAATTTATGTTATATATTTAAACAAAACAATAATAGTAGTGCATTATTTGTATACCAAGCGTTTTAATGTGTTGGTAGATTTGTTTAGTGAAAAATAGGCCTATGTTGTTTTGTTTTTTTATAAAAGTGGAGCAAAGCTTCTGAAATCAACCTGAAACTTAAAGAATTGTGATATTTTATTTACCACGTTTCAACTTTTAAAAAAAGTAGACCAAATAGATTATATTTGCTTCTAGACCCTAAGACTCCATTAAATTGATCAGCTCATCCTTTCAAATCACTTTATATAATTTAAATAGGGCCGAAATTTATTACTTAACCCCTTTTAGAGGGCCAATCTAGCGCCAATTTGACTATAGTGTTACTTATAATTCAAAAAAACCATTTCAGGCTTTAATTTAGTTTAATGTACTCAAAACAAATACCTTAAGGATTGGCGAAGAAATTTTTCATTTATTTTTAAGTATTTCATACATATTTATTGTAAATTAGAAGTCATTTTCTTCGAATTTATTTTTTTTAATTTATTTTGATTTTTTTTAGAAACAAACCAGGTTATGCATTGCTACCATAACAGCAAGAAGGAAAGATAATGAAGAAACAAAGTTTCCCAATAAGATTTATAGATTTTTCCATTTGGGTCTACTAGTATGGGAATTAATGGAGCTATCTAATTAAAATTCCGTCAACTGTGATTATACGGCAGAATTCTTCAACTATAGGCTCACGTTGTTAGTGTTTCAAAGATTTAAAAAAAAGTTCAATATAAATATCAATAACCCATTTGTTCAAACTCTCAATACCAACTCTTTTTTATAATGAAAGATCAACTCATAGGAATGAGCAATTCAAATTATAATTTATTGGGCCCACCCCTACCCCCCGTCATCCTGGATGAGATGCGGCTCCGCGACAGGGCGCGAGCCCTGTGGCAGCGGTCTCAC
>CABFWB010000743.1:0-58306 GCA_902151455.1 Timema bartmani
AGGTATTAACAAGCCAACTACCTTCTCTGAGGGTCGCTTCTGACAGTCAGAGCTGGTAGACAGGCAAACAAGGGAGAAGCCTACGATTGGTCATACTCGCATAACAAATCAGCCAGGACTACCCATACTTCTCATTGACTCTAATGGCTGGTGGGGTAGTTTGGGCAACAGGGGAAACCCATACGATTGGTCATTATGTATATTCATCACCTTTCTCCTAGTGAAAATGTATTAACTGATATAAATAAGGTCCATATCCCTATACTTGAGAATAGACCGTTAATATTCTTAGTGTTAAAATAATTATTTAGAATAAAACTTTTTTTTAGCACCGCGCCTTACTACTCGTTCTGGTTTTAAGCTTATGTACTAATTACGCCAATGGTTTTAAAAATTAGGAAGGCTATATTTTAAAGAAGTGTACCCACATTTGCTTGGAGAAATAACGGAAAAAGATTTTGAAAAAATCGCTCCCAATGCACCCAACATATATTCGAGCCTTGATCTCCCCGTCATTGATATTCCACTGCGAGAGTTGCGCATTAGACCATGCGGCCACCGAAGCGGCTAAATAAACCTTTTAACTTGGTCATGTTTCCAAGTAAAATTCTGTTTGAAAAAAGAAAACCCACACCAGTTATCACACGGGCTAAGTAGTCAGAAACATAAAGGCTAGATTTTCGATGATAGGAGGTTCTAGATTTGAATCTCGGCCGGATGTACTAGAGGTGGTTTCACACATTTTATTTATCACTTTGGTTTTCCTATACCCTCTCCAGGCTAATGTGGGTGCATTTAATTTTAGTCACAATACAAATTATTTTCTTTAGTCGCTTATAAAAGTCATTAGTTTTGGACGTATTAATAACAAATATACGAAAAGTAGTTTAAGAGTGCGCTTCACCCAAGAGTTAAATTATCAGATTTTATTTTATTATGACGTATTTTGATTTAGTTTTCTTAAACTGGCCAAACAATTAGCCTAAAGTAGTATTGCTTACGAAATATAGCATCCTAGACTTAAAAATAAGAGAATATTAGAGACTAAAGTCTTTTTAATTAATTTTGATTCTCATTATTTTCCTTAAATTAAATTTTCTTACTATCATATCATAGCATTTTACGTGTTTTTAACAATATTTCAAACAATAATGCATGAATAATCCTATCATATATTTTCTACATAAGACAAATATTTGAAGAGATGTAAGAAAATACTAATTTGTTCTGAAACGACTTGTTATTAATTTTACAATTTGTATCAACTTTTTTTGTGTCCAAACTTAATAAAATAGTGCTTCATTAGATAAGTTTAGTTTGATCAATATAAATAGATATCTCAAATATTCTTGAGTATTTATCATGGGCATAGCGAAATTTGAACATTAATTTTTCTTTCCATTTAAAAACTTCTGGCCAATTGACAAAATCATCATCACAGATATTCCAAGACTGTTGAAGTTACCATAAATACGAAATTACACTTAACATAACAATTGAACTGATATTTTATATATTTTAGAAAAATTTTTTTAATAAAAAACTTATAAAAATACTTACGAAGGTTCAATTTTCCTTCCACCACACCTTAAGGTCATTCGACCAAAAAAAAAAATTTACTACACAATTTTAACAAGTGTATAGCAGAAGGGAGACCTCAGTGTACTTGTGGTAAAGTGTTCTCCTCAGGACCCCATGGATTCAAACCCAGCTGGGGTCGAAATAAAATCCGTAGCACAACATCCTTTGGAGGGGAACTAAAGCAATCAGTTCCATGTTGATTTGGCACGTAAGAGAACCCTGGAAGGTATGTGAAAATACCTTTCCCAGCAGGCTCTTTCACGCTCACTCATAGACATTCTCGTGTAATAATATGATCAGTCTGTTCATAAAGTGCACGTTAAATACCTCTTGTAAATAAATTATAATTATAAGCTATAATTAATAATGATTCAATGATCTAGTATCATAAAATTTCACGAGCTATAAAGGTTCAAACTTGCTATTTTATGATTTATGTATACCGTTGTTAAGATAAAATTATAATTAATGTATATGGCTGAATTTTAGTATAACTAGACATCCATTTGAGTTAAACTCAATTATATATTTATATTTATTTTACTAAGATTATTAATTATTCTTTGTTTACCTCTAATATGAATTTCTAGTTATACATAATTTCAGCCCCATACATTAATTACTTTACCTTAACATTGGTACGCAAAAAGGATAAAATAACAGGTTCGACCCCTTAAAACTCATGAACTGTAATGATATTAAATCATTGAATCACTATTTATAGCTTATATACACGTGTTAACATTTTGTAATAAAAGTATAACTGTCGAGTGAACTTAAAAATAATCAACACTTATGTAGCCTAGAGGCACTGTAAAAGTAAGTTTGTTCCGTGGGAATTGTATTGCGCCTGGTATTATTTGACTGCACCTGCCACCGTGTTGTAAAACTCGTTCAAATCTAGGTGTGACGGGGTTACACATATATTCTTCCATCGTGATTTATTGACGGGTAACTAAATAATAATATTGCTTACCGTAGCCCTAAGGTAGAGTCTAACAAACAGAACAAGGATGACACGAAGAAATGCAAATGAAATAAATTTCTCTCAACTTACCTGCCTTAATGGATTCTATACCAGTCACCTACTTTGATGGTCCTACCGTTCAAAGCGTATGTCTCCTGATAAGCTGAATTGTCAGTGACGTGGAGATCAAGGTTATAATCTCATTCGGGAGAAATGTGTGTTAGTTTTAAACATGTAATTTATTAACGTGTGTTTTCACATTACCAAAGTCCATGGCTACAAATCCAGAGGTCCTAGGTTCGATCCCTCGAGCTTCCAGATCTTTCTTCAATGCAGTGGATCTGGAACGGGGTCAACTCAGTGGATAAATTGAGGAGCTACTTGAATAAAGAAATAGTAGCTCTGGTCTAGAAAACTGAGATATATGGGAAGATCGTTTATTGTGTTGAACACCTGACACCCTTTTTTTTAAAACAAATGTTGGCATTACAAATGACATACTCTATCGGTAAATGTTGTCACTATCTTCACTAACAGGCGGCGGCTGCTGGGTCAGAAAAGCTCACTTGCGGGATCACGCTGTGGAGTTGTTTTTTTATTTACCCTCATATTTTCTCACCATTCTGATAGGATTATATTAATTCCAATAATCTGATAATCCTCATCCCACCCCGTGGATTAGGTCATTGATAACGTTTGTATTACCCACACACCCTTTGACACGTGGACAAAATGTCAAGCTCATCTAGTTTGTTTTGTTGGTGATAGTGGTGACAGTTTGTAGGTGAGAGTGTGACTAAATATTTCCCCACTTCCCTCCCACGCTGCTATGCCAACATTTATTATAAATCCTCTTATCCAATCTCTACCCTTATAATGTAATTTAACATATATGTATTCCAAAGACCGCAAGACACATAGGAAAAATTTTTTTTTGCCAGAAGTAAAATTTAATTGCTTTTTTTAAAAAATAGTTGTGTCATTGAATTTATAATTTACTATCAGATCTCACTTTTGATATATTGAGAAATTATCCACATGGTCTCGCTTTAATTAGGAAATGTATCGAAGTATTGCTTTCTGCATTATTTACTTGACAACTGAAAAATAGGGATAAGTTTAATTATTTTCATCTGCTTCAGTGGCCTCATGGTCCAAGGCGTCAGTCTTGCAATAGACTATACCACCCACGACAGGGAGATCGTGGTTGAACTCTCGATCAGAGGTATTGAGGGTGTTTTTTCCTAAATGGTTATACACTTTCGCTCTAAGCTAATGCGGACACACTTCTTCTAAATGCAATTTCCCTTATTTCCAACACATTTTTGTAATTAGTGCACATTCGTATAGCCCGAATGGGTGGTTAAACGTGGTGTTAAGAAAAAAAAAACGATTTGTCATCCACTGTTGATATATTATTTGAAATACCATCTTTTTAAATCATCATAAGTTTTATATTAAAAAAAAACTCAAGAAAAGAAGACGTTACTATAGTTTATTGATACTCTTGAAAATATATTGTTTTGGGAAAAAAAATTCTAATGTAACTTTAATAAGTTTGGTCTCTTTTAGACAATAATTTGAGAAAACAGACGTTATTTTTTTTTTACATGTACTCAATTTCGAAAGCAGCTACTCTTATATTGCCTTGTAAATATATTTTATAGTAAGAAAAATTTATTTGCTACGATTATTCTTATTTATAAATGTGTTATTTAAAGAAATAAAAACTTATTTTAATTTGAACTGATGATAAAACTGTAGATACATTTAGCAAATAAGTCGGATATAATTTAATTATTTTAACAAAATCAAACATTTGAAAAATTAAAAAATTATTGATCCATTTTTATTATTATTATTATTATTATTATTATTATTATTATTATTATTATTATTATTATTATTATTATTATTATTATTAATGTGTTCTGTTCTACGACATTTCCATCCCTTTTGTCAGTGAAACTTATACTTCTGCCTCCTCCTTCAGCTCCCAGAACTTTCCTCTTTCCTTCAAGTCCTCTAGTATTTGAATCCTCCTTCTTCCTAATCTCCTCTTTCCCTCAACTTTTCCCTCTATGACGTCATGTAGAAGACAGTTCCTCCTAAGGATATGTCCTATGCTTTGCGCCGAAGAATCACATCCAAAATGGTTCTCTTCTCACCCACTCTTCTTAGTACTTGTTCATTTGTCCCCCTGTCTGTCCACCTGGTCTTCTCAAGTATTCTCCAGCACCACATTTTAAAACTCTCCAAATATTTTTTTTCCATCTTTGTAAGAGTCCAAGTTTCTACTCATAGTTGTTCCTTTAGTGTTTTAAAACTACCGACAGCTGTGTTCAAGCAGACAAAATTGTCAGACTCGCTATTCTTGTCATGTTGTCTGGTGACGGGAATGTTTGAGTCCCAGCTGGATGTTTGAATTCGGCTTTTCGTTTATTGTCTCCCATTTCTCTCCATACAAATCTATGTATATTTTTTCCCCAAATTTAATATTTCTCCTCTTTACATTATAAGTGTAAGTATGCGCTTAGACATAATGTGTATTTAGTTGTGAATCAGGGGGGATTTAAAATTTAACTGAAGGAAATATATCAAAGTAATTTAGGAAAAAAATTACTAAATAGGACACGCACTTATATTGTCTTCCATATTGATCACTTATAAACCAGTAAATTAAGTCATGTTGAGCTTCAATATGAATTTATTTCATTTATCATCAAACTTTTCAGTTTCCATAACACTTAATTTTATGAATTTTATTTGTAGAAGGCTGTTTCATAAAAATAAGATAAAACTTCATGCAACAAAAAATATAACTATTTATAGCTATATATCTAATTAACCTAAGTCAATTCCAAATTAACATTTACCAACTTATGCTATCTGGCTTCCGAACGGTTCAAATATATTTTTCAATATCAATATCAATATCAATTAGTATTTTTATATAAAAAAATACCTTATCCAGGAAACATCAATGCTGATGGTGACATCTAAGTATTAATGTTAAGACTTTTTTGTACGTTATTAATAAGAGACCAGTCTCATAATATTTAATTTGAAATTTAGTAAATAAAAATGTAAAAAATCATATTTAGCTCACATAATATGTAATAATTTATTTTATTGAATCTTGTATTAAAATTAAGGAAACAATTTTGAGATTATCTCAGAAGTTCTTCACTATCTTACTTTAACTTGGGAGTTAAAAAAAAATCTGGATTTTCTTTTTATATCCTTTATGATTTCGTTTATTGAGATTAAACAATTTTAATTTAGTAATAAAAACAGTATAGAATTAACTGTTGATACCGTGACCTCTCTTTTCGGTGTACGTATTAAGAATCCCTTGACTGACGGAAGCTTCGCTGACTCGTTGTGAGGGTTGTTAGAATGTTACCGAGCCCATGATGTTAAGACCTCGAAGATAATTACAACTCTCCCGGTAGAAACCGCCGCTGGCGTATCCATCCCACTTGTGGCTATATAATATATCACACTCTAGACAAGTAGACGTTGCCTACTGAACGGACCAGAGAAAAGGCCTGCTACATAAAGAGGATCCCCTCAGAGGAAATAAATATACACCGTGTGTTAATTGTTATTAGAGACGAGTCACTCTTAATTGGCTGCTCTATATTTTTACTTTCTCATATAGAAAGTATTGTAATCCTAAATATTTTCGGCATTCTATTTTATGTGCCCCTGAACTAAAAAGAAAGTGGCTACAGCACAGTTGAGCGTCAATAATTCGGACTAGTTGGGGATCAAACCAGTCCAGATTATCGATTTGTCCAGATTTTCAAAAATACAGTACCCTTAAAAAATCTAAGCATTAACGGGATACTTACGAAAACTCAGTGTTAAGGTAAGAAAAATCACTTTCCAACAAACTGTAATTTTTTGTGATAAATATTACAAATTCTGAATGAATAGAATAAGGAAAAGATCTAACAATGACGTGGTGCTATAAAAATAAAGAGTTATTGAATACTTAATATAAAAGGCCCACGTAATGACGACGGTAACTTAGAGGAAAGAACCACATGGCGAGAGGATAGTAACGAATATATACAACTGAGCTGGGACTCGAGCTTCGAAATCCTCCCTTAACCGTGATCAATTGAAAATATGAGAGTATAGTACCTTAAACTGTTCATCCACGAAGATAAGAGCTTATTTTGTTATTAATACAAAACACACTTACTAAAAATATCAATAATACAAATTAAATCAAATTTTCACAAAAGGTGGAATGAATAAATGTTTTAGTTTATATGTAACTAAAAGTAATTTATGATTTTTTTTTTATAATTCATTTCACTATTTTGTATAGGTAAAGAAAATGTCAATGTATTTTGCATTATCTCAGCTGGTAGCCTGTCTGTCTATTAGGCTAAGGGTCACGGGTTCGATTCTCAGCATGGCCAAACATTTATCACTGGTGAAATGTGAGTTTCCCCTTTTACATTGATGAATTAACGGCCGGGTACTAGATGTTGTGTCTGTCCTAGTCTTAAGTTAGATTGTAAGGCACATGAAGCTAGGCTTGGCATAGCAAGCTGGTGGTGAAAAATATATGGCTTGAATAAAAAACTCTTTATAGCAGGATCATTATAAAAGTGTCCCTATAAATTTGCTATCAATTTATAAAACTATAATTTTACCTTAAAATATTGAAGAAGTTGACTATTCATTAACATCAAAAAAGTTTAAATGTAATATAAACTTATGATGCTTAAATAACCAACTGCTTTGACTATAGTTATATTATTACTTACATGGTTCAAAGCACAATATCATTGTGAGTACCTATATCAATTAACATTTCTTTTTTAAAATGTAATATGCTGATGTTAAAATATTTACACATTAAAATTATTATAATAGTTTATCTGGCCTTAAAGGGAAATTTAATAAGCAGATATAACCATTAAAAAACTAAAAATTCAACAGCAACTACAACAAATGTATACTATTATTCTGGTTAGTAATTAGTTTTTATAAGAGAAACCATTCTAGTTGGGAAAATCTATTAGCTTAGAGATGTATACACAAATTTAATTTCGAAACTTTAGAGAAGCCCTAAGTAATTATAAAACACAGGAATATAATTATAATATACAAATTCATGGAAATATCAAGAAAACTTTTTAATTAAAAAGTTTCAGTTTCTAAAATTATAAAAATATTAATTCTGAATGGTTACTATTCTAGTTGTGTAAACTTGCAATTTTTCCTCTATTTTAGTCGGTAAAGTTTACATTATTTTTTGTTTCCAAGAAAAAAAGTATTTATTTATCTTCAAATTTGCTCGAAATATCAGTTACTTTTTGTGATAATATATATCTTCATATTTGAATGCTGATAGTCATTATAAGTAATGTTAAAATTTTATAATTATGACTCTAATTTTTTTTAATTGTTATATTATTAAAATCAAAGCCAAATGGTTAACCTAAATAAACTAAATTATATGGGCAATTAAAACTATTATATAAGTACAGAAATACAATAATTTGAGAACATCATATTTAATTAGTTTTAAATTATAGCACATACAATTATTATTAAAAATTGATTGGGAGATAGAATCTGGTTAATTTTTATAACATTTAAACATTTCTAATATTTTTTTATTTCCAAAATTTTTAGCTTTCTATATAAATAATATATTAAAGTTTAATACAAAACACATATTGGAACCAGTTGAAAATTAATTTGGACATGTTAATAAAACCCTGACTATGGGTTAACGCGACAATACTCTACCACTGAGTATGATTGGAAGAGCATTAACATAGCAATACAATGGTATTTGGTTCGATTCCCATAGCCAGGTGTCATTAATAAAATAACTGTAGTATAATATCAGTTACGGCTGTATCCGTAACCTAAGATAGTTCTATCTTCATTAATTATAGATTTATAATTGAGCCATAAGGCTAGGGATCGGTCAGTATAGCTTATACGAGTAATTTTGTTGCATTCCCCTTAAAATAAGAGGAAACCTATCTATTGAACCAGACCTGGTTTCGAACCTTGGGCTCTAGAATCAAAGTTAAGTACAGTATCACCGAGCCTACCCTACTGTATTGGCTTCTATGGACTAGCTCTTCAGAAGAAGAGAGAATCAATAAATCCTTTTTGATGTATTTAATAAAACGGAACAAGAAAACTTTAACGGGGGAAAAATTGTGGATGGCTGAAGGGGGAAGGGGGCGGAAGGGTAAAACTCCTTTCGCATAAGATATAGAAACTGATTTCTATGAGCCGAAACGAGTTATCAAGGGGTAAAAAAAAAAAAAACACATAAAAAAAACGTGCACCGCAGGACATCCGGCTCGAAGAGAAGAAAAAGGTAAGGAGGGTTGTTTTGAAAATGTTGTGGGAAGAAGGTGAGCAGGAGAAGCGAATGATGACCACACAACAAAGCAGGGGAAGAAACGGGACAGGGATTGGAGAGCGGAGAGAAATCACTCACGTTGTCTGATTAATGTTTCCCGCTGGCAAACGCCATCCTTTCCTGTCACCATCATCAATGTATCGTTACAACAAACTTTCTTCAATCGATACTCTTACTTGATATATCTTTTGTTGGATTTGATGGGCTGACAAATGACCTTTTTCTTCTTTTTTTTTATCCTTGTATGTCAGCTTTTTTTTATGGTTTGCAAAGTTTTATATGTATTTATTTGTATATCGTATAGGTTCATAGTAGCGTATATGGATTAAATGTCAATCTCTAGCATCATTCCACTGCAAAAAAGCAAACAAAAAAACACACACAACATTCTTCTCCGAGGAACCTGCGCTGGGGTTGCAAAAAGGTAACAAATGGAAGGTTGACAAATAATAATTATTTATATGGTCCGCAATGGTGGCCGAATGGTCTAAGGCATCAATGTAACAATAGATTGGACTGCGGACGACAGGGATATTGGGCTTACGATCACAATTGGGTGTAATGAGGATGGTTTTTCTTAAATTCTTTAGAGTCTCAAATATGGTTTTCCAAATTATATGGGGTTTTATTAATGGCCTCCCACTCCCTATTTATTCAACTGTGGGGCACATTTCACGGGATACATTTTCTATAAATTATTCCATCCTGATTCCTACCTTATTAAGGTATGAATATACAAACAGCCCTAACGTTTAGTAAGACCTAGTGCACCAAAGAAATAAGATAATATCGACATTTTAACTTCGTATTATGTTGAAATATTTCCACTATCACTACTGATTTAAATTACATTTTGGTTTAGAAGTTGGGGAAATTGTCGTGGATATTCAAAAACAATACAATACAATTGAAAGAACATCTTTGAAATAAACAAGAGGAATGGGAAACAATATAATAGTCTATAGCTATGGTAATAAAACCTCATCTTGGCATTCCTCCTGTTCGTGATAAACAGAAATAAGGATGAAGCAAGGTTTTGGAAAGGAATTGGAACAGAAACCGGTATAGATAAACTGAATCCGGACTCACTTTTAGCATAAAAGCTACAAGAGAACACGTGAAGTTGACTGGTTCAGCGGCTGTCAAGTTCTCTTTAGGTAAGACTTAATAGATCAAACTCTGAACGAGATTGCACGTTATAAGAATACAAATATTTAATATAAACATAATAGGTAATAATTAGAGACGATACACTGCACACAGCACGTGATAAACTCGCATTGAATCTAACATATGACCACCCGCTTCCAACATGAATCACACTGAATAGTTATACCGACCACTCTTCACGCATGGCAATCATAGGCACCATTATTTCCTTGCTACACATTCTCTTACATAAGATATGTAAATTGAATGGAGTTGACAATTGTTAGAAATGACTAGGAGCTAGAGGTATTGCTCCTTTCTAGCGCTGTGACCCAACAAGAGGTGGGTAGACGATGCCAATACTACCAACAACAAATAAATAAATCACCATATTATCCCCAAATGGCTTCTCCAAACAAGAAAACGGCTACACCAAAAGCTATTTATAATTTGTCTTTTCAAGTACTTTCTAATTTTTATTGTAAGGTATTATTTTTTATTAATTTAAATCTTGATTCGCACCCAGAATATCTGCATCTTAACACAAATTGGAGAATATATACGGATGGTATAACTCAGAGAAAATTCTTCCAGACTTGAAGGAAGGTATAGTACATTGGTACCACATTTGGGAGACCCAAGGTACAACACCCATAAAGTAGTTAAAACCCAAACATACCATCAATAAGAGAGTATTAAAAATTAGTATAGCGCTTTAATTCACTTAGAAACAAGTGTGTGTGTGTGTGTTTAGGGGGGAGGGTATTATTACTTGATTTCATAGTTATTGTACAGTATTATTATGGTGTGAAACATTGTTTCTGGAACGAGGTTAACTCAGCCTCTTGAGGACGAATAAAGAGTTGAGTGGAAAAAATAGCAGCTACGGTATAAAAAGCTGAGATTAACTGCCGGATGGTTCTTTGGGTTGACCACACTAAACCCTCTATCTGCAGAAGTGTGCACTATCTTCGCCAGCAGATGGTCGCCACTTAGTCGGTATGGCTCAATTGTGGGCTGATGCAAGTGACTTTTTTTTAGATTATCGTGGTTAATTCAAAATTACCGTACGTGCTGCTGATATACATGGTAACATTTTATTTATATTAAATGTATTCAACGCAAAATTTCTAAACAACATATTTCATTAAAATATAGTGTAGCTTTCACACAACCTTAAGTGATCTGTGTTCGTTGAGCTTTAGTTGTGTTCTGTACATTGAATGTGGTATGCCTCCATTTGACTAACGGATAACTTTTACTCATTTTATATTCAAAGAGTCGTCGTACAGATGTGGAAATTCATCCAGGTCAATATTATTTTTTTGTCCAAGTCACAGGAATTATAGTATCCTCATGGTAAGTTCATACATTTAGAGATTTTTATGTATATTTACAGAACAATACAGTGTTTTACATCTCAACAAAAATTGTATGAAATCAGGAATCAAATCCACATTTTTATGACGTTGAAAATCATGTCAATATTGATGTATTTATTTATTTATTAGCAATACGTCTTACTATCCGTTTGAGTTATACTATTATGTACTAACTACCCTAATGGTTTTAGAGATTAGGTAGATTATATCTAGAGGAAGTGTACCAGCATTACTACGATAGACCAAGACTGGAAAACTTTTTTGGTGACGGACATCGGCTATGTATAACTCCAGGAAATATTGTCAAACGAAACTGCTTCAGGTTTTAAATATATTGTTTCTTAAAATTACATATTAGATAGATATGCTTTATTTAACAGATCAATCACATGCACTCATATAAAATACATATTTTATCTACCGATCGGCAAGTCCTAATTAATATAATAAATAGGAATGGCACAGGGTTGAACTTTACTTAGTTGTCGAAGTAAGGAAAGATTAATATGAATGTACTAGTAAATTAACCAGCCTCTTGGTATAGTGATCAGCATTTCTGACTTCTGATTTAAAGGTCCAGGGTTTGATTCAAGGTGGTAACATATACATTTTTCTTGAAAGAGAAGTAATCTCATCAACATGGTGTCTAATCCTCAGAAGACGGCCACATATTCACCACTACCAGTAGAAGACTAGGAATGTTTAGCCAATAAACCTTGGTGGAGTACTAATAAAAAAGTTCCGTTCGGATCTAAACATGACCTTTAAAGCCAATACACACATTCGTTGATAACATCATTTTGTTTGTAGTTGTTCAAATGGATAGTGAAACAGGATGAAACTTTTAACTTGTACAGTCCTATCAAGCCTTGTTTGCCCTAGTAAAAACCCTCAAGCCAACTCCCTTCCTCATCCCCTTCACAATCCTCCCCTTCACCCCTCATCACCTTCAGCCATTGGACGTGAGCAAGGTAATTCAGAGGGAAAGGAAACCCTTATTGGCGTCGATAAAAAAAGGGAATATAAATAAGTTATAAACCAGCAGTGGTTTAGTTTAGCATGTTTCCAGGGTGGACAGATTGTATCCAAACTCTACTTTCAGGGGGGTGCTATAACCACTCAGTAAGAGGAACACTTTTTGGCCAGGTATGGAAGAAAATACACGCAGCCATGGGTGATTGGTCAGAAAGAAACAAAGTGGGTGAGAACAGATCACATGGTACAGTTTTAAACAAGTTATTGGTACCCTGTCAACATTTCACGCCACACCATTTTATATCACACGTAGGAAACCACACTTTAGTGCACCCAAAATTGTGGTTTTCCCACACTTTTATTCATGCTAATGTTTATGCACCTAATATAAAATATGTCGTACATTTTCAAACCCTTTCAAATAAGTAATGAATAGTCAGGTTGTTAAACCGCATGGATAGAAAATGAAATAGCCATGCCAAAGAGAAAAAACGACGATACATAGAAACAACGTCGGATAATTCGTTTGAAAACACGATACTAATTTGTTTATTCAACATTCATCAATTCATCATAAACCAATACAAAGACTGGTCACCCATAAAAAAAAAGCTGTCAGCGTTAGATCATATGAGCACGGGCCACATACGCACATCATGTTCCTCTTCGTGGGTGACGCGACGCTTTCCTATTATCACGCAACAATTCTCTTTTTGAACATGCCGTGTGCTGCAGGCAATAGTGTATGAAATTGTTTCGTCTGGTCACATGAAGCGTATACGCTGCAGCCATCGCGAATGGCAAGTCGTGCGGAGGGTAAGGGAAAGTTGTTTACAACATTAACAAAATAATTATTGAAGCTTTAAATGATGGGCAACCCATGAAACGTTCATGTTATGGTAGACACGAGTAATCTCGTCTTTTTTTCAGTTAGGTCCAGTCTACAATCAGTCGCACACGCTTGTAGATACACTACTGTATTCAAACTAAGCAATTAAGTATTTGGTTAGGGATTAAAGTCCTTGAAAATTTCTAGTAAAATATATTTCATTTTAAATTCTTTACTAAGAGTAATAATTTTACTAACTTTTCACATATTAATTTGATTTGATTTTTCTAGTATTTATAAACGTTAATATGAATCTGTTGACGGAGTCATATTGGTTGAAATTACGTTTACTGACATTTCATTGTAGACAGTCTTTGGTTAAGCAGAAAAAAAAAACACAACACATATTTCTAGATCGCTTTACGAGCAAACGTCGTACAAGCGGGTGCGACTGATTGAGGACCGGCTCCTTAGGGCCAGATTAATAATCTGACTTTATGCGCTTCAAGCTTGGCTCGAAACTAAACATAAAACGACACCTATCTAAACTTGAGGGTAATGGGTCAGTTTCACTTATGAAACTAGTTATTTCCATTTTGGTCCTATATTTAATATCTGGCTGCACCTGACGAGTACTAAGTATGACTATGAAATTGGCCCTTACCATGTTTTAGTTTCGTTGGTGAAGTTTCATAAGGTTACTTTGGCTGAGATGCGACCAATTAAAGTCCTGAGAACAATGACTTCTATTTATTTCCGCAAACCAAGTTCTAATATCTAAACAGGCCATCTTCATATTTACACAATGAGGTAGAGATGAGAATGTAAGAGTTCAGAAAAAATGTACCCACCCTTTAGGGAGAGGGGGAAACGATTTAGGGAAAACCACTCACAAAACCGGGATTAGATCCCTGACCTTCTCGTCACAGGAAAACCAGACAAGACGAAGGAGATGTCTTAGCCCGGATGGTCAATGGCGTGGATTAGAGTCTCATAATTTCGTGAGAGCGTAATATATCTATCTCTCTTTTACGTGCACTTTAAAAAAAGGTACACACTATTTTAGTTTGCATCATACAAACTAACTTAATCTAGACGCGTGTGCCAGATACAAGACATGCAACCTAAATACCTAGGTTTACTTTTTTTATATAAATTATTTACGTTTAATCTTATTCCTGCAAAGGTGAGCTTTTCGACAATTCCTATGATTCTCGCCTGGTCCGTTTTAATGATAAAGGAAGAACGGGCTCACCTGGGTGTTTTGAGGTGATTTTTACCAAAATGTTATCTAAAGTTTCCGACACTCAAATTAACGTGTGATTCCTCTTAATTCACTTTCAATATCCCTCCTCCGCTAGTCAAATATGTAGATGTCCCATTTGGAAAGTAATATACGGCTCATACACAATTATAGAGACTATACTTAAAAATAGAATCAATTCTTTTGTTTTTTCCAGTAAACGCAGACCCACCACCATGGAGGATACAGTCTAATTTCAAACTAAATAAGATTATCCAAAAATAGTTAAAATGATGTGTCTACTTTCAAGTAATCAAACATTAGGTCATGTCTGCAGCTATAATTTTAATAGATATAAAATGAACCTGCTTCAATGGCATAGTGGTCTAAGGCATCATTCTGGTGTTAGACAGGCCTGCTGATGACGGGGAGAGCAGGGTTTGAATCCCTGTTGCGTTTATTGAGGGTGGTTTCCCTAAATGGTTTCCCACTTAATTTACGTACAATCAAATGCGAGTAGATTCCCTCTGCAATTTTTCTCATCTCTAACCCATTAGAGTAATTATCATATATTCGTATGATCTGAACATACTAACATAACATGATAACCGGGTGGTACACAAATAGCTATCAATGCCTCAAAAACAGCACTATTATTATTATTATTATTATTATTATTATTATTATTATTATTATTATTATTATTATTATGATTATTATTGTGATTATTATTGTGATTATTATTGTGATTATTATTATTATTATTATTATTATTATTATTATTATTATTATTATTATTATTATTATTATTATTATTATTATTATCACCGAGTCTTACTACCTGTTCGTTTTATACGCACTTACGCTAATGTGAAATGGTAGGGTGATTGTGAGATGAAATGGAGGACCTACAGTTTAACGTGAGATCCGAACCACGGTAGAGTCCTAGCATTCCTCAGATTCACAAGTTGTGATTAATACACATCTTGTCAGAGGTGAAGGAAGGGTTTGGCAATCAGATAGATCTGTGCCGGGACCGAGGGTTGATCCCCGGACCCCCAGCACAGAAGTCTAACACCTTACCCCTAGACCACCAGGTCTCCCAACAGCACTAATAGAATAGTAAAATGATATCAATGTTAACCGTAATAAAATATTGTAATGGCTCTTTCTTTTAAAATATGATTTTAAAGGCTGAAGAAGTTCTTTTATATTCAGTTAATATTCCATGTTTCCTTAAACAAACAAAAAAGAGGTTTTCTCATTGTATTTTATAATCTTTGTATAATGATGTGAACCCTTCAACAAGAACAAAGAAACAATAAAGGCTGGAAAACAAAAGATATTAATAGAATATATCTAAAAAAAATTATTACAAAGTAATGAGAATATACAATATTTACCTAATTTGATCGAGAGGCTAGTTACGGCGTAAATGTTCTTTTAATGAGAACTCTAGAGAACTTTGTCGCTAAGTGAATCTAATTATGACTGGGCGAGGTTTTGTAAGATGTTTGGGTTCTTATACCCTATTATAATTAGAAAATTAATGATTTCAAACAAACTATTATGAGTTTTGGACCTCTATTAAAATATTATTTATTAGTTACATAACAAAATATATTTATGACATATAAATGAATGAATACAAAATACAAAACGAGGTATCGCTTTCACCGCGTCTAACTATACGTTTAAGAAAACACGAATTGCGCTAAAGTTATCCGGATGAGGAAGGGGTAATTTAGAGTATTTATATCCTTAATTAAGTGACAGGATATTGAATAGTCAGAGAAACCACCCTTAATACACTGGTCGAGAACTCGAACCCCACCCTTCCCGTCAGTTGCATGCCAAACTGATATTAATACCATGTGCATACCACATTTAGATATGTAGATATCCCACCACTTAGTTCCTAAAAGTACCTATTTATTGTATAGTTACTAGAAATCTTTGAATTATTTATATGAACCTGCTTCAGTGGCTGAATAGTCAAAGGCTTCACTCTCTTGCTAGACTGGTCTGCTGAAAACAGTAACATCAGAGCTTCAATCCCGGTTAGATCTACTTGGGTGTTTTTTTTAATGGTTCCACACTTTCCTTCCATAAAAACGGGTGGATTACCTATAAAATTATTACTTCCTAATTCCCCTCATATTATAGTAGGCCTAATCATATATACCTAAAACCTGGATACGTAGTAAGGTGCGGTGAAAAAATTACATATTTTGTAGAACTTGATTTTCGTATCTTCCTTTGCTTTATTCTTAAATGTTCTACTAATCGTGCAACATATCATTATCAACATATCATAATTTGTGCTTCTTGTTATTATTTGTTATATCTAATGTCATTCCTTAGATACGTAAAATGGCCAACCTGTTCTACTGTTTTGCCTGTTAGTGGCTAGCTATGTTCTTAAATGTTCTGACCTATAGAAGGACATTACTTTGAGTGTTGATATTGATATATTTTCATGTTACGTTCCTCAAAGATGGTACTCATAACTGTGTTTATTACTGTATTTGTATACAATCTGGTTTAGCTGGCAAATTAATAAATGTATAGACGTTAGAGTCAGGTGTGTAATATCAGGCTTTCTCTCCTACGCTAGTACTATATTGATTGCTAACTCAAGTGTTGATGGACTATATTTGGTGGGATTAGAAAATACACGCTAAGCCCCCTAACCAAAACTAGTTGTGATGTTAGCAATAGATCTTCCTCCCTTCATTCAAAAAATACTAGGTATATCATGATACAAACTATGTTATATTATACTCGTGCCTACAGTCTTAAGAATTCTATTTGGGTGTGAAGTGATATGTATTCCCTACTGATCAACTTAGAAAACTAATTAATACTATATTCAACAGACAATAGTACATTACATTAATAGATAATAGGTTAACCGTTGTAAACGTGGTTTAAGATGTCAGTCTCACAAAATTTAAAACCTGCTATAAATGATTGCTTACTTAGAATATTGAACTCAAATGAGCTATTAAATGATAAAACTTACGAGCGCTGAGCATATTTAAACGGATAGTAAGATTGAAAAACTATGAAACTTATTCGTTTATCCTGTATTTCCTTGCATTGTTCCACTATGATATAGGCTATAAGATAGGGTCATTCTCAAAGTGCTATTCGTCAAAGTAAACGAAATGTACATAGGCCGTCAGGCCTGTGTTCCAAAAATGTTTCTGCCCAATATAGTTAAAATTGGTCCACAAATTTGATATTTATTGCGAAACAAACATACGGATAGACAAACAGATGGACAGACAGTAATAGACGAAGTGTCCAATAGTAGAATTAAACCCAACCTCATTACGCTCGATTAATTAAATGCAGAATAGATATTATCATTAAATAAGATACTTGACATCTCTAAAACGTATTTAGATGGCTAAACAAATATGACTTTTCAATTCAAAACCACTTCAAGATTTACTTTTACGTATACCTCATATTGCTCCTTTTTTTTTCTTCTAACGTGGTAGATAAAATAATAAAAAGAGAAAAAGAGGAGGTCAACCAGAAAAATATCTCATTTTATTTCCCCTTCATCTGTTTTACATACCATCTCTAGAAGTATTCCTGGGTCTTTCGCTTCTTCTTTCTAGAGGGGGTTGACTGCAGCTTCTCATTATATTTTCCCATTTAAAAAATTGTCTCTCCGGTCATATTTTCATTCTACGCTACGGTCCTCATATAATGTATTCACATACATAATTCTCCCTTATATTCCTGCACGACGAATTGGAAGGGTTAAGGGGTAAGTTCTCTATCATATCTTTAAAAGTTGCCATGCTTAAGCTTTTCTTGGTGCCTTTCTAAAGAATTCTCCTTCATATACATACAGTCAAATATACCATTTAAATAATTCTCTTTTTAGTAATATCACTGGTATGTTTTTTACTAATTTCTATGTTCTAAATTATACAGTTAAATACCATCCATAATTATTGTTTAAAAAGTGCAAAAACAATATATATGACTTCAAAAAGTTTCCATATAAAATATAAAGCCTAACTTAATATATTAAAACTATCTTATATTATTTAAATAAAGGTCCCCAAATATTACTAAATATACAAATATAAAGTAAATATTTATTTTGTAAGATTTTTATTCATTAACTTAAGATTTTATGTATATTTTCATATATATATAATTGTAATACCTACAGATAATCTACCCGTTCTTCGTATGAGAAAGATATAAAGTAATGTTGTTCTTTTAGTAAATAAAATCAGTCACAGGGAAAAATATCCAAATCTTAAATTATGTTAAAGTATTTTTATCGCCACGTCTTACTAGCTGTTCAAGTTATACGCATACATGATAATTACTCTAACGTAGTAAGGATGTGGAAAGAAAGATTTTATAGGTAATATAGAGCTACCTGAACTTAAAAGTTTAATGCCCTAAATCATATTCCTCCCACTAATGCAAAAAAATGAGTTTAGTTAACATAATATAGTCTAATATCTAAGGACTAGTTCCAAATAGTGGTTTTTGATTTGTGTTCAGGTTGTTTAGGGAAAACCTTTAAATTTTACTAACTATGACATTAATTTGTAGACCTAAAAATAGGTTTTACTTAAATAAGATAATTTTAATTTTTGACTTAAATACATTTTTTATACAGATAGAGTGGTCCTTAAAACTATTTAACCTAGTAATTTTTCCACACATAGTCACATAATATATTATATTAATTGTAGAATCAGCTACATAGACATAAAACTGTGAATATTGAGAGCCATAACGCGTCCTCTTAGTAAATCAATCACTCTATTTCAAACATTATTCAAAACCCAAGTTTTATTGAGCAGCTATTAAACACATTCTAATCAAATTGTCTTGATAAATATATTAACTTATTTGACATAATAGTAGCCGGGGACGTGATCGCAGCCGGGAGCTCTAATTGTAACTGTTTTAAAAATTCAAGTTGTTAATAGTAGCCACGATCCTGATAATGACCAGGCTGACTTAATTGTAGCCAGAACATAGGCATTACGGGAGTTTTTCATGAACCCGATATTTCGCAATTTTCCTAGTAGCCCCCTTACTGTTATATATTTCCCCTGCTTTCAACTGAGGTCTGAACTTCCATAGTAATTCCTACACGTTACTTTGCTGGAAAGGCCATGTCACTCAAACTTTTATTTTTTTAATCGGAGCTCCAAACTAACTGGGAGCGCCAATTGTATCTTGAGTAAAAAGTAAAACTGTTTATAGTAGCCGGGGCTACTATTAGGTCAAATACGGTACATTCACTCAAAAAGTTACAACACAATTAATAAAAACGTATTTGGGTGTGTTCAATTTAAAAAATGCTGTTATAAGCTAATGTTAAATAGATTATGCTGCAAATAAAATAAACGTAATTATTTGATAAGTGTGTAAAATAATTATTTGTGTAAAATTAAAATATTGACATAAATATATTTCCTTGATAGATTTATCAATCAGGCTGTAATATGGCTATAATAGACCAATAGTGTGAAGCCATACAGCATAAATAATGTATAAATATTGTAGTTACATTGATACCTACCTAATCACGCAGTTCCCTTACTGGGTAGGCAAGATAATATTCATACAACTAAGAAACAACAAATCCATTGCCAATTTTTTTAGCACCGCATCTTAAACCCTGTTCATGTTATACCCATATATACTAATTACACTAGTGAGTTTGGGGTAAGGAAGTTTTAATTTAGAGGAAGTGGACCTTCATCTCCGTGGAGGGAGAATGGAAAACCATTTTGGAAAAAACACCCTCAGTATACCCGACCAGGATATGAACCCCGGGCTCCCTATCATCGAAAGTATATTTATAACGAGAATGAATCCTTAGACCACGTGGCCACCGAAGCAAGTCCCGTACTTAATCCATTCTCTTCGTTGATATATTTTTCTAGATCTGTATCCATGAAATATATATTTAAAAAAAATTTTACTTGATATGCACTATTAATGATTAATTAAACTTGATATTTATAGCAGCTATATTTTATAGATTAATAAATTTTAATCCACTGTATATGTTTAAAAATAATTTAAATGGGACTTATTTTATTGTCAGTACAGCGATACCATATAACGTAAAGATGAATCCCAAAGATATCAACATAGTGTTGTAATAAATAAATGTAGCAAGATCATAAAAACTGTTCCATCAATTAAACTTGAAGATACGAATACATTCCCTTATCTGAAATTAAAATCAAATAATGGAGCCAGAGTAATTCGTTTTGCTGGTCAAAGCCTTAAGCTATGACATGGTAAAATGATTTTATTGGATTTTAGTGTCAATTCTTTTTAGGTATTAAATAATATTATAATGAAGCTATAATATTAATACATTGTAATATATATTGCGTGTCTGAGCTATATTAATCGTAGACAGATTAACCACCACTAATGTACCGTTGCCCAGAAAACGTCAGAAATTACTAATCATACATCGTTTCCGTGGAGATTCTTTCCGTGCCCCAATTATGTGAAAAGATGGTAAATACAGCAAAATATTATCTACGCTGACCTAAGATTAAAAATATTTTGAAGGTAATTATTATGTATAAAACAGTTAGAAAATAATTGTATAATTGTATATGCTAAATTGTAAGGTATATTCTTGTTTCTAATATATCCAATCCGTAGTAAAGTGAAATAATCATAGTAAGTGTTTGATGTGGTTTGATCATTCATAAGTTTACGAAATTGTAAATCATCATACTGGTACGGAAGAAAATTTAAACATATATTAGTGCTGGAAATAAGAAAATAATTTTAAAAATATATATATGAACGAGTTTTGTAGCTAATAAAATATATCTATGAATAGTACACACTTATTTGCTATTCAAATATTATTAGGTTTCTAAGTCTATATTATATATTATAATAATTAAGGAATTCACACCCTAATGTTTGAATTTTGAATACATTTTAACTATGTTTTAAAACATTTGATCAAAATTAATAAAAGCTAATAATATAGTACTATTAATCAAACTTATTTTTATCGTGGTAATGATATTACATTTTATTTAAAATGTTTGGATTTCTATAATATGAATGATTATAGATTTGAACAAACTCCTTAAGATTATGGATGACTAAAACTAAAGCGGTCTTTTCATGAACAGTGAAAGAAATAACATTACTATCTTACAAAAATATTCCGGCCTGTGAGTAATCTGGAAAGCGATATTAGAAGAGATGACAGCAGATACGAAAAGGCTTCTAAGTAGTAATCATCTTCTATGTGATTTAGGAATTGGGCTGCAAATAGTAGCAATGTTAAAAGTATCTTGTGTCAATATTTTGTATCTTATAGAATATTTTTAACATTAATTCTCACTAACCGTTTGGAATATATAATAATTCCGCTAATGTTTTAGCGATTATGAAGGCTAAACTTAGATGAATTGTACACGAATTTGCATGGAGGAAAAATTGGAGAACATTTAATAAAAGACAAGCTAAATAAATCCAATCGGGATTCAACCTCCGAACTCGTGGTCATCAGCAGTCCTGTCTCGTGCTATTCTCGTGTTATAATAGACTACCAATGACTAGGATATCGTAGTTTTATCCCGGTCGGATGTACTGAGGATTAGGATTCTTAAATGGTTTCCCACTCTCTCTCCACGTAAATGTAGGTACACTGCTTCTAAATTAAACCTTATTCATACTTAATCCATTAGCGTGCCTAGTACATAAACGTATAATCAGAATGGGTAGTAAACAGCAGTATTAAAATAATAGCTTTGACACTTAGGCTCATGTTGCTCGACCATTGACCAATTTGCTAAGTGAACAATATTTCTTGTTGACACATCATATCAAGTCCATCCTTTACCTATTCAGACCTTTTTGAACTCCCTTAAAAGCTGTTATATCTATTCGTGTGTAGTTATAAACCAAGCAACAAATGAATTCATATTATGCGTTCTAACTTTATGGTTGTTGTTGTCCTAGGATTCTCAAAAATACTTATTCAGAGCGGTGCAATAATAATGATTGATTATACCATACTTGTTTGTACATCAAGTCAAAATCACCAAAAATAGCTCCAACCAGCAATATACAGCGAGTATAGACAATTTCATAATTCCTCGTTTGAGTGGGATTCCTTATAAAAATAAATGGTACGGAACCCCGCACGGACTTTCTCGCTCTATTGCTTAAAAATGGAGATATTTACTCAAAATTCGTAATATAATATACACTAGTGATCCCGAGAACAAATTATGCTATACATACGTAAAACATTTTTGCCCACGGTTTTAAATTTTATAAATCTATTTAAAAAGATTAAAGTCTTCAATTTTATATTTTTATCCAAAAAAAATATCGATATTAGGTCCCCAAGGCTTAACACTTCGTATTTAAATTTTGATTTCCGGTTTAAATTTTCGGCATTTTATTAGGGGAAGCATATCTAATGGTTATCGCATTGCTACTAAATTTCTCTTTTATAAATTTAGACCAATAAATAGGAATGATTGACTATTGAGTCTAAAATGAGAGAGATAGATCATTGCTGTACCAAGGGTAGATCCAGGACAGGGTCATGGGGAGCATGTGCCCCCCTTGAAGAAATTAAACCAATTAAATCAATGTTAAAGTCACTACTAGTTTTATTGTCACATAATACTATCTCACTAACCAGATTTCATGTTTTAAATTGTTATTGGTAATGATTAATATACGGTAATTATTATAAATACTTAAGACAATCACATATAGTATTAAAGTAGTGACATTAATGGAAGGCATTAATGAAATAACCCTAATTTAATTTGCGCGCCTCTCACCTTGTTGCACAAACCTTGTTTAGGTTTAAATTTATCTTATCATTTCTATTAATACTATTTCAATGATTAATATAAGTAAAGAGCTTTAAAATAATGTATATTCAAATAACGTGCTTTAAACAAGATCTTTGATTAATACCACACACATAACGTGTTTGTATGGCTTAGTGGTAAAATTTCGATTTAGAATCAGAACTAGCTATTCTATAGAGTGGAGTTAAAGTACGATTGTTCGAAATTTGAATAATTCCATCTATTTTGTCTAGTTGATTGAATAGCTAAAAACTATTTATATAATAATTGTTATAATATTTAAATTTATTTCCCTCTTAATAATCACTATTTGTTGACATTCTTATTATTTGATTATAATAAATTTCAATACTGATCAAAAGTTTCGAGTTAAACCCTTCATTAGAGGATTATTCTCAAGTTTAGCGTTACACTGAAAAATTACTAAAAAATTTACTCTCAAGTTTTGAAGTATTTTTAGGTTAAAATTTCTTAAGGTGCCTCCTACCCCACCTCACCGACCTGATCCCGATGGGAGCACCCAAGGTTACTAGATAGAGGTTGACTCGTTCCCATAAGCACTGTGTAGACACCACATCTCGCTGCTATGACGTCACGTGTAGCAGGCGCCTAGACAAGCCACTGACAGCATCTACTATTCTTATTTATTTACTGTATATTATTCATTTGTAATTATATAATAATACACGCGCTTCTACACGCAGCTTTCCTAGTGCGCTCTACTCTTTTCGTAAATTTTGTATTTTTTTTTTACATTGTTATTAAATACTGAATTAATTTTATCATTTAGATAATATTCACAATGATTTACATTTTTTTTATAAATCATGACAGATATGCAAAATGTATCAGCTTAATTTATAAGTTTCTGATATGATTAAGCTCTGACTTGTTTAATTGCATTATTTCTCCTTTTGGATTGCTTATTTATTGAACAAAAAAATCCTACTAGCTCAGTAAACTAAGCGTTTTTACACACATATTTATTTGGACTTTTACTAATCTTTGGTCAGTGGGAATACGCCCCTAAAATATCTTACACAAATTCAAATACATCCTGAAATAACAAATTTGTAGCGTGGAAAAAAACACAGAATGTCGTCCACGTTTTGTGTTATATTTTATAAGCTGTACGTTTTTTTCCCCCTTAAACCACATTGCTTATTTTCTTTAAATTTGATATTCTAAATTTGCTCTCGTTACTTGATGTATTATTTCCTGCAGTTTTAAGAGAAAAAAAAGTTGCAAGGTACTTAAAGGGGCAAAGCTTGAAATAATCAAAATGTTAATATTAAATTTATCTTTCAATACATTAAGGTCTTAATTTTTTTTTTCTAATGATTCCTGCTTTTAGTTTTATATACATTTATTTTTAATAGAAAACTCATAAAACTTTATAAATAAATTTTTCTGTGGGCAAGCTAGACAAACTTTGTTGAAAGTGAAATAGTTTGTAACATTTCTAACAGTCAATTGAATTATTTAGTTTAACTTTTGTTAACAATAAATAAGTTCAGATTATTGTGGATGATAAATAAAAGTTTCTTTTGATAGATTGTGTATTATTAAACATGCCAGATTTTCCAATTTTTTTAACTTAACCTAATCAAGGATACTTTTTATTAATAGTACTTTCATTTTTCTCAATTCATACTACATACATATTGGAGATAGTATTATTAAATTATGATAAAAACTAGGTGATTCTTACAATAATTTGGAGACAAAACACTTAGTAATGAAGTTAAATTAATTTATGGCTCTTATTTTATAGATATTTTAACAATAATTATTGTAAGGTGTTTTCTCACTAAAAAGAAGGAATTTAGGGGCTACCACTAAATTATAAACATCATTACTTACTCTATGGTCCTATGGACTTGAAAGTCCATTGGTTTACCTACAAAATTACGCCATCTATATCTATCTTGAGCTAGTTTCATTCTGTTAACCTCATTACACCCCGTCTGTTTCAGATCCATTCTAGTGTCATCCTCTTATTTGCGTCTATCTCTTCCCAATTGGCTCTTCCAATTGGGTTTGCAAGTAAATACTTGGTTTGTAACTCAACATTATGTAACTCCCTCCACTCCCAATTGGGTTTGCAAGTAAATACTTTGAACATGGTTCTAGATTCTTACATCTGCGATTCACGTTCTTTCCAACGTAATCCACGGTATTTTACCATCCTAACAATGTCTTTCTTAAATACTTGGTTTGTAACTCAACATTATGTAACCTCCTCCACTCCCAATTTTATCCATCACTATTTAGACCAAATGTCTCTCTAAGCACGTTGTATTCAAATGATTAATATAATTACCTGTTTAAATTTAGTACTTTTAAAATTATGTTTAGTAACTGCTTGATTAAGAGTGTAAATAATTGGAAAGTTATTATAGAGAAAATGCACCCAAATAATCGCGTAGAAGGAATGGAAAAACCAAACTGAAAAATACACATGTGGAAATTCACGGCCCAGTGCACACTGCTGATATTAAAACCTTGGCCGTTTCCGGTAATCCAGCTTAATACTGGAGTAGAGCCATAGATAATCTCAAAACTATTGTTTTTACCATATATTGAGCATCTGTATTTATTTAAAAGCATTATTTTTATGTTGATTCACTTTAGCTAGATTTTGGATACATTCCACATTCTCCAATTGAAAGAAGCATTGGACAAATTCAATAAAAAACATTCTTAGATAAAATTGATATATTATTTAGCCAAGAGCCTTAAGGTTTATTGTTTCACCATCAGTTCCACAGGCATCTAAATAACTTTAGTAAATTTACTGACTTTTACAAACAATTCTGTACATTTTATTACAGAGTATAAAGTTGACCTCTGTGGTCTTGGGCATTATTCGTGGGTTCAAACACAGCCAGGGTCGACCTATTTTTCTTGAGTGATGAAATTCCACAGCACAACTTCCTTCGGATTTGAAGTAGATTAAAGGCACGTTTAAAGAACCCTGGAAGGAGTGTGGAAATACCTTTCCCGGCAAAGTTTTAGGCTTTTAAACGTTAATATTTCTGGCTGGTGATGCCTCACTTTCTTGAAACCACGTGTAATGTATTTTGTGAGGCGAGATGGTGATGATGATGATGATGATGATGATGATGATGAATCCTCTGCTTGTAGTGTATTTTGTGAGGTGAGATGGTGATGATGATGATGAATCCTCTGCTTTTAGTGTATTTTGTGAGGTGAGATGGTGATGATGATGATGATGATGATGAATCGTCTGCTTGCAGCCTCAAGCTCAGGGAAGTTTAAAATATCGTAAGTGAGGAGTGTCTTCAGTAGGGCTGTGCTTTTATTAGCGTTTGTTGCTTGGTTGCATGCATGTGTGTATAAAATCAATCTATGGGTCATTCATTTCAATAAATTTAGTCAAACCATCTTTGGTAGCCTCATGGTCTAACGCGCTACTCTCGCAGTAAGCTAGACTGTCGATGACGGTGAGTTCAAGGTTCAAATCTTGGTCGGGTGTACTGAGTAGGATTTTTCCAAAATGATTTTCAAATCTAGCTCCACGCAAATGTGGATACACTTCCTATAAATATAACCTTCCTAATCCCTAAAACCATTAGCGTAGTTAGTACATAAGCCTTTAAAATTTAGCCAAATTTTATTTCGCCTCATCCAATATAAAAATAATACCCTATTGAAATTAATCTCAATTTCATAACCCAAAGTTGAATTTTTATTAGATAATGTTCTATAAAAAAAAATCAATAACAAAACGTATGTGCCGTATTGGTTTTGCAAAGTGTTTTTTACTATTTTATCTCACATAAACATAACTGCTAGACATTAGTCCACCCATTAATAAAATTGTGGAATTTGAAATATAGTTCTTACTCCCGTAGCTTATATATCAATCCGCTTGTTAATAGATGTCCAAGAAGGCAATTTCCCTTATGGCTACTTAACACGTCTCTACTTCAGGCAGGGAAAGGTAGGGCTGGATGGGGACTACAGTCGTCATCTAGTTGCATGCAAATGGCAATTATCAAAACCATACCAGGACTATATATTTAGTATATGAGCAATCTTAGCTGATGAATGGAGCACTTCCGCAAATTGATCGTTGTATACGGCCCTTGTCAATTTGTCCAATCACAGCTAGGTCCATTATTAATATACATTGTTTGGAACAACAATAGGCCAGACGTGATAAAACTGTTACAACAACGAATTTATTCTAGTGGAGTTTAAGGTACATTGGATAAAACGAAAAACTGTGGATTCTAAACGTTTTTATTTGTATATCTCTATTTTGTGTATTTATTGTTCACTTTCCGAAAAAAAAATGTATACATGTACGACTAACTTAAACTGACATAACTATAAAAATACGTTACAACCAGGCCCTAGGCTGTAAAATTATTAACTTAAACTAACTTAACTATAAAAATACGTTTCAACCAGGCCCTAGGCTGTAAATTTATTAACTTATACTGACATAACTATAAAAAATACGTTACAACCAGGCCCTAGGCGGTAAATTTATTAACTTAAACTGACATAACTATAAAAATACGCTACAACCAGGCCCTAGGCTGTAAATTTATTAACTTAAACTAACTTAACTCTAAAACACGTATCAACCAGATCTTAAGTTGTAAATTTACTAACTTAAACTAACTAACTTTAAAAGGCGTGACTACCAGGCCTTCAGTTGTCAATTTATCATTGTCTTAGAGGAAGCGTCCCTCACTCTATGATGTTAGGTTTTTCGACCATGCCAGGATTCGAACAAAAGACCAATTTCAGTAGAAAGACCCGACCATCAAAATAGTTTAATAAAAAGTGTTTAAAATCCATTTATGTAAAATAATGTTTAGAAAGTTAGTACTTTTATTTACATTTATGGATTAAATAAGAACTCTCGCATTAAACTCATTTTTCTATTGTCATTTGTTATTATTTGTTTAGACGGAATGTCATCATCGTTAGAATTTAGGTGCTACGTTTTAAAAATTAATCTGATTAAAATTACTATACACGAATACATATTTGTAAGCTGGCAAACTAAAAGCTGATCGTATGAAACAAGCTAAGCTCAATCTGGAAAGTGTTTGTAATCTACTTAAAGTCACTGCTTGCATATATTGATAGCTCAACAAATATCTAGATGATGTAATTGTATTAAATTAAAGGATTTACATTGTTCTAAAAGTGTTATTATTTTATTATATTTGTTTTATCTATATGCTTTTGAAAAACAAATACAAAAGTCATTATTTTGCTTAGAGACAAATAAAATAAAATGTGGGGTTGTTTAAGCCATTAATTTATCCTAAAATTAATTGGGACGTATGTATATAAGGTTAACCATTTTCAAAATCCTTTAATATAAATTGAATGGCAAGCTAAATTTACAGCTTAACATGTTTATATTATTAAAGTTATTTCCCGCAGTTACTACTGATATCAACCCACATATTACAACCAGCCGCGAATCTGGTGACACACAAAATAAGCCACTCATGATCGTACTACATGTGAGCGAACGTGTGTGTATGTGTATGTGTGTGTGTGTGAGAATATCAACCGCCGTAGAACCACCAATATTCTCCACTAGTCGAACCGCAGGTTACAACCCTGTGCTGCTGCAAAACGCCATATTACCCGGCTTAACACCCTGGACTACACTTTCAGACCATAAATCACGTGGCTCAGCTCCTGTTCTGTTGGGAGTAAATATTCCACGAGTGCTATCTTTACTGCTTCGTCTAGAATAGAATGGGTTTGTGCCCTAATTGTTAGTCAGTTGTATATTGTTACGGTGGGTACGCGGCTTTTAAATAACTTTAAATAAGAAAACAGAAGGCACATCGAAATGTCTGGTATAATTCTGGTAGGGAGGAATTTTTAAAAGAGATTTATCTTTTTTAGAGCTCAACAATGATATTTTTAACTTTTTCGAGTAAGAAGCCTTAACCAGAGATGGGCCAAATATTTTTCGCTGTAGCCACAGTTGTGACAAATGAGAAATAAAATCCACCATACCATAAAAAAAATTGATAAAATAGGTTGCTAAATAAAAGCTTTAAAACAACACACAATGTTAGAATAAGTTTATTCAAGACATTTACATTTTGACTTCTCAGTTTTTCCTCACACGAAAATGATGTAAATTGTTCAGAATAAAAATGTAAGACAACTTAATGCGAAATTTGACAATCATTTTGTCTGAAAGCATAGATGAAACAAAGTACACACTCATAAAGGGTCAGTTTCATATTCATGACGCGTACGCCTTAAATGCGGCGTTAAACTAAATGAAGGACGACACCTACCTAGACCATAATAAAAAGGACCAGTTTCATATTCATGACTAGTACGCCTTAAATGCGGCGTTAAACTAAATGAAGGATGACACCTACCTAGACCATAATGAAAAGGACCAGTTTCATATTCATGACTAGTACGCCTTAAATGTGGCGTTAAACTAAATGAAGGACGACACCTACCTAGACCATAATGAAAAGGACCAATTTAATATTCAAAACAGGCCTATTCCATTCGAGTTTAGGTAGGTGTCGTATTGTATTTAGTACAATACCATAATTGAGGAGTACTAGGTCTGACTGTAAGACTGACCCAACTTAATTGCTTCCAATTATTTGCAGATAGTCAAGTTATACCTAACAATCGCTGTCCGGAAAAGGTTTATTTTACTGTGATAGCTGGTAAACTTAAATTAGTCAAACTTTTATGGCTAGTTCACCACATGTAGCGAGTGGCAGCGACACTGTCCACCCCAATCTTAAACCAAACGACAACTGAAGCGGGTTTTCATAATTACGTGTATATTATTTTATGATATTATTAATGTCAATTCATAGCTGTTAATAATACCTATCAAATAATGACAGTCGAACTTCCCATAACTTAGAGTATTAATACGTTAAAATAAATACAGTATATATTATAGCTCTAAGAGAAGGTTATTCCTTTGAAAATTGGGCAGCGTATTGAACATGGCTTGCAGTAGTTCACAAGTATTTGTTTAAATCAATGGTAAATATTACATTCCGGCACCCTACTTCAGTAGGTAACGTGTCAACCTAGTGATTTAAGGGTCCCAGGTTCGATTTCCGGCATGGCCCAAAATTTATCATTGATGAAAATATGGGTTAACCCATTCACGTTGATAAATTAACGTCTGGGGACTGTATTTTGTGCCTGTCCTAGTCTTAAGTTAGATCATAAGGCATATAAAGCTACGACAGGCCTAGCCAGCCGGTAGTGGGAAATATATGGCTTGGATAAAAAACTGGCCCAGGCCGTAGACTGGAAACAGTAATAGATGGAGGGATGGTAAATATGAGTACTACACGTGGGCAAGAGAATCTAACATGGGAACTTTAGACAATATTGAGCTAATTAGTTTATATTCCACACGTTCTCAGACTTTAAATTTAACCTATGAGTGACGTATTAACTTGACCACTGGACAAATTTGGATTTATCGGTGGTATTCAGAGGATTTTTTGAGCGTTTATTTGACCAAGATAAACTGTTAAAATGTATTAATTATTGTAAACAAATAGTACAGCATTGAATAGGGGAAATTGTTAGACATCACAATATAATCCTTTGCCCCTTCTACCATTCCTTTCCCATATTGTGCAAGTTATAGTATTTATAGCCCCATTTTATTACAAATTGACATATTTAACAGCTAATAAAAGTTACTTGATATAATTTCAAGTATTTATAGGTCAAGTCATGAGATATGCAGATGTCACATACTAAAATCTATCAATTTTGAACAAAATGTGTTCTCCTTTCCTAAAAGGTTCTACAAATGTCCATTCGAAAGAAAATCAAGTTGTACATACAATTTATCCTTTAGAGCCTTTTTATATAATAATTAAAAAAGATAACGTAAGATCATACAGATGTTACAGGGAAAACATAAAAAGAAAAGGAGCAAAATGTCAGTGTAGATGAGAAACTTTGTTTTTATAAGTATTGGGTCAGAAATCCTAAAGATAGAATTAGCATGCGGCCGCTCCGCCAACATTGACGTTAAGACAAATAACCGAGTGGTTCAAAAGAGGTGGAGGAACATTAGTTAACAGGAAACTATTCATCCTTTTTGTTGGAAGGTCTGTCATTAACGGGAATGGTTTTGATTTTTAAAGTGATAAAACTTTATAAGTTGTTCATTAATGGTTTTAATGGAGTAAATTATATATATATACATATAACAACAGGGAAATGTTCTAAAATGGAGAGCAAACTTCAACTGTCTTTCTAATGAAGACCGGAAAATAGAAGAGATTTACCGAAGGTACACATATAACATATTCACACAAATAATATTTAAACAGGACCAGGAGTTAACTTAATGTAAATAATAAAATAGTAATCCAAGGATAAATTCTTGATATAAAGATACCAAATATATAATTGCTAACACATAGAAGGGTAAGGAGATAAGAGGGGGTAGCACGGGAAGGGAACGTAAGTACATCATCAGCCGCAACGGCTGCCATGCACTCTAAATCGAATATTTGTAAACATTCTCGACCCGGAAGCGACGTCATCTCATCCTTCTCAATTATTCAAGAACGTATATGATGTGGCACGTGATCTGGCAGTAGGCCGGACTTTGTTGTAGTTTCCTAGTATGAACTCAACTCTTTGTCAGTGTAAATGTAGCGTCTTAGGTCGAGTGGCTGTGGACAGATCAATGTAATTGTGTGTATTATGAGTAACAGAACCAATTGATATTTTCAGTTGATTGTAGATTGATTAATGCAACAACCCCAAAAGGTGACAAGCTCCTTTTTAACATTACACTATAGTATGGGTTCTAAGATAGCGTCAGAATGTAATCAGTCAATGTGAGTCTTCTTCCTTTAGCGGTAAACGAAGGGTTTTATTTTAGCTATCTATTAAACGGACTTAATCCTCTTTCTCCAATAGAATATGTACCACACTAAACAATAGGTTCAGGTTCTGTGCTGACGTTCCAGAAAAGAAAGTAGACTAAGATGTTGAATGAATTATTTTTATCTACAACCAAAGTATGATAAATATAAAATCAAAATAATTCTTAATGATGGAATGGAATCTCAATAAATTTATATATATATATATATATATATATAAGTTACCATATTATATATATATATTATAGGTTTATTTTATCAACTAATGCAATTATAATTCAATTGTCACACATTTTCTATCCAGTGGAGGTTTTTAGAATGAATACATCAACGAGTCATCCAAGCTCTGAAATCAAGAACGTGGTAGAAAAGGAGGTGAGGAAGGATGAAATTTATGTTATCCTAAATTCTCCGAGGGATTACCCCTCACAATGTCATCGCGCTTCGCTTATCAAACCAAAAACACATCGAGTTCCAAAGCCCTTCAAAACATTCATTAAACAGTTGCGTTACTCGTTTTCTAGAACAATCCTTCTAAGAGTGCACAGTTTTAGACCCCCCCTCCTCCTTCCCCAATCTTTACTAACCCTCTCGGCCCCCCACTTCACACAAAATACAAAACTTTATCAAAGAAGAAAAGGTGGTAGGAGGACGGGAGTGTGGTAGGGAATTAATGGTTCTCAAGAAACTTTGTCAAAACTTTCGAAACAAGTGCTTTTGTGAGACTTGCAATGAGAACTATACGGTACACTTAGTTAGGAAAGCGTTTGATTAAATTTTATGCGATATAATGAAGTGTTTTAAAGGATTTTGAGGGAAGAGGACATTTACGTTTACATAAATTGAAGGGGTTTTGTTATCAAGTTTGGCAAAATATTTTTTATATACTATTATTTTTTTAAGGATTCATATTGGATAGCTACTTACACAAATTACCTTTAATATTATACATTTTTTATTTAAATAGATTATTATAATCAATTAGTTTCTGTTAGAATTTGTTTTATTTTAATGTAGATAAATTTAACTGTACGTACTTCACGAACTGATTTAAAAAAAAAAATTTTCACCCTCTATTGGCTCCCGTTTGTGTTACACGCATAAAATAACTACGCTAGCGGAATAGATATGAGTAAGGTGGAATTTCAGCGTAAATGCACACACATTTGCGTGGAGACAAAGAGAGAAATCATTTGGTAAAAGTGCCTAAGTGCATTCGCATTATTAAAACTACGATCCCTCTGTCAACAGAAATCCACTTTAACAAGAAAGTTAATATTCTTTAAATGGAAAAGATGGAAAAATGACACATATACACGCGAATTGAACCCACGATACCTGGCTTGGTACTCCAAAACCGTAACCACTGAGCTATCCAGGAATCCAGGGTCATTCTTCATTCAGTTTTCAAGTCAGAGTCTTTGATGGACGAGCATATCGTCAGCTACATAATTATGTGTGATCAATTAAGATCCCGAGCTCTCAGATAACGAAGTCATCTTCGACTATGGAGGGCTCTATGCTGCCAATAGTGCAATGGCAACTGTATGAATGCGCACATAATTATGGATTGAATAGCCATAATTAACAAATATAATATTTTGGCTATTATTTTAATCCATTAATAAGAGAGTGAGTGACGCGTTAGTCCCGGTGACCACCGATGTGGATTTGCGTATCACTGTCAGTCCTGTTATTCACACAGATAGGGTAAGAATGATGAAGGTTTTAATTTATAGGAAAATCATCATTTACGTAGGGAGTGTGTCACCCTCAGTCAAGAATTGAACCCGGTATTACTGGTCAAATGCATCCATGTGCAATGTGATTCTTATGACCTAAACTGATGGGACTCATAAAAATTATAATCTAAAAATGTAGTTTTGATTAATTAATACATTTATTAGAGAATATAAATTATTTGTTTTATACTAATTATACTAATTCAGTATTTAATTCAAGTGATTTAATTTTTATAATGTAGTTCCATACTAATCAAGGCTATATTCAGTAATTAATTGTGCAACTTTAATATTAATATTGTACCAATAAGGCTAGGTGAGCGCAAGTGAGCTCATCTGGTTTGCAAAGAATTGACTTGAAATTTCGGCATCTAATTTAAATCCTGGCAGAATACAATTTTGTGCCTCTACGAACCTCTCCACAAGCGAACACTGGCTCATTTTTTATAAATTCCCTTTCTACATACTTTAATTACTTATATTATAAATTATATTAGCTATAGTTGTTGGTAAACTTAGCGGAGTGTAAGAAAACTCCCTGAACAAAAACAATCTTAATTTTCCAAAAATTAAATTTATATCTGTTAATGTTTTTACTGTACTTTAACCCGCTTTGGTTGTCACGCAGACTGAACTTATTTATCAAGATTTGTTTTACAATGGCGTGGAGACTGGGACTCAAACCTCGGTTGGATTGAGAGGGGTGGTATTATTAAATTATTTGCATTCCTTCACATAACTATGGGTAAATTTCATATCATTTACCCATCCCTAGTCCTTTAATGTATCTATATGCGGACATCCTGGACGGATAATAAGAAGCAACATAAAATAAAAATACACGCAAATATTAAATACCATAGGAGGCTTTTGGGGTGTCTGTGACAGGCTTAAGAGAAATCGTCTTCCCTTATTCAATCGAAAAAATGCCTTGAATAGAAACGGATATATCTAATTTAAAATGTTGACTATAGCAATACTAACTATTCTATCTTAAAGTAACTATCAAATTGTAGACCCTCGAAAGATAAGGTTTTCTTTCCTTCAGCACCACGACTTACTACCTGTTCCGGCTGTAGAAATATGTACTTATGCTAGAAAGTTAGGGAGGAAGTTTAAATTTAGAGGACGTGCACCCTCATTTACGTAGCGATAGAGTGAAAAACCATTTAGGTAAAACAACCCTCAGTACACCTGACTAAGATTCGAAACCAGATATCTCAGTCGTCAGCAGTATAGTCTATTATGAGAATGATGCCTTAGACCCGGTGGCCATCGAAACGGGTGCTAGGTTTTGTTGCATTAGCTTGTAACTAATAAGACAAACCAGTTATAATGACCAACTAAAGCGCTTTGTTTTTAGTGTATTATAGTTATTTAACTTGTCCCTATTGTATAGTAAATGTTTATTTATATAGATTAAATTTAATACTAGCTCAGAGTTCGGATCGTTCAACACAATGTGATACTTTTTTTTTATGTATAATTCAAGATTCATATTTTCACACGCCTGTTAAGTTTGTGATGTAGGGAACGAGAAAAAAGGCCAATGTTTTTGCTGTTAATGTAACAAAATTTTGTTGGTCAAAATTAATAAAATATATCTTCAATACAAACATAAGATTTAATATTCTTAACATGATGACCTCAACATTTCTTGAATATCTGTCATGAACATAGTGTCATTAGATAACATTTTAAATGAAGAGAAAAAGTTGTTATTAAATTCCAGCACAACCCCATTAGATATTCAAGAACGGTTGTATATATGAACATAAAATAGAATTTTATGTTTGTACTAAATCAATATTTGATATATTTTAGCAAAATGTTTTGATATTAAAACTGCAAAAATACTGGCCTTTTCTTAATTCTCCTACATCCTCACCTTAAATGGTTCATCTTATATTTACTCCAAATTGTAGCAATGAATCCCACTGAAAAATTTGAAAAAAAAATCTTCAGACCAATAATACTACCCGACCTAATAAAACCTAACCTTTAATTTGCATATGTATGCAAAGTTAGATTTCATTATTTTGTGTCTATCTTGTCTATAGGGCTACTCTTAAATATCTAATGGAATCAAAAAGATTTTGGGCTTAAAAATAAAATGTTATTATTTCATTCTTATGCTTTTTTGTATAATATAATTTTTTGGATTATGGAATTTTTTGTATTTGTAGAGAGTGGTTATTTTCAATGCCCAATTTTAAACTTAATAGCCCATCGGGAAGTACATAAAATATTCGGGACATTATATATAGAGAGAGACTATTCACATAGGAGTGTTGGTATCATAAGTGACAGCAAGCAAAACTATCTTTTTCACTTTCATGTATCCATTCACTTAACCATATTATCTGCAGGACCATTTGCTAAATTTTTGTCCCTTTTGGAAATTGAAATATTCATGATAAACCATTCGTTTTAATTAAGGCCCTTGGCCATATAAAATGCAAGTCTAAAACCTATTTTGTGGGATGGTGGGTGGGAGCGGCAAAGTTGTGACTTGTCTTCACAACCAACCAAAGTATCCTTCCGTGCCAACAAGAACAGATGGATAATGGATGCCGTGGATCACACGTTTGGAAATACCAGTTTTCTCGAGAACGAGTGAAATTTTTATGTTAATATTTTCAACACCCCTTCTAAGATAATGTATCGATGTTTATTAATTGTGACATTTTCTTATTTTTTGTTATGAAGCCGGAAGCTTTCTATTGAAAAATGTCAATTTTATAGATATTTGATCACTGTTAAAATTAAAGAGTAGGTGTGTATATAAATAGTATAACTTAATCAACATGCTTCTATTCTTGAACAAGCTGTTTCTAAAAAAAAAAAAATTCAAAACAATAAAAATACTTGAAGATAACCATTTGTTCCCATGGCTCTGCATTTCCACGCCAATTGAAAAGGGCCAATCGCCTGAAGTTTTTCTTTTAACCGTTTCCACATATTATGATAACAGTTACTACCACTCCGATAGCGAATGGACTTTTTCTCTAGCTCACTCTCTATTTGTCTCTCTCTCTCTATATATATATATATATATATATTCAGATAAACAGACATATGTGTGAATAAATATAGACATATATAGGCTATGCCACTAGTAAATTTGATACACAAATAATAGGTATAAAGGTACAGTACATCATATTAATACTTTGATCTGTAAATAATTAAATAATCACAACCCTCTGAAAAATAGGAACTGGTTCTGTTGTATGTTGATTCCTTCGTGTGTTTTCCCCTAAGCGTAAGTTAATAACCTTAGGCCCTTTCATCTGATATCAGAAGAAGGACTTACACCCCACGGGTTACTTCTAAAACCACTCGGCCATGCACAAGTTTTATTGAATACTGTCCTAGGGGATGTTTTAATTGAGGATTAAAATGAGACGTGTTGACGATGAAATCCGCAACTCTTACTTGGGGAATAAACTTTGAAGCGTGTCCTGAAATTACTTACAAGTTAACTTACTCGAAAAATATGGAACATCTGTATAAGAGTGAGGGAGGATACCAAGACGTGGAGAATGAAGAGAAAAGTACAAACATAGTTTGGTGAAGAGGAAGAGGGAAAGCATAATAACTCTATGAAGTAGCTGGAGTAATCACCGTAGCTTAGTTTTGCTGTAGTGTACATAAGTTTGTTTGTTGTAAGTTGTAAAGTTTACTGTAGCCGTGTCTCTAAACTTCCTTAAGTCGTCTTCTGCTATTAAGCTTTGTTGATTCTCATGGCTTTGTTTACTTGGTAATAGAAGAGTTATTTAATACGATAACATAGACAAGGTTCTTTAAAATAATTATCCGAAAAATTAAAAACGTATAACGAAATGAGATGGACATTTTTATGCATTGAATATTTTTATATAGCTATTTTAAAAAATCCAAAAAGGAAATTTCAAAGAATAATCTAATATATTTTAAATGTAAATAGTTATTTTTACTACAATTTTTTCTGTATATTGATTTTTGTTTTTATTGAATAAAATCATTTTTATCAAATTTCTAACTAATAAAAGTATTTACTGTAGAAATCTTTAGTTTATATAAGAAATATTTTTAATGTTTAGGCTATTTTCTTTACTGTATTTTAATTTGTTAGATTATGTTAAAAGCCATATTTTTGCAAATGAAATAGAGTAGGTACTTTCTGTATATGTTACGAAAATGTAATTCAATCAAATTTGATATAGTATAAAACACATTTTTAAAATATTAATTTGGTTGTTAATTTTAGTTGGATTTAAAATCCCTCATCGTCAAACAATATTTCCTTCCTTCTCTAATTTCTTCCCCAAAAATTGATTAATTGCTTTTAACAAACACGTTATAAGATTAGAACTAGGTGGGATATTCTATTAAGTTTAAAAATCATTCAATAAACATGACTATACTGAACAAATATGTTGCTAGGTTTTAAGATAACATTCTAGATAGTTAATTTTAAATTAAATGTGAAGATTAAGTGTATCATATGAATCAAACACTTAACAGTTTATTCTAACAATATTGTGTGTCCACAGCTATTTTCGCGAAAATGTCAGTTTTAAAAACATGTTCATTAAAACAATAACGTTTATAACCCCTGAGTTTTGAACCTACAGAGAAGAAATCATTCAACGTATTATGTGGATACTACCATCATGAAAACATTAGAGATGATGAAAGATATATTATATTCAGAATCAAAATGTTAAATGTTCAGTACAGAAGTCTGACATCGTACCTCTAGACCACCATTACCATTTGAAGAAAATAAAGTAACACATTAGGTAAAGTCTATTTGTAAAAGACGTTAGGTTTTATCATTAGGAGCGAGCAGTTACAGATTGCTGCTTAAACAATCACAAGAACATACCACATGAAGAAAATTAAATTATATATTTGTACTGGAGCAATATTTAATTTATTTTGGTCAGAAAAATTTGTTTCCAAAAAATTGCAAAAACACCGGCTCTTCTTGGCATCCCCTTCCATCCCACCTTAACGTCACCGCTCAGTCCCTGGAATACATGAATAATATTTAAATAGCCTTAAACTTTCTAGATAAATTCAACCTAATATAAAATATACCTCATTCAAATCTATTCAGTGGCTATCAAGCTATAAACAAACATATATGTACAGAAATTATCCTCTTTAATTATCTGTGAATTCAAAACCACCATCTAAATTAAAATATTATATATACCTATATTTACTATAGAAATGTATTTTCCAAATAACTCTTTGGTTTTGGCGATCAAGATATATATATATATATATGTACATATATATATATATATATATCTTAAGACAAAATTTTTGAAAAACATATATTTTATTTCATTCAATTCCTTTGATAAATAGCTGAAATTTTGAACAAAAATTAATGGTTTTAGCATAGTTTTTTGGATGTAGATGTATAAGAATTTTGTATTACTTTTAGTTCAAACATGCTATAAGTGTAATTTTGGGCAGTGAATTTCCAAAAAAACCTGTAGATGAACACAACTCTTAAAGCAATCTGTTATTTAACTGTACCATTTTTCTACAATAGCTAGTTCCGTTTAAAATTATTACTATCAATATAAATGTGACACGAGGAAAAATTTAAACATAATTGGATTTAAAAAAATTCGTACCAATATTCATGCGGTATAAGGTGTCAATTTTGTAATGTAACAGATTAATACGGACGAAATAATTGAGAATCGATTTCCAGCTGAGTAAACTTATTGTGGATTTCCATTCACCGCACCTTATAAATTGGTCAAATATTTCTTCACCTAGCTCTTGACCACTTATGTTTATTTGATATTAATCATTTAAATTAATTTGTTTGCTAAGGCTTGTAGGTTCTATAATTTATAATCTCGAAGGATATTTGAATAATTATTTTCGTTTATTAAAAAAAAAAAATTCTCCCGATACACGTGAACCAATTATTACAAATAGTATTCTCTCTCTGGCTCTCTCCTTCTCTAACTCTCTCTATCTATCTCTCTCTCTCTCTCTATCCACGTGCTTGTGGGTGTATTTCCTTTGAATTTCACCGTAATCATATTTAATAAGCTCATGTAAATATGTGGACAACCCTATTGTCTAGTAAGATGCGGAGCTTACATAATCTTGTCACACATATCTAGTGAAACATAAAATTAACCAAAAACAAAAACAACGTCCCTGCTTTTGTCTCATTACGAGAGTTTGACTGATTCAAGTTGCTCTGATTCTTGTCCTTGAGGCCTCCTTTCTTACTGATAGTCTCCGGAAAGTTTTTACCTCTCAGTAATTAGACGAGAACGATGGAACCACGAACACGACCAAGAAACAAGTTTTGTTAGGAATAGCCGCCAGATTTTTCGAACTTTATCTCGTTTTACTCTCTTCTTTGATAATACATTTTGTAATATCATACCAAACTGTTCTACGTCAGAAATTTATAACTTAATATGTAAATTATTTTAACTAATTAGGTGAATAAATGAACAAAGAAAATTCTCTCTCATTCTTTTCATAAATTATTTTTTTATAATGAATTATCTCTATATTTTATAAATAATTTATAAAATTTTCTAAATATAAATCAATACTTCAATTGTTTTTCTTCTGTTCTACAATAATTTATATTTGAAAAATATACAAAACTTATATATTAAATTTTGAATATTTCTATTAATTAAGTTTAGCTTTCATTCTCCAATTATTATATCTGTATTTAGTAAATTACCTCTATTTACCATATAAAATATCCATTAAATAATTTAAATAAAAATAATAATTAGCATCAAAAGTATTTAAAGATGATCTTGGTGAGCACACGGACCAAGCGTCATTACCGTTCTCACTGAAGGGGAGGGAAAGGGCTGGGGCTCGAGTCCCGGTCAGAGTCCCTACTCACTCTCTATTACAATAAATTTAAAATTTTTCTGAAGTTCTACTCTCATAATCCCAATCATATCAGTATTGTTCTTGTTCTGCACTTTTTGGATACCTTGATTACCGCTTACCCTGACTATGTGAGATCAGCGGTAATCAAGGTATCCAAGAAGTGCAGACAGATTAAAAGGGAAAATTGAACAAATAATATTAAGATAATCCAATATTTATTCTTAATAATATTAAAATGTATATATATTATTAGGAAATTAACATCTACGTCCTAAATTAAGTTGATCGGATAGAGGGAAAAAATCAAATAAACAAATAATCTATTTAATGCAATATTACAGTGATTAATTTATGGACCACAGGGATTAAGACCCGGTCCTCTTCTATCAGTGCCAATAGGTAGGAATGTACTGAATAATTTAAATAAGGTATTGTAACCAAACAAGTATCCACGCAGATCAATTTTTCTAACATTAATCTGCTTGTAAATATATATAATACATTCCTTACGTAATGGAATTAAAATAATTGAGTTTGAAACTTAATATATTTTCCTTAATTTTTGTATGATTCAGACAGATAGAGTCTCTTTTTAATAGAAGGAAGGGACTCGTACCATAATGCCATTTATGTTGCTATGATTTAACTTGAGTTTCACTTATTTTATTTTGTAAAAATGTAATCAAATTTGTTTACAAATACTTACAATAATGGGGAAAGAATGAGGATATTAGTATTCAGAGGAAGCCTACAAGGTTTTTCTTGGAAAGAAGGCTAATAAATCATTTAGTAGAAACATCACCCTAATCACAACCAGCCTTTGAATCTAACTCTGACCTTCCCAAGACTAAGGGCCAGTTTCATTGTCAGATCTAGTGCGCCTCAAGTGCGGCGCTATACTAAATACAAGACGTCACCTACCTGAAGTTGAATGGAATGGGCCAGTTTCATATGCGAGACTGGCCCATTCCATTTTTGTCTAGGTAGGTGTTGTCCTGTATTTAGTATCGACTCGCACTTGAGGCGTACTAGATCTGACAATGAAACTGGCCCTTAGTCTTGGTGTCCACAAATGAAAGTAAAAAGTTTTTTTTTCTATCATCGCCTCTTATTACCTGTTCATGTTATACGCATATGTAATCACTAGGCTGATGAATTAGGTATGAGTAAGGCTGAATTTATAGGAAGTGTATCCGCATTTGCTTGGAGATACAGAGGGAAAACCAACCTCAGTACACCCAACCAGGATTTGAACCCCGATCATAGGTCACTGAAGAAGATAGTAAAATATTAATTATATTTAAATAAGTTTAATTATTTAATTTACTACTAGTTTACTTTTTGTATAAATAAAGGAACAAGAATAGATACAATTAGAACCCGCCTCGATGGCCAAGTTGTCTAAGTCGTCACTCTCGTGTTAGACTAGACTGTAGATGCCAGGGAGATTGTTACTCAAATCTCGGTTGGGTGTATTGAAGTGTTTTTTTTTAAAAGGGTTTTCTACTCTCACTCCACACAAATACAGGTACACTTCATCTGAATTCAACTTTCCTTATCCATACATTATTAGCGTAATCAGTACATATGCGGATAGCCTGAACATGTAGTAAGATGCGATGCCTAAAAAACAAAAACAATAGTAAGAGGCATATTAATGAGCTAATAATAAAAGTTGCTTGCCATCATGTGAGTGTATGGCAGATGTCAAGTCCTTAGTTAGAAGTCTGAAGGATCACAAGCGAAGACCCCACATAGTCTTTCATCTTGTGAGGTACGTTGTTTAATTAGGGAGCGTGCAGTGTTTGGACCGACGTACCTCTATTTGTCTGTCTATACGTTTGGTACCTTTTGGAACAAAAGTTTCACTGTCGGTACACATACAAAGGTAATCAAAACAAAAGTACATTGCAGCATCCGAATAAGAGACGGCTTTGATTGAAAAGTAAATTGAGTAGGTAACTAACACACGATTACACATGCGCTAGAAATATTTCCATTTGCCCTCTAGACATCTGGTTTGTGTGTGTTTTTATCCCTCTCTATGAAAGTTGTGACTTTTATTTTGGTTGCTCTTGAAACGCTCGTGATTGTGCAAGCTTTGTTGTTATTATTATTAGAGTGAATGTAAATTTAATTGATTATGTTCCTCAAATATTAACAATACATTTGCATTAATTTATTTTTCTTACTTGGATACTTTCCCTAGAGACCTGGTGGTCCAGTGGTAAGGTGTCAGACGTCTGTGTTGAGGGTCCGGGGTTCAATCCTCGGTCCCGGTGACCTGGTGGTCTAGTGGTAAGGTGTCAGACGTCTGTGTTGAGGGTCCGGGGTTCAATCCTCGGTCCCGGTGACCTGGTGGTCTAGTGGTAAGGTGTCAGACGTCTGTGTTGAGGGTCCGGGCTTCAATCCTCGGTCCCGGTGACCTGGTGGTCTAGTGATAAGGTGTCAGACGTCTGTGTTGAGGGTCCGGGGTTCAATCCTCGGTCCCGGCACGGATTTATCTGATTGCCAAACCCTTCCTTCACCTCTGACAAGACGTGTATTAATCACAACTTGTGAATGTGAGGAATGCCAGGCCTCCACCGTGGTTCGGATCCCACGTTAAACTGTAGGTCCTCCATTTCATCTCACAATAACCATCCCATTACACATTAGCGTAAGTGCGTATAGCCCAGACGGGTAGTAAGACGCTGTGCTAATAATAATAATAATAATAATAATAATAATAATAATAATAATAATAATAATAATAATAATAATAATAATAATGCTTTCCCTGATCAAATTGAGGCCATCTCATAAGTATTATAATCGATATATTATCGTATGGTTCGTGGGATTGTAGCTATCCAAAGTAGAAAAATTTTTCTTGAAGAATAAAGATCCATAGCACAGGGGAAGAAACGTCATTGGTCACATGTCAATTGTGGCTTGTAAAATAACTCTGAGAGGTATGTGAAAATACCTTTCCCGGCAAAATTGTTAAGCCTTTACGTTCTCGCTCATAGGAATTCTTGTTTGCTGATATAATCAGTTGGTCCAGAAAAGGCATAACTTAATTATCCCAACTTAATCAAATTATTGTGTACAGCCCGATGTTTGGTTGGGTCCTTGACGACAACTATAGCGTCATCTGTAAAGCCTAGGCAGCCCTGAAGAGGAGTACTAGAGAAATGAGGGGTGAGGTAGTTTCCCGTTGTTTCCGTCACTGAGCCAGAAAGTACTATTTCACATCAATCTGCAGGGTACACCAACTGATCATATAAGCGACACCTTCACTCTATTCATTACAGGGACTGACTACATATTGAATGTTATTTCTAGTATCGTTCATACCTCTGCCACTTTCATATTTGTCGGAGCCATAAGTGAGACTGAGACAGATCAATGAAAGTAACAAATTGCTCTAGGTCATACCAGAATATATAGTAGATTGTAACCAGTGATCATGAAGTACATTATATCAATTTTTAGCTATTTATTTATGTTATCAATTTATATTTCTCACTTACAATGTTTGAGATGTAAGACGAACTTTAAACCAAAGGTAGATTCATAATTTTTATTTTATTTTATATGATTATGGGACCAGCCGTGTACAAAGTTATTAAAATACTAGAACACGTTCGAAATATTTAAAAATTATTCATTTATAGACATATTAGCTTCTTATGTCTTAAATCAAAATATCACACTAAAACTTATTTATTGGTAATGTAATATTTAATACACCAAGTCCTTTACAGTAAAAATGAATATTTTGAAGTAAAGATTTAATCATAGCAAGAATTTTGACTTAATTTAACTTTCGGCATAGAATCTAATGCTATAAACTAAACCCTATTCTTAAGAATAGAATAAAATGAGCACTAAGGCTAAAATATTCATAGTGACCAAAAAATCAAAAGGTTTCCTAACATTAATTTTTAGCCAAGTTGTCATAATTTGGTAGGTGAACTAATTAAGTGATCGTTAATAGCTCAATTCAACTGTATCATTTTTATAAATTTGGTGCTGATTTTATTTGAAAAAATGTTTAATGCATTTCTATATCCTACAGGTTGTTTCCAAGCCTGTAATATATTACTGTAATTACTAACTATAACAATATATATATTAATGCTATACCCATTATAAGCTACTCATAATTTAATTTATACTAAAACAATGACTAATCAGTTGACTGGATTCAATTAATTTACTAAACTAAACAATTACCTTCCCTATATTGATTGAATTACAATAATATTCATATTTTTTTATTTACCATGTTGGAAAATTGTTTTTCATTGATTTCATATTCACGAATAAAATAGTTTGACTCATAGTTTAATTGAATTAGTTTTCTAACGGTTTTAAATAAAGCAAAGGGCCTGCTTGTAAATTGATTTAAAAGGTGTCATACTAATCTTATTTTCCTAGAACAGTATTTTAAGAAAAATACAAAATTAATTATAATAATAGGGCTTAACCTAAACACGGATTGCTCAATAGAATAAAAACCCAAATTAAATTAGTTCTACGGAAGAAGAAACATTTCACCCCAGGATGTACCATTGGTTTGAAGTGTTTAATAATTATGGAACCAGAACTTGGAGGCCAATTACCTTGACGATAAAAACTGAAGAAAATGTACTTCACTCACGTTAATTACAAGTTATAACGTACTCTAAGGTGCGAGACGCACTTTTCTACTATTATGGTCGTTGAAAAGTTTAATTACATTTAGTGGGGATACAATTTATATCTTTGATAGATACTTACATGGTTTTATTATTTGTTTATATATTTTTACCATTCATGTTAGTTTGGGTCTATTATGATAGTCGAAAAGCTGTTAAAATAAATATAGCTTTTGATTCATATTCATTATGGACATGTATTTCCGCTTTGACAAGTTTCGTGAACTGTAGTGAGTTTTAGAAACTTTATTTATAATTTTTATATAGCGATGAATAAAAAAAGCATTTTAATACATTTTCATTCTGCCATAATAATAATTGTGTGTCTTACTACAAATTTTTTTTTGTTATTATTAAATGGATACTAACAATCATATTTATGTGATAGGGTATATGAGGTTATTTTTGAGGAAATTTTACAATGTTGGCGTGGAAGGAGGATGGAAAAACATCCATTATAAAATATTTGCAGACCCTACATCACCAGCCAACACGGTCAAGAATCGACTCCTTCCCTCCAAGTTAACTGTGACGTTATGCATTGTGAGCTTAACACCTTAGAATGCACATCCATTGTTATGAATACACCTTGCACCAGGGTTGGTTGTGTTGTATTGAAAACTTTTACAGATATTAGGTTAATTTGTGAGACGTGTACTAATATAGCTGATATACTATCCTAGCTAAGACTCTTAAGATGAGTTCAAATCCTCTCCGAACTTTAAATTTACCACTGGATGAAATGGGTTCCTACTAATATCAAACTGTAAACTTTCCTCGGCTTCTGGCAATATAACAAGGGATGCTTTAATCAGTCACGTCATTGAGAGAGTTAAAACACCTCAAATACTTTTGGGGATGCCCCTGTGGTTTTATCAGAGTTCCTGGTTACAGACCCGGACGTCCCGGGTTCTATTCCAGTCACTTACAGTTTTCCTTTGAAGTGGTGGGTCTGTAACGGAGTCAACTCAGACTCACGAGAACCAAGGAGCAGAAAACCTAGTGGCTCTGGGCTATACAACTTAGAAGAACGGCCATGGTACTCGTTTTTCTGACCACATGACACCCTATATCAGCAGAAGTTGGCTCTATATTCACTAACAGACGGCAGCCGATCGATCGATATGGGTCTATTGCGGGATGACGAAACGGATATTACTTTATGGAAGAACTATTAGCGCCTTAAAAATATTTGCAGCTTCTTTTAACTAACTATAAATATTGAATTTTCACATTTATTTGTCGTTCAACTCTACATACCAAAACTGTTATCTTATGTTTCTACATATCCTTTCCAAACAAAATAAATAAATAAAGGTGTGCCAGTATTTGAATCTTATATTAAATTTGAATCGTGGCCCATCTACTCACCTTACCCCTCTCAAGAATATGCTTAGAGTAAAGTTAAGATATATTCTCCCCGCCTCCCGCCCCCGTCCACTCTTCACCACACCTCCTTGGTCGTGTGGTTAGTGGGAGTGCTATAGTTTCTCGAGGTTGTAAGCTTACAACACAGAGCAACTGCATACAAACATATATTACAGCTCAGCTGGGGCAAGAGCGGTATTTTTTTCTTCGTGGAAGATATAATCATAACTCACACAGCTACGGTTTTCCAGAGGACCAAGTGAAATTTAATTTGAGAAAAGAAGAAGAAGAAAAAAATAATCAAACTTCCAAGTAGAACATTAAGGGTGCCCTTTAGTTTGGTAGCGTGCCCCCGTGGAAGGGTATAGGGACAGGGGAGCCAACCCTAGCAAATGGCGGGCGTACTCCGATAGTTATAATGTATGACTACAACCAACAGTTGAAAAGTGCCACCACAACTTTGTCCATACTTTGCTTCCACTCGGTGTGTTTTTATTCTTTCGTGTTCTCTACACTCCCCCATCACTTTTTTATTATTTTCTTTCTGTCCCCTTCCTTCTCTGGTCAATTTATTGCAGGTTTCGCTTAGAAGCAAAGGAAGGGTATGGGGTATGATGGGGTATGGGGGAGCGAGAGGGGCTTGAGGGTGTTCTCTCATCAACCCTTTTCCAAACCAACCAATTTTTCATCTCTCTCTTTCTCTTTGAATCCCTGTTTCTGTTAATCTTTTCTCTCGCTTTCACATTCTCGCTCTCTTTCTCTCTCGTTCCTATACCCTTGGCCTTCAGGAAGCGGAGCGTACAGAACCGGAAATAACTGATGGCAGGAAAACGTCGCAAAATGAAGTAAAAAATAAAAACGGGGGGCTAAAGTAGGGGGTTACGTTGAGAAGAAACATAGAGATAAAAAAATGAAAAGCAAAGTTCGTTTTCTTTTAGAGCTATATATATATATATATATATATATATTACTGTGAAAAGGGAAAGAAATCGCGAATCCTTATACTGTTTGATTCAGTAAGTTGAGAGTCAGCCCATCTTTATCTTTATTCCTCCCTCTAAATGGCCACTTGTGTCGTAAGAATATTATAACGTTCGTTATAAAATAACAGTGAAAGCTTTTCATATATATATATATATATATATATATATACATATATTGTCTTCAACAGATTCGTTGTTGTAAATGTCGAGTAAGATTTTCACTGTCCTAAAGCCATATATATATATATATATATATTCTTTTTTATTTGAATGAAAAATAATTGAAAAAGTACTAAAACTGTGATGTGAAATGTATTCTGTAAAATATCACAAATCCACATTTCCTTTCTATTTTAAAGAAGGAACGTTTTTCATTTAATAATTGTGGAAAGCTTACCCGGTACTAAAAAAGTTAATACTTTGATTTATTATTTATCTTTGCTACGATTTCAATTTTGTCTTTTAATTTGTTTTACTATCCGTCTAGCCTATACGCGTATTAATTATGCTAATAGGGTATTGATGAAGAAGGTAGATTATATCTGTATTGGCGTTGGATGAGATTGGAAGGTTATAAAGGTAACGTCATCCTCTGAATAAAGACCAGGATTTGACCCCTAACATCCCTGTTACCTGCAAACCAAACAAGACAAGCCTAACTTAGACCGCCTGCTCATATAAACATTACCAAACAATTTAAATGGGGCTATTAGCCTCATCAATCTTCATTTATTCATTATGTATATGTAGTTGAAGAGAGTGTTTGGTTCAATTTATGAATGGCGACGGATTTAATTAAATATGGTTCTGTATTGGAAACAGGTGAGAAAATAAAACTAGAAAATCTACACTAGATAAACGCTCCAAGACTCAAATATATATGTGGTCACGTGGTATGAGACTTCAGGTTCAAGATATACTTGCTTGAAAGTGACGATAAGATTCATATTGTAATATTTCCAAGCTGCATAATGAATGTTTTACACAAATTTGATTTATATTTTTTAATTGTTCATCTCCTATTTCTTTCCACACTAATGCAGGTGATCTTATAATACTTACTCTAGATTTTAAAATGGTGTTAAGTGTTCTAGTAATATACAATTGTTTCGGGGAGTGTTTTTTCAAATAAAGCTGTCACTTTCCTTCAGCATATGCTTACGCATTTATTAATTTAAGCCCTTCCAGAGGTTCCAGACTTGGAATCTTAAAACTAGGTTCACAGCTAACCATGTATCTACGGACAGCAACATTAACGTTTAGTAAAGTGTATCTATCTAAATTAATTTTTAATTAGAGTAAAATAAAATTATTGATTTATCATTTTGTAAGGTAGTTTCTAATAAATACCCTTATTAGCGTTAATAAACAAGGGAAAAACATATTGATAAATACTATTTGGTCATGCACCCGAACCGGGTTCAACCTTGGCCTCCCTTTCAATGGATATCCATTATATTGTGAGTTGGACGATGAAAACAGTAAACCACCATTTTAGGTAGTCAAATTGTATTGGCATTATGACAAAAAGCAAATGTGTATTTTAATAATATAATTATATTTAACTATCATTTAATCTATATCTTCCTCCTTCCACATAATATTGAAAAAAATGCAGCGATACTGAACAGGTAGAGAGACGCGGACCATGGAATACTGAGTGGGCCTAGCAATTTTATAATTTCATTCCTCACAAACCTGGATTATCCTGGCAATAAACTCACAAGCTGTTACTGCAATGAAGTTCTACCAATTCTGAGAGAAAACACCAGTAGCGACTCTGGTATTGGATTAATGATTTTGGTAAAATGTCTGCCTACGATCCAGCAACAGGAACTTATTATTTATTTTACAATAGAATAAGTTTTTGGGAATTTCGAATTTTGGTGGATCTGATTAATTATTTACTATTAGTTTGACTCGTTCTTCGCACTGCTAAGCAGAGCCTAAACCATATCAGATTAGTACTGTCAACATTCGGCTGCCACACTTTAGATAGTTCTTCGTTTTGCAATTCTGAGCTAATTATGACAATCACAAAGCAATCATGGTAGGCTTACTTAATATTATTATTATTAGCACCACGTCTTACTACCCGTTTGAATTATACGCACCTAATTAATAAATTAAAATAAATTAATTATTGGAGACAAAATATTAACTTGTCCACCAACCTAGTGGACAAACAAACCGCAATATATTAACAAAGGAAAATTTACCAAATTACGCTACCTTCCTGCAAAGAAAAATTATATATATATATATATATATATATAGAGAGAGAGAGAGAGAGAGAGAGAGAGAGAGAGAGAAAGAGAGATATTTCTTCTCTACCTCAAGTGGCTTTTTGAAAAGGGGGATATCAGAGCCTTCAGAGGTAAGCTCCCAAAAGTATTTACCGAGATTGATTTTTTTTATAAATGGTTTTCTACTTTCACCTCATATGAAAATTTGGTAGTGTTATTCTAAATTCAACCTTAATAATCCCTTGCAAATAAAATTAGTATAAAATATAAACGTGTCTTATAATGAAATATACAAAAACTATATTAAAAATCTTCTCTAAGCACTTCTAATCAATAAAGCGGTGGTAATTTTATACACAAAATTAAACCCATTGGTGGTCACGTAGTCATTGGCATATGTCTCACTAAATACTAGCGTGTCGGTAACGAGGCTATCCAGGCTCAAAATTAAGTCAATCTCATAATATTACTCTCTACATGTGTCATATAACTTTGGTTCTCCCATACTCACGCCATGCTGTAAAGGTTCTTACAAATAGGTTACAAAACGATTCCTTTTCGAGCTACAGCATCTGAATAGTTCTTCAACTTTTTTTAATTTGTGGTAAAAAAGAAGAGCAGTGACTGATGACAAGACAAGAATATGTACCAGTACTCAATAGCAAAATAATAACCTGATTAAAATCAATGCTAATAAAAGAGTAATAGTTTTTCCCTACAACTATTTGCTTTCCTTTTTTGTTTTATATAAAATCTAGCTAATATTACATATCAAGAGTCAATGTTTTTCTCTATATGTTTTTCAAATGATCTATCCAAAAATTGAAGTGTTTCACAATCTATTTTCCTAAGTACTTGTATATAAATTTTGAAATATAAAATAAGGGGGTTAAATTTGACAGTTAAAGCTGGGGACGTGTGTGTATTAATCTAATCACGTTTATCATATCTTTCAATATGTTTCTGTTGCATGAGACACATGCAGTAGAATATTTGCTTTATGAAAATACCTAATAACACACGGATGCCATTTTTAGATTGTTAGAACATGTAACTTTCTAATTTAAGCTCTATAGGATGTATAAAATAAATCGAAGTTGTAAAAGCTTTCCGAAAAATTCTAAAAATCTAAATTCAAATCCATAAATCATATTAAAAAATTAATATTATCAAACCAGAAACTAGTTGCGTGGTAGAATGAATATACAAATAAACTTGTGTTTCAGATGGTCAATGTTGGGTATATTTGTTTGTGAAAGGGAATAAATTTTATTTTAATGAAGAAGCTAAGCCAACATTTATATTTTGATTTAAAAAATTGGTGTGATCTTTATTTGGTTTCTCACCTTTTGAGATCAGTGATATTTATTACATTTTTTAAATAAACTTAAATTGTGTTAAAAAGTGTATAAACTTTAAAAATAATCATATTACTGTTTGTTATTGGATTGGATTCAGATATTAGTATAAGATGTTCAACACCGATTTGATTTGAAATACTATCATAGTAAGCCTAAATTAAACTATTCGAAAAAGATCTGAACATATTTTTAGACAAAATATTAGATACAATTAATTTTAAGCATGGGATTTGATTAGGATTAGATTTGACAGATTAATATTAGCATGAGATTCAATTCATACTCGAATTGAAAGCTATGAAAGTTTATTTAATTAATGAGATTCGATTTATGTTTCAATTCAATTCAGTAAGCCAAGATTCGGATTCGATTCGAAATAGAATATTATGGATTCGCACAGGTTTAATACATACAGGTACTGTACATATAGTAGGATTTTCTTAGGAAGGGACATTTTTAAAACACACAACAATTTTTTTTAGTTCAATATTGATAATATTTTACAATAATATCAATATTATTTAAAAGGTATTGATAGATCTATTAATTGTGACAGTTACAGAGCACATAGCCCAAAGCATAAATACATGAAAATTGATTTGGTAAATATTTTGACTATCATTAAAAAGTATCCCCTTTTTAGAACCGGACTGTACAATCATATGTTAATACATGTGAACGGCATTCCATAAACTAGTTTTTATTAATTAAGGCCATATTATAAAAAGTCAATTTTATCAACATCTATAGAAATATATTTCCAGTCAACTATAGCATACATTATTTATATTCATATAATTATTTGATGGTAAAATAAGACTTACAAGAGGCCAAAAGAAAATTCAAAGTATTTTTACATTTTAAATGTTTCAGTTTGTTCACATTCACCTGTAATCTTTCTTTAAAGTATCATTAAATTACCGAAACGCAGTAAACAGATAAAAAAAAATTATTCATAATACGTACAATTATGGACAATTACCTGACACTACAAATCACTTCCGATAAAAATCGAAAAGAAAAACGCAGGGCTATTTTATTTTCCTTTTGTTTTATTTTGTATTTTTGAAACCGTGAGATGAATTTGGAATTGTTCGAGGGAAGAAGAGCATTAATTCATCTCAGCTTGCGGGCAAAGTCGTTAGTTTCTTGCCCCATTTCTTGTCAGTGCTAACTAGACTCCTTGACGGACGTTAATGTTGACTTCTGAATCAAGTAGAAGTGTATATATTCAAGTTCCCTCAGGGGATGAGAGTGTAGTCGACGATGGTGGTATAGGATTAGTTTAAGTGTGTTGGCTACATAGAGTAAGATATCCTAACATTGCGGTATTTATTAATGGGAATGGAAAATCGGAAAAATCAACACCACCATTATAATCATCAATTATTCTATAATGGATTTTTGGACTGTTAAAAAATGAGTTTTTTTTAATGAAAGAGACATATTATATTTATTATAATCAATTTTTATCTCAGAATTGCGACATTTCACGTAAAACTTTGTAGAAAATTTGCTGATTTCAAACTTTTTATAATTTAAAAAAAAATTATAAATACGTAAAATGTAAGAATTTTTTTAATCCTGTAGGGATGTATACAATGTACAATCTTTTCAAATATTTAACCATTTCTTAAAATGTCGCGAGATTTTTGGACGTCTTAAATCACTTATAGGTGAGCCCCTAGACTTGCTCAAATAACTCGAACAATGAGACGCAATGAATGCGTTTGGGAATCACGAGAGATTAAATAAGTGGCCTATTATTTCAAAATATTTGTCAAATTGAGGACGAAAGCTATCATCATTACTCTAAATAATTAATAAACACTAAACATGTAATTTTTTATATAAATACATATTCATATAAAGGAAAATTTTTCTTATTTTCAAAGATATTTAACGTGAAAAAATATAACTTCTTAGATCAAATTAAATGTCTAGGGACTCATCCTTTCCTTTAACCAACAAAGTAATTGTTTGTATCAGAGTTAGTTTTAAATAAACTAATGAGTAATATTTCTAGTGATTTTTAAGTTTCAAAGGTTACACCACCATACGAGATACCGCAGTAATTAGATATGTCCCTTAGAGTAGAAGACACTCTTAATGCGTAAGAGAAAACACCTTAAATTAGATGACACTTCAAATATTTTATTTAAATTCCTTAGCCACATTAATTTAAACACATGTACATATTTAATTGTTAAGGTGGGCATTAGAATGATTGTATTTCTATTAGGATTAGAATTGATTATTTCTCAACTAGTATATACCTCCCTCGATTAATTTGATTTAATATTGATCTCAAATAAAAAATAACTTGATATTTTACAAGGAGTGTTAATTAATTCTAGGTATTTATAAAGTAGCTGTTTGCTTAAAAATATAATACTTTGATAAATGTTCTAAATTAAATAGAGCTTTTAATACTCCTTATTTATTTTATTTTAACTTTTTATGACTCAAAATACTAATAGGCTAGTAACGTTTGTGTTTATGTAAATTCACATGACTTATGAGGGCTAAATTTAACAAAATATAGCAAAATTGGTACATATATACATACTTAAAGGAAGTTTTTCAGTTCATATTGGCTTATTATTTTTTATTGCATCCCTAGGTGTGCTCAACATTAAAAAAAATTAATAAGCATGGCTAGCTTTTCAATTAAATAGAAAGCACTATTCCACACTAATAAATTATTTAAAATTGAACTCATATTTAGACAGCAAATACAAAAGTTTTGAATACATATATTTTAAATAAACACTATGTCCAAATTATGCTGGGAAACATTAACCTAATATATTTTTATGATCACAGCCCTTCTATTACAATTTTTTAATTAATAGGGTTAACACCAAAACCAAATTTAAGGGTAAATATTGGGACAAGTCACATGTGGTGTTCCACCATCTGTGCACCCGGACGAAAGGCAATACACATCTCTCGACAAAGCTTAAGGATACTACATTTATTATAATGATGTGTCCTATAATTATGACGTCAGACCTTTTGTTTAGTTTTAGTTACTTTAAAAATATGTTGTTTAGGGTCTAATAAAGTGCTTCTAAAGCTGTTGTCCATGGACCAGCACCAGATCGCAAAGAAATTCTTAAATTTAGCTATTTTATTTTAGGAACGTATATGCAAATGATAACTTCTATATTAATTTTGTTTTTAAATCATTGACGTGATTGTTTACATTAGTATATTCATGGGAAGAATAAGTATATATCCATGGGGGAAAAAACACTCTAAGGTTATGCACTTCAGTTACGTGTGTGTGTTATTTATTTATCTACTTATTTGTTATTGTCACCATATTTCAATAAATTTAAACTAAATATTTTATTAATTTGTTAGTTTTATTTCAAAGCTTACTTTTAAAAATAAAAATAAATCAACTAATTTATACAGATAATGATTACAAAAATATACTAATGAAATATATAACATTTTAAATTATTAATTAGTTTATTAAATAAAGTCTATAATATAGATTTGTATCAATTTAGGTTTTCTATATAAAAATAAGGGCCCATCTCCTAATCTCAGTACCCTAACGGTACTTTATACTAACTAATAATGTGTCTGGTAAGTTAATTAGAATAGGCATGGGGACCATGGCCCTAAAAGATTCTTCCGATGGTGATGCGACTATAGAAAAGTGCTTGTTAACAAATGAGTGTAGTTTGTTCGATAGATGTAAGTTATTGGCCTTTGCCGACCCGTTCATTTGACATTGTAATGCATGTAGCAAAGTGCCAACGGAGAAAGGTGATCTTGGCTACCGAGGTGGAGAGGAGGGGTTTGGTAAAAAGAGGGGATAAATTTGTTGTAAAAGGAGAAGGGGATAATATGTGAGGCTGTCCGCAATCTCTTTAAGCTCTCATCATCCATCTTGTCCCCCTTACTCCCCCTGTGAGGATGAGAAACGGGAAATGGTTAGAAAAGAGCGGGAAATCACGACAATTAGTGTTCCGTCGTTCATCAACCCTTTACTCTTCTCTGCTGGACCAACAAGAAATACTCTTAATCATGTAGATTATAAATAAATTATATATTAAATAAAAATCTCTACATCAATGAGCCAGCGTATTATGTCATTCTCATCAGCTAGTCCAGTTTTCCGGTGACGGGTGGTCCTGATTCGAGACTAGACTGGGTGTACAAGAGATGATTTTTTATTTAATGGCTTCCCACGCTCCCTATATGCAAGCGCAGATTCATTTATTTTCAATCACACCTTAATAATCTCTAATTCTGTATCGCAATTAAAATGCGTGTATCTTGGAAATGCTAATGAAACCCGTTCGGGATAGAAATGAGAAAAATATCTAATTTTTTAATAAACGATTGAAACTCGCTGTATAGTTATTTTTTTATCTATAATTTGTATATAAGTTAAATATATTTTAAGGAATTTCGGTCACTATTTTCTATAGAATATATTTTTATTAATTATTACTAGCAACATTATGGCTATTTATTAACTCCAAACAGAGTGTGGTCATCTTATGGATTATGGTTTTAATCCCAGTTGGAACAAAATTTTTGTTAGAAGACGAGTCACGAATGTTTTACGAATCATCATTTTCGTATTGCCAAAGACTAATTTTATTACTTGCTTACAGATTTCAAGACAAATAATTTTACACTTTATTTAAGTAGTGGTCTATGATTATAAATCTGTTTCATTCCGAAATGGAGGTGAAAAGTATCAACATTTTCCCTATCCTTTTAAAACTGAAATTCCTAAATTTAAAGTGTATTTCCCCCATGGGCTTCAACAAAAAATGAGGATGTTCCAAGAGTAAGGTTTTTGATGAGAGACATAGATCTAGCTTTTCTCAAATAAATAAAGGGCTGTAATTTTTTTTCAGGGCTACAAAATAAATTGTTAAGAGAATTGAGGAATTTTTAAGGGATCTTGATGCAACAGAGCTGCAATTTGCATAAAAACAAATATAGTATGAGGCGATTTTAATTCAAGTTAATTTTGCTCTTAATGGAAAAACTACTTTCAAACTCACTTCCATATCTGTTGAATATATTTTCACAAAATGAAAATATTACAGCTAAATAAAACATGATATTATGTTGTGTTGCTGGCTATGACCAAAAAACAAAAAGTTAACAATTTTCGTACTTACTAAAGGAAAGCTATATTGTCCATGACAAAACCAGAAATTCAAAGTTTACAACTTAATTGACCGAAAATGTATCTTGTACTTTGATGATAAAATTAGTAAAAGGTCACTAGCAAATTATCTCACGCAGAAGTTAATTTTTCTTATACAATAATTTATCAGTTAAATACATAGTATAGCCTATTTTCTGTAGTATTGTTTTATTAAAACGTTTAAAAATGGATATTAAAGATTTGATTTAATATATATAAGGTTGAGGATAGTAGTTTATTTTAACCCCCCACGTGGATTGCCGTATAGAACTGTTAGTAAATGACTAGAGGGAAGGGGGAAAAAACCCCAGCCTAACCAAAAGAAATGCTAGAACTAACCTATTCGTTGACGGCGATCAATTCAATGCAAAACCTGATGCCTCAGACCATTTTCCACACGGATGGATTTAGTAAGATTCTGATAGGAAATCCCTTTTAGAAAAATACAAACAATATTTTGTAGTCAACAGTAATAATATTTTATTAATCCATTAATATATTGCAAATAAAGATTTATATCATTCATAAATGTTACTGCTAAAGCTCACCTATATTAGGTATAATTATAATAAAATTGTTTAATTTACTTTTTTTAAGTCTCAAAAAGGTTGATTACTCTCTGAATCTGAATATAGCTAAATATAGTTATATATTTTAAGAAATTATTTAAAATGTATTGTTTATATTGAAGATATAATATATGATCTTTATAAAATTATTATCATGGATCTATCTGTTATTTATTTAAATACAATACAACCTATCTGATATACACTTATATCTTAAGGTGAGAGTGTAGGAAATGCGATAACAAGATTTTTTTTTGCAGTTTTAGACCGAAACATTTTTTTGCCAAAATAAAATAATATCCCTCCACTAAAAATATAGAGCTTAACTTTTATCACACTGTGATATACACAGTTCTTGAATACCTCTCATGAGTGTCCTAGAATTTAATGAGAACTTTTTCTCTTTGTTTAAAAAGTTTTTCATCAAATGTTAATATGCTCCTGAAAGTTGATCAACTGTTGGTACAACAATGTGAATAAAACTAAACTATGCTTCTACTGGATCTTTATTTGATTTATTTTGGCAAACAAAGTTTTGCTATAAAAACTAAAAACACACTGAACTTTACTCACGTCCGCTACACTCTCATCTAATATGGTTATCCTCATGTTTCATCAAAAGGAACATTCTATAGTTGAAACCATGATTACATCTGCCAGACTATGCATATATTGAAATTAATCTATTTAATGTACGGTATATGGAAGGAAAACCTCCCAAGTATTATAAAATAGGAATCATTATGTTCCATTTCATAATATAAGCACAATATTTGGAAATGTTCTTGATGACTTACTAAATACATCAAGGAAAAGAGAAAAATAAATGGTACGGCGCACCGCACAGACTTTCTCTCTCTTTCTATAAACTCGTAAGATTTCTGAACGGAATAATGTACATTGTATCATCACCACTCCACATAAGAACACGCATAAAA
>CABFWB010000743.1:66011-105621 GCA_902151455.1 Timema bartmani
TTTTTTTTTTTTTTTTTAGTAAAGCTCTTTCAAACAAAAATAAAATGCTACTCTCGCTTGGAAAACCAAATTACCGTAGATTTTTAAAAAGTTTTCTGAGGGAAAAGATACCAGAAGTACCTTAATATTTCTTTGGTAATAAAAGCTTTAGGGTCAAAACCGGTTGATTATTAAATGGTAGACAACTTAAAATAACTTAACTTATAAAAACAGTATGTCTAATAACTTATTCTATGCTCAAGTGGTATAAGGCAACAGACGCGCAATGGGCTGCCTATGATGTCAATAACGGTTTTCAAATCCCAGTCAGCTGTACTGTATTTTCTTTACTGAATGGTTTTCCACTCTCCTTCCACAAAAATGCTCGTACACTTCGGCTATATTTAACCTTCTTCATCCTTATAAAACTAGCCTAATTAGTGTATATGCGCAAAGCCCGATTGGATCTTAAACGTAGGGATAAAAAATAAAATTACGTATATATAATTGGCCTACTCCATTCCAATTTTACAGAGGACGGGCCTTATCTGACAGAAAGTCTACGTTATCTAGTTTAACGCAATCATACGTCAAGTAGTTTTTTCTTCAGCCATCAATATTATTTTTCTTTGCCACGTCATACTATTCACGATATAACTATATATACTAACTTCGATTGAGGTAATCCACCATAACTTTAGTGTAGGTTAGGGGGGCTACTCATATTACACCAGAATGGTATTCAAAACCCGAAAACTCTGTTTTTGGAAATTTGTTCTGTCCGATCTTGACAGACTTGGTGATATTAAAATTCGATGCTTGACTGGGTGTACTAAATGATATTTTTTTCCTGAATGTTCTCCCCCCGGACCCAATAATTCTCTACAGACATGTGGATGCATTTGCAATATATTTCACATTCGAGCATAAATGTATATCCTATGAAAAAAGTGGACCACAAATATCAACATCATTCTAGTATTATATTTAGTCTCCCCAAAATGTGTCCCAGCTTCATCTTGAAAGTGAGAGAAAGATGACTTCCAGTTTTGTTGGCAGTCCCTTCTCGTCGTAAGAGAGAAAAAAAAAAATCTGAAATCGTCCTCCCCTGTCCGTCATGTGCTAGCGTTATTGCCGCCCGAAGGAAGTCGCGTATTGGACGCAAGAGGAGATGGTGGTTCTTAAGAGAGGGGTGAGGAGGGGGAGGATAAGGGTGCCCAAGTGGAATAATCGGGAGGAAGAAAGAAGACACTTCTATCCGCAGACTATTATTGATTTTGAAGTAAATTTGTTTGTTTTTCTTACATAATAAAAGGACACATTTCTAAAGAAAAAATATCCTAACTTTTACGTTAAGGTGTTGTGCTAGTGAGCGTGAGTTTAGGGCAGTATTTTCGAAGTTTTTATAGCATAAAAAATATTTGGCCAAAATAAATCAAATATTTCTTCAATAGAAACATAGAGATTAGTTTTCTGCACATCCTAATCTCAACAGTTCTTGAATATCTGTCAAAGGTGTCCTGGAATTTAATGACAACTTTTTCTCTTTATTTAAAAAGTTTGTCACCAAATGCCGCTATGCTCATGACAGACATTAAAGAACTTTTGAGATTAGCATGTGCAGAAAACTAAACTCTATGTTTCTATTGAAGAAATATTTGATTTATTTTGGCCAAATATTTTTTATGCTATAAAAACTGCAAAATCAATACACTAAACTCGCGCTCACTAGCTCCCCATCTTAAGATATTATTCTTTAGTTTTTTCTTAAACTAGGAATATATAAGTAAAACATTCTTACGTATGATAACTGTCAGAAGAGTCCAATTCAGGAATGAATAATTTTTTTTTTAGATTTATAAATGTAACAAAGAAAATTTTCATACATTTTTACATGAATATACTGCAACTTTCACGTTTCATTGATAATATAAATAGTAATAAAATAACATAGAATCATAAATACTAACCGTATTAAAATAAATATATATTCTTTAAATACTTTCTTCAAAAATCACATTTTACATGTAACAAGCATATATATATTGTGATGATTTTCCCCATCCCTAGATTTTTGTAGTTAATTTTAAGTCTTATTCACAGTTCATTATGTCTATTGAAAAAAAAAATATAGCCACTCACAAATTAAGAAAATATTAAAAGTTTCAATTACTTACACTTTGTAATGATACTGTTTTGGACCCCTCTTATATATTAAAAAAGTCATGGATGAAGTATATTTTTCTTTAAAGAACGGTATTTAAAATTTACTTTTAATACTTCATCCATGGAAAATTACGCGCCTTTAGAAGTAATGTCAATGTAATACGTTTAAAAACATTTTTTTTTCTTTAAAATATTAACTCCGTCGTATAGGAATGATCTTATGACACGCTAGCTACCTCTACCCAATAGGAAGCCAAAATTCATAACATCAGGTCGCCAGGAGTTTTTCTATTAGTTAGTTTTGACAAGGGGTCCAAGAGGCAAGGGGTAGGTCATATATATGCTGCTTGTGCGTATGAATACACACAGTGCCGGTACCATAAATCTAGAGAACGAGTAATATTACATTACAGTGTCACTAACTTAAATCCTAGAGTACACAGAAAATGTTAGCGAGTAAAATACATAAAAATAAGCTGTAGTTCAACGAAAATTGTATCATTAGATACTATATCTTCACTACAGAAGATTAAATAATCTTATTAAATCGTGAGCAACATTGAAAGTCTTATTAATTTATAAGAATAAAAGATCAGAAATAATCAGATCACATAACCGCGTGCAAGTGCGCGGTAAGGCATGTTCGCGTCTTCATCATCGTAAAACCCGATATCGTTATAATTGGTGCTCAATCACAGGGAAATATCACGATATAGACCTCCTTATCACTTTAATTGGTGTTAATTGCGGGGCAATACATCCATAGCACTTTAATCCATGCTGTCCGCATGTTTACGCTAAGTAGCTAAATATAAATGAGGAAATAATAATTAAGAATAAATATACAAATATTGAAAAACTCAACAAAATATGCATTACTTACTTACTTTATGGCATCAGGAACTCGAAAGTTCATTTCCAAACTTACAAAAGTACGCCACCTATCCCTTTCTTTATCTAGTTACATCAATTTGACCTCATTACACCCTATCCCTATCCTGAGATAGTTCTATCCAGTCAACCTCATTACACCCTATTCCTATCCTGAGCTTATTCTATCCAGTCCACCTATTTACACCCTATCGTTATCCTGAGCTAGTTCTATCTAGATCACCCCATTACACCCTTTCTCTTTCAGTTCTATTTTAATGTTATCCTCTCATCTGCGTCTAATCCTTCTCAATGGTCTCTTCCCATGGGGTTTACCAGTAACTACCCTGAAAACGGTTCTAGATTCTTTAATTTGCCATGCATGTATTATTACTTTCTATTGGTTGTGTTTAACTTGTACTTTCAGACCAAACCAATCCCAGCAACAGATGGCTTACAAACTGATTTAAATCTATAACAGAAAGCTCCCAGTCTCCTGGTCAATAATTCATCACTGTGGAAGGGAAAGCCCCTATTTATCCAATGAATACTCTTTCACTCACAATGAGAATTCAGCCTGGAACTCATAACTCAATAGTCAGATGAGTTACTGACTGAGCTAACATGTCATACACCTAATATACCCAGAGGGGTTTTGAGTCCCAGCTTAATTCTCACTATAATCCATACACAATTTTATTATTATTATTACTATTATTATCACGTCATACTACCCGTTCGGGTTGTACGCACTTACGCTAATGTCTAATGGTAGGATGATTGAGAGATGAAATGGAGGACCTACAGTTTAACGTGGAATCCGAACCACGGTGGAGACCTGACAATCCACACATTCACTAGTTGTGATTAATACACGTCTTGTCAGAGGTGAAGGAAGGGTTTTGGAATCAGATAAATCTGTGCCGGGACTGAGGGTTGAACCCTGGACCCCAGCACAGAAGTCCAACACCTTACCTCTAGACCGCCAGGTCACCTTCCACCATTAGAATGGTGGTAGCTGACAGCTAGTAAAAGCTACCAGATCTACTCTCATATGTCAATTCACCAAACCATATAATCAGCAAGACCACATATTGATAACAAAATTATATCTTCTTTATTTTTATTCCCTTCTCCTTATTTAATACTAGCTTAGTCTTCTATGGCGACATGCTTCGGTGCTATTATTGACGTTACACCATTTCAGGTCTTATTTACGATAAATATGATATTCTCTTAAACTCATATTATCAAAATTTGTGAAAATTTTGAAGTCTTATATATAAAAACTTTCTTATAATATGTATTCAATATGATAAAGCTGATATTCTCTTGAATACATATCATAAGAAAGGTTGTGAAAAGTTTGAGGTCTTATATGTAAAATTTTCTTATAGTATTTATTCAAGAGAATATCATCTTTATCATAAATAAGACCTGAATAAGTTGTAACATCAATAATAACACCGAAGCATGTCGTCATAGAAAGCTAAGATACTATAAAATAAGGAGAAGCGAATAAAAATAAATGGTATGGAACTCCGCACGGACTTTCTCACTCTATTGTTTAAAAATGAATTATATTTACTCAAAACTTGTAATATATGTGAAACGAAATAATATACATTAGCAAACCCAAGCATAATTTGCATTATGCTTGTGTAAAACTTTTTTTGAGTCCCGGTTATACATTTTTTAATTTTATTTTAAAAGAATTAATGTCCTCATTTGTATGTTCGAACCTATAAAAAAAGATCAATATTGGGTCCACAAGGGTCAACACTTCGTATTAAAATTTCGACTTCCGGTTAACATTTTCAACATTTTATTATGTGTTGCACATCTTCATGTCATCGCATTGCTATTAAATTCTTCATTTATAAATTTAGACGACTAAAAATGTAAATATTGACCATTGAGTCTAAAATGAAGGAGATAGTTCATGGTTATACAAACATTTCTCCTAAGAGGGTTAAGGAAAAATAACAAACCTTTTTAGATACTTACTTATATATAATTACTCTATGGTATTGGAGAATTATTGCGTTAAAACTTAAGTAGTATCTCTTTACAATTAAATCTCACAAAATTGTATTAATATATTTGCCAATAACTCAGAAACGGTTGGTTTTATAAAAATATATTTAATAAAAAAGTTATTAATTTTTAGTAGTACTACAATTTTGTAATGATAAGTTATTTGGCATCTCAAACAGTTGCGGAGATACTGAAATTTCAGCTTCTGTAAAGTACACTAAAAGTTATTTTCATGGGAAAATGAGAATAGCCACTTTATTTATAATCTTAATCAATGCCTAGATACGAGTTTTAATATAAATCGTTAGAGCCGATTTTGAGAAAATCGATTTTTTTTTCTCTTTTCGCTCTTTATTAAACTACTCTTAATTTTAAGTTGAAACAGACACACAGACAGACGTCAATATGAAAACATATTTTTAGAGTTTGGGGGGTAATGAATGAAACGTCCATCAACATTTTGGGTTGGATTCTTTTCATGGTCGCAATACTTAACCTTTAGTTTTCGAAAAGTTATATATATATATATATATATTTATTTTTGTATAGCTTGAAAGTCATTGGTTATATAAAATATGCTTCGAATGAAATATTTGTATTATAAATAGATCTATATATTGGCAATGATAAGTTAAGTAATTTCATTTCTCAAATAGTTTCGGAGATAAAAAATGATAATTTTCGCAATAGACCGGAGCCCTAAAGTATTTTTTCCGAAAAATTGAGAGTATCCATTTTGTTGGTAATATTTATAAATGTTTTGAAATTAAATTTAATTAAAATCGTTAAAGTCAATTTTGAAAAAATCGACTTTTTCTCCTTTTACCCTTCAGTAAACTACTATAAGTTTTAGGGTTAGATATCCAATTCCAAAAATCCCTCGTGGCAACTATATGAAAACTCTAGATACCAAATTTTAGCCCGATCGGTAAAATAGTTAAGGCTCTAATTGGAGGTACAGACAGACAGAAATACAGACGGAAATGCAAAAACAACTTTTTCAGATTAGGTGTGTATTGAAATGTCAAGATTCATCAAAATTTCGACTTCGATTTTTTGACGATCACAATACTTTCTCTACATGTAAGATAGTGAGAAAGTAATAAAGAAGATATGATTTTGTCATTTATTACTCCTTACCAAATCAGATATAAACATTATCATAAATATATTTATGTTTTGTAACTTTTGGCAGTCAAAACTCTCACATAAAACCGTTTGTTTTTAATTACGTTTCTGTTTTAACCGTTTTTACATCTTCTACTGTCAGTTACCACCACTCCTGCGGCCAATATATCTTAGCTAGCCCCACTAAACAAATTTGGTAGCTTTGTTCTCAAGCCAACCAATGCGGGTACCTCTTTTAAAAAATTAAAGAGCATATAATATAAAAACAAATAGCAAATCATAGAATATGAAATGGTGTGCAAACGGCAGATGAAAGTACACACCCCCGGGCAAAGAGACATAAATACAGAGACAGCCCTCACTTGGATACATACCTCCAACACACTCAACCTACCCCTTATTTTCTGTTTGATCTTCAACGACCATAAAGTAGCCCATGCTCTAAAGCGTCGCGCCGCTTTGCCGCTCCGGCACAGCCGTCCGTTACCATGGCGACGCGGGCTAGAAGGTGTGATTTACTGTGGGCTCGTGCATCATAGCCCGTGGAGCGCTCTCGATGGGGGGATAAAACTATGAGAGGGGGTAAGAGGGCGGGAGAGAGAGAGGGGTCGTATATCAGACTGCGGACAAGGGGAGTCTTAGGCGTGGGGTCCGAACCACTGAGCGTCTCTTCGAGCTATGCGCTAGAGAAAGGAGCTTTGTGGTTTGCAGAAGTGGGATCTGGAATTACAGGCGAAGTAACTGTATTAGTGTTATTATCTATGTATGTTATTTCAATCCAATTTGAAGGGCTCTCAACGACGGGGTCTACTCAGAGAGACTCGTACCTACCCTGATCTCTTCCTATGGGAGGATTACAATCTAACTGAAGCTTGGCTAGGGACCAAAGTCCTTTTAAGAGAACTAAGTTCACATCTTAAGCTCAAGCTCAGTGTTCATAGCTATAGATTATAATAAAAAAAATTGTTGGAAATATAAAGTAGTTTATATATAATCTTTCTATTGTTTTAGTAGCCTATACCCGATTTTGTGATATAGTGGCCAGAGTTCCTGGATACATATACAGAGGTCCCGGGCTCGATACCTGGTGATTCCAGATTATCTGTGAAGCAGTGTTTCTGTAATTGTGTCAACTTAGCCTCGTGAGGACAAACGATGAGCTACTTGAATGAAAAAGTAAGAATTTCAGTCTAGAAAACTTTTATAAATGGCTGGAGATTTTTCTTTGCTGACTACATGACAACCTAAATCTCTAGAACTTGGCATTATCTTCACCAAAAGATGATAGCTGATCTGCAGATAAGCCTCGATTGTGTTCTGACACAATAGTCTTATTTTTACTATACAGGTAGAGAAAATATGTGATCGTCAAAAACATAAAAAATGGATTTCCTCAAAACAGGATCTAACGATTTTGATATAATTTAATTTCAAAACATTTATAAATATTCCAAACAAGATTGCTACTATCAATATTTTGGCCAAAACTATTTTAAGGGCTCCGGTCTCATGCGTAGATTATCAATTTTTTTATCATATCGACGAAACCTTTTTGAGATATGAAATACCTTATCAGAAAAAATATGTAGATTTATTTATAATACAAATTTTTTAGTTGAAACATATTTTTATAAAACCAATAACTTTCAAGCTATACGCAAATATATATATATATATATATACTAACTTTTCGAACACTAAAGGTAAAGTATTGCGACCGTAAAAAAATCCAACCAGAAATATTGATGGATGTCGACGTCTCATTACCCCCCAATCCCTAAAAAGTGGTTTTCACATTGACGTCTGTCTGTGTGTCTGTTTAAACCTAAAATTAAGAGTAGTTTAGTAAAAAGCGAAAAGAAAAAAAATTGATTTTCTCAAAATTGGCTCTAACGATTTTGATTAAAATTCATAACTAGGAGTTGATTAAAATAATAAATAAAATATATATTCTCATTTTCCCATGAAAAAGACTTTTAGGGTACTTTACAGAAGCGGAGATTTCCCTATTAACGCAACTATTTGAGATAGTTGATAACTTATCAACGCAAAATTGTAGTAGTATTAAAAATAAAAAAACTTTCAATTGAAATATATTTTTATAAAACCAACCGTTTCTGAGATATTGTCAAATATATTAATACAATTTTGTGACCTTAATTTGTAAAGAGATACTACTTAATTTTTAACGCAATAATTCTCCAATGCCATAGAGTAGTTAAATACAAGTAAGTTTCTCAAAAAGTAGATGTTATTTTTACTTAAAGCTTGTAGGTGATATGTTTGTACAACAATGCTCTATCTCCATTTTAGACTCAATAGCCAATATTTACATTTTTTATTGGTCAAAATAAATAAATGAGGAATTTAATAGCAATGCGAGGACCTGAAGATGCGCAACACCTGATAAAACTCGACAATTTTAACTGGAAGTCGAAATTTTAATATGAAGTGTTGAGCCTTTCGGACCCAATATGGATCTTTTTTATCGGTCCATACATAAAATGAGGACATTAATTCTTTAAAAATTAAATTATAAAATTTAAAACCGCGACTGAAAAAATGTTTTACATAAGTATAATGCAAATTATGCTTGGGTTTGCTAGTGTATATTATTTCAATTCACATTTATTACGAGTTTTGAGTAAATATATTCATTACTAAACAATAGAGCTAGAAAGTCCGTGCAGAGTTCCGTATGATTTATCTTGGTATATCTAAATTTTTATGGGTAATTTTAAAACAAAAATTACTGATTATTTAATATAAACGTTAGAGATGAAGAGTAAAGCTTATAGCAAGTGCACCCACATTAGCAAGAAAAAAGGTATATATAAATATACATTGTTCAATTTCAAATGGCACCCAGTAATGGTCCAAACCTCGACTTCATTTAGGCCAGTATATTCCTTTAAACATATACAAAATATTGTGTGAATAGATTCTTACTACCCATCTAGACTTTTCACCTAGTTACACAAATTGTTTAGGGATGATAGAAAGCAATTGATCTCATGTGAGTAGAAAAGGTAGACAAAATAAACTATCTACCCCAAGCTGGGTTTCAAACCAAAACTTATCCGTCCCTGGTATGAATCTTAACCGATGACTGGTTCAAATCCCAACTGGAGTCATTTTCTCAAGATCGATTTAATACGATTTCCAGCAAGATTTTGGATGGTAAATAAATTGATACGGTATTTTACTCTTCAAAAAACTCCCACTATCGAATTTATTCAACGGCCATGGATTTCCATTATTAAATCATTACGGAAATTCTTTGATCAAGAGAAGACATAATATAAATTATTGTGTTTTAATTTTGTGTTTATTAAATACTATTTGACTGCCCTAGTAAAATATTGCTAGCCTTTCCAAGTATGATAATAACTAGAATATAGTTTCTTTAAGTTCTAGAATCAGTGAAGGAAAATCAGAGTTTAAGTAAAGTCAGATTAATACTAAACGCACCACCAACTGAGCTAGTATGTTTTAAAAATGATTAATGATTTCAAATAAAATTCTTTATAAGATCATTATAATACTAAACATTTATAAACTAGTTATTTGGGTAATTCTAGACTATACTGATTTTTAAAAAAAGCTTGGTTTTTAATTATAAAATAACAGTTATAGATTTAACTTTTGTTTTATTTTTAAAATGCATTTTAGACTTTAGTATTAAATTCAGTTATAATTCTCTTTTAATTCAAATGAAGTCTTACTTTTTAAAAATGAAACCAGTCTGCATGTATCTACACGTAGAAGATTTTGTTGACTTCTTTCACTAGAAAATGAAAATACATTTCACCACTTTTTGAAGATTGCTACGTTTCATTAAAGTCTCTTTTTCCGTCTCACTCGCTCTGTCTTTTTAAAGAGGGGTGGAATTTTTTATGGTAATGTACTGTTTAGTTCTAGCAGTCATGCCACTCAAAGTAATTGACAACAAACGCGCCATTTCATTTTACAAAGACTCTCATCGTTATAATTTTTTTTTTTTTCAGTCTCTACGTTTTTCTTTTCTTTTTCTCTCATTCATGCATAGAAGGCTACTTTTCTTCTTTCCTAAAGTGGAGTGATTCGTAGGAACTGTTAGAATACATTATACATTATTTTTGTTTCAGAAGTTCTCACACAAACCACAGAGAAATAACATATTTAGGTTTATCCGGAAAAGGTGTAGGTATTTAACTTTATAGCTTGAGATGAATAAATGAATATATCAACGAATAATGCCTTGACATAAAAGTAATATTTAGCTATTATACCGGTAGATAATGTAATTTTTCCCTCTCTTCTTAAACAAGACTGCCTTTTGTGTGTGTGTGCCTCATGTCTTTCTCTAATTTCAGGATACCCACAAATCTACACTAATAGGGTATAAATGAGTAAGATAGAATTTCGATTAACTGTACCCTAATTTGCGAGTGTGTTGCCTGATACCACGTGACAACAAAAATGGATAAAGATTTATCTAAATACACACAGAATACATTTTTATTACTATCGTGTAGGTACAACCCGTCCTAATACTAGTTTCAAATTTTATGAATATATAAGGTAGCGTAGAGTAAATATAGAATACGTTCGTTTTAGTGAAGAGAAAGAGTAAAATAAACAGTTAGCAAAATATCTACCTCATTAACTCTTGCTGGTATTCGAACCTAAACCTCTCTGTCAAAAGAATTAAATAGTATACGTAAACCTGAAAATGTAGCAAGATGCAGTGTTTAAAAGAAATAAAAAAAATAGCGCAATGTTTAGAGCGGTGTGGTCCAACGTTTTCCATCCCAAGAGCCAAATCTGATTATCTGTTTCCACCGTGGGCTGAATAAATATTTAGTTATCCCATTAACTTAATATAGGTCTACAACAACAGTTAACAACCAATTATTTTAAATACTTATATATAAATTGTATTATTAGTTGGTAGGAGCTTCTAAACTTCAGTGTCAAAAATGGGTTAATTAATCTAAAATGAAATGCATGCATGCACAATTTCAAAAAAACTTAGCCTTATTAATATATATTTTTACATTTAAAAAAATAAATGCTTAGTAATTACCTGTTTTGGTGGCTGCATGGTCAAACCCACTACTCTCACAATAGATTACACTGCCGATAACGGGGAGATCAAGATTTGAATGTATTGAGGGGGGTTTTTCCAAAATGTTTTTCTACTCTCTCTCTCTCCACATAAATGTTGGTACACTTCCTTTAAACACAACCTTCTTAATCCATAAAAAGACCATTAAAGTAATTAGTACATAAGTGTATAGCCTGAGCAGGTAGTAAGACGATGTGTAAAAAAATAGTTAAGTAAAATGCAATCATGATATTTTTAAAAACATATTTTTATTTGAATAATTAGCTATTTCTATTAACGAGGGTTTCACTTTTTTCTCCAGGATACGTGAGGGCAACATAACTAGTGACCTCAGGCCGCACTTGACCCGCGGGCTGCCAGTTGGAAAAAACTGCCATAGATCTGGCAACCAATGACTGCGTAATACAGCTACTGAATTGTGCGATCAATGATCGCGTGATACATCTACTGTATTATCTTTGGATTTAACGTAGAGTATATTTAATTTCAGTGATAACATTTTAGCTAACTATTTGGGTTTAGTTTAAGAAGGCCCTTGTATAGAATATTAATCCACATTATTTTGGGGAGAGGACAGACATAACTAACCCAATTACACCCAGCTTTTATTCGAATCCAGACCACCCCATTCCCAATATATGTTACCAAACAAACCTCGTGGTAATCAGTAATATGTTTAAATATACTTTTTTTTTTAATTCGGTCTTAGTAACTATCCATGAGTGCCGATGGCTAGATGGAATAATGTTTACATGAATAACCTTATCAGCAAATCCTTCCAAATCTACTATTAATATCATATTTTTAATAGAGGCATTTCCCGTATATTTGCCCTTAGTTATGTAGGTATTCATTTACTTTCTAGGGGCTCTCGTAATCCAAAATTGTTTCTTTCAACAACTCTTACAAAGTTAGCCCTATTGGCCATTGTATCGATAGAGCAAAATCCATATTTGTCGAATTTGACCTTGACCACAAAAGAAGAGCCAAACTCAGAATTATTTCAAGAACTACCCTATGACTAATTTATAAACATTTTATTCTACCTCTAATATTTAAATTTAAATTATTCTGCTTATTGTATTTATGCTTGTACTTTGGTTTTTTAAATGTTATTAATGCTTATTGATTTCCAATATTAATTTTATGTATGAGGTTAATTATTATGAATATTATTTTTCCTATCTATTAGTAACTATTTATTTGTATGTATAGTATTCTGTCTATTTTCATTTAAATTATGTTACTATGACGTATTTATGCTTATTTTTCAGGTATTTGTGTACCTTTCAGTGTTGGCCCGTTGTAGGTCTTGTGACTGTTGGCCAGCACAGTAATAAAAAAAATTAAATTATTAGCCTATGTTGAAATTGATTGATTATTTAGATTAAAAATAAATAAAACTGAGCTGAAAGCTAATTAAAAACTGAGAACATCAAGTTAATTAGATTGCTATAGGCAGACTCTTAATTAACATCTTCAAAATGTTAGTAAATAATATTATAAATGTAATCATACGCCAAGCTGTGCAAAGCATTTGTCACCTTTTATAGCTGTTCACATTTTTAACAGTTATATAAACGTGTTGACCGTTTGTAAATTTTGTCTACGCCCTCTGTATATAATTATATAATCATCATAACAAGGCAGAAAATTACCTGAGTCAAGTAACTCGTTTAACCCGATCACAATGTTTGTAATGGAGCCCAGCGATAGTTCAAACTTTTTGTGATGTGCGTGCACATTTTACGCTTAAAAGTCTTTATTTAGCTTGAAATACTTTTTGTCATGACATTAGGAGTACAGTAATATTAGCATTGATGCATTTATTAACTAACGTATACTAGGCCTACATAAAGATATTTTATAAGACTTTTTTAAAGGCTATCATACTATATATAGCCTGTACTTTTTGTATCAGCTTTATTTAAAGTTGTTTACGATTTTATATTTTTAAATTATTTACTTTATAATTCCTATAGTATTTTTTATTAAATCATTATTATTGACAACATAGATATATGAAACAATTAATATTTAGCAACCTTCTTTTGAATTTATACCATTTATTATTTGATTTATTTTGATATTGTTTAAATATATTACTTATGTTTATATTTGATTTGGAAAGGAGAAATAAATTATAAAATTATGTCTTTGTTTTATTTATTTTTAATCTCTTATCCTTATTTGATATTAGCTTTATTCTTTTTTGAATAATGCAATAAAAATAAATATAAGGAAAATATAATTTTATATTACTTATTTTATGTTTTAAAATTTATTGAATTACTCTTGTTGTGATTAAATTTATTTTTTAAATTGCTTACTTTACATTTTAAAATAAACTAATGATTTTTTTAAACGTTTTTTAAACTATCAAATGCCCAATTATATCTGTAGATTAACCTAAAATTCAAGCCATAGCGGGCATTAAGAGGAGACCTAATAAACCATAATGTTATAAACAAGATTACTCTTTACCAGAAATATAGAATCTCAGTTTTCTGACGTCTTTATTTGACAGGAGTGAATTTGGAATTAGTGAAGTAGTTTTTCATTTTAAAATGATTATTTTAAAATATTGTGGATTAAAAAAAACCAAAACTTTTCACTAGTCTTAATTGTCCTCTACCTACAAATTATAATATATTAAACCGCACTACAATAGATTAGCTATATTACAGTACATAGCTAGGCAAGGTGACACTTTCAATAATCAAATGAAGAGTAGACTTACCATTGGGTTTAAATTATTATCTGTGTAATATGACGATACATGAAACTATTTAAGATTCCATTTTTTGGGCGTTCGTGGTAGGGGGCATGAGGAGGGGGGTGGAAATGTCCATCATTTTCTCTGCTACGTTTAGCATTATCGTAAACAAATGTTGAAATGTTTGCATACGATTCTTAAATGAACACATCCTTGTCATATTACTCGTGAACACAAATGCCGCAAAAATAGCCGGCTACATATAACAGGTGATAGCTACCTTGAATTATATAACTACACGGATAAACACTTACGATTGATAAAGCGTGGACTACAATAGCTAGTCGATTTCATTATTATTATTATTATTATTATTACTACTATTATTATTATTATTATTATTATTATTATTATAAATGATAGTTCATAATTAATAGTAATTAATAAAGGACATTCAAATTGAAATAATAATAATAGCTTCAATTTCAATTTCCTTTATTATAGTGCTGGCCAACATTCGTAAGACCTATAACAGGCCAGCACTGAAAAGTGCACTAGTACCATACATATACATATATTTACACGATAAATAAGAAAAACAATAATAGCTAAATAATTATATATACTGATAAATAATTACGAAAAAAATAGTAATTAATAATGATAAGAATAAAAAATAGCAATAATAACAAATAGCTAGAGAGAAGTTAAAAGCGGTAACAATATGCAAGAAATTAATAAGACTATTGTAAATTTAAAAATAATAGGCAGAACCTCTACATGTAAATTATTGATATGGGATTTCTTTAAATAACTATCTGAGTTTCGCTTTTCTTTTATGATAGAAGTCGAATTCGACCAATCTAGAATTGGCGCTATGGATAAAACGACCTATAGGGCTCACCTTATAAGGGCTATTGAGAAAAAATAATTTTGGATTACGAGAAGACCTAGAAGGGATATGAACGCCTACATGATTAAGGGCAAATTTTTAAGAAATTTTGTTATTGAAAATATTAAAAATAAAAAGGGCATCACGATAAGGTCCATGCGAGAGGAGAGTTTTGAGCCCTAAGAGGTTTCGAATTCTGTCATAATCTTAATAAATCCGGTTACTAAAGAATTTATCATAGCACGCAGCGACAAATTTTATTTGAAAGTTTTCCAACCTAAGAGAGTCAGTTAAGGTAATGGAATTATAAGCAACAATACCATATTCTAACTTAGATCTAATCTGGGCATAGTACAGGCATAAAAAATATGAACTTTCTTAAAAGATGAAGTAATAAATTTAATAATCCCAATTAATTTCAATAATTGGTAAATTACATGTTCAACACGATAGTGGAAATAAAGTTTGTTATCCATGAGAATACTAAGATTATTACTATAAAGGGTTCGAACTAAGTTTTCACTGTCAAATTTATAATTAAAAAAGAAAGGATTAGCTTTCCTATTAAAATATATAAATTTGGTCTTAGATTTATTAACAGACATTCCATTTTAAAAAGAGCATGGCGGAATAAAATTTATATAATTTTGTAAATCCATACAATCTGCACTTGATTAATTTTAAATAATTTTACATAATCAGCAAAGAGTAAATAACTAGATGAGTTCAAATATTTACCAATGTAATCAATAAAAACATTAAACAGAAGAAGACCTTAAATAGAACCCTTTGGTATGCCACAGGGGGCTTAAAATATATTTGAGGTGTATAATTCAATTTTAATAGTGAATGAATGATCTTTCATGCAAATAACTGCTGAACCAATCTACATATGAGCGAGGAAAGCAAAAATTACCAAGTTTAGAGAGAATAATACTATGCTGACATAAGTCAAATGCCTTACTTTAGTCAAAATAAATAGCATCAACCTGATCTTGGGCAGAGACATGAGGGAGAACATGTCCAAGAAATTTTACAAAATTAGTTACAGTAGATTTATATTTTATATAGCCGTGATGATTATCTGAAAGTTTATTCTTAAGGTGGTGGAAAGTATACTCAAGTATGATTTTCTCGAATATTTAAAAAAAAGTGTTTAAGAGAGAAATAGGTCTATAATTATTACAAACATTTGTTTTTGACTCTCTTTTATAAATAGGTAGGACAACAGATTGTTTCCATGTAAGAGGAAAAGTTTCATTTGTCAAGCTAATGTCAAAGATATAGGCTAACAAAGGGCTGAAAATACTGGCATAACCTTTAACAATAAAACTTGGAATTCCATCTATCACGGCACATCTAGAAGAACTCAATCTTTTTTATAGCATTAGCAACATCCAAGGGTGCAATGTGGCATGGATACAAGGGCGCACTTGTTTCAATAACTGGGCAGGGTAAGACAGGAAAGGCTGAGCTATAAACGGAATGAAAGTAGGTCCCAAACTCATTAGCAATTAATAAAGGATCCGCTATTATCTTGCCACTAATTTCTAGGTTGGGCGGGGAAACTTTACTATAGTTATAACTATTATTATTATTATTATTATTATTATTATTATTATTATTATTATTATTATTAATGTGTAAAATGCTCAAAGAAAGTTGGTCGCTGCTTGCTTTGATAAATTCTTCACTAAATAACCTTTTAGGGTTCCAAACTCTCTACTCTCATATACTTTATTGTGATGCCTCTTTTGTTTTTAATATTTAAAATAGCAACATTTCTGGTAAATTTGCCCTTTATCATGTAGGTATAAATGTTCCTTCTCAGCCCTCTTGTTATCCAAAATTGTTTTCTCTCAACAACTCCTACAATATGAACCATATAGGCCATTGTATACACAGCGCTAATTCCAAATTTGTTGAATTCAACTTTTATCATTAAAGAAAAGCCAAACTCAAAAGATTTATTTAAGGAAATCCCTTTTAACCAATTTACCCCTCAGGCTCTGACTTGAATATTAATATTTACTTTATACTGATTTATGTTTTGTTTACTGTTATCCTTTTTAAATACTTTCGCTTTAACTACTCTTAATTTATATATATTTATTAATTCTATCATCTATAATTAATAATTATATCATTTTTTGGTAAATATTCATCAGCATGTATCATTAATTAGATAGTATTTTATTTTTATTATTTTTTTATACGTGCTTTTATGATACTTGAGTACTTTTCAGTACTGGCTTGTTATAGGTCTCACGACTGTAAGCCAGCACTATAATAAATGAAATTGAATTAAATTTATATGCTACTTAATAATATGATATAAATATTTTTCATCAAATTCTTCGAAAAGAGGTATTTAAATCAAGTGTGGTTGGTTTTTAAAATTCATTTATCAACACCCGTCAGGGTCATCCAGATTTTAGTGCATTGATGAGGTAGGGATCATAAATCTAAAACTAGTGCCGCATTAAATTGGAAAAAAAATGATAATCCAACGAGATAAAAACCAAAGACCTCTTAGTACATGTGACCAGGTTTATAACACCAAGATCATACTAGAATACAGTGAGTCCACATGTCTACCGATGTAGTCAAAACGTGAGTGTAAATTAGAGAATGAGTACGACTCGTTATAATTTGAAACTCAGCTATAAGGATGTTAACATCATAAACATTTTTCAACTGAGTCAGAACTTATTTATAACAAAATGTTTTATTTCTTTTCTCACATTCACGTAACAATTTCAGAGATTGGATTTGATTACAAAATTGCCTTTAAAGTGGTTGTACCCTAGTCTGCTGTACAGTACATAAAAAAATTAAAATTCTAATATTACAAAAAATACTTCATGAATACAGCCTATTGTCCTGTTATTCAATGATATAAAAATATTACTGGAAAATATTTTTAAAATTTTGATATTTGGGATACAATTTAAACTATTTTTGCTTTAAAGGATATATGAATGGGATTTGCATGATAATAACTCAATTGTTAAAAAAATTCAATTTATAAGATCAAATTTTTTATTTTATATTGTTAAAAAAAGGCTCACTAAAATAAAATTTGGAGCCAATCCATTGTTAATATTTCTGCTTTTTAATGTGACCACTATATAGTATTGTTAGGAAAAAGTCATTTTAAAATGGAAGAGTTGGGTAAATATTTTCACACGACAATTTGAAAAGTTTTATTTATATTTTAAAAATACAACCTGAATATGTTTATATTTAAAATATACCATATTATGTTAACATCTACCTGTGGGCCATGGAGCTTGATCAAATTTTTGGCTGCAGGGCTGACAGTGCAATAGGTTTTGGTCAGAGATTCACTATGAAGCAGTCTCCTTCAGAATCTGTCAGCCGTGTTGTACTATGCATTTCAAATTTCACCCCATCAGCTTCCCTCTCTCTTATTCCTCAACGAGAAGCGCGCGTAGAGAGGAATATGTCGGTATTCCAGATATGTGGCTTCGTTAGCTCCTCATTATCACCTCCTTCGCCCCTCTTGGTGGACGAAATGATCTTGGCGTTGAAAGAAATNAAATAATAAACAGCACGGACTTTGATGGATGGACAGGATTATGACGAAGAGGGTAAACTTCCCGTCAGCTACTTTCTTTCCTTGTTATCATTATGGTTACATGATATGGCTTTTGTTTTGTTTCCGGTGAGATGAAAGACGTATGAACCATTTTTTTTTCTCTTGGGCAGTATTAATATTTATCAATCTTAGATATACATTAATAAAGTTCAAAATATGATTGTAAGGGAGTACATTAATAAGGGTCACGATATTGTTTCAAGGAATAGAAGCTAGGAATTAATTGGAAATAAAGACATTTAGAAAATTTAAGATAAGATTTGGATCCGTCTAATTAATATGTATTTTCAAGTGAAACGTTATAATCGTATATTTATCATAAGGAGTTATATAAAATGGTTGATTAATTGCTACCAAGTAAGGCTACCACATTTTCCAAATTAAAATATGGTTCTTTTTCAGTGGTAGCGGGAAGTTACGTATGTATAAGAAATTCAAACACTAGAACTTTATAGATAAGAAGATATTTGGATGTTGATTTTTACGATCATTGGATTGAATGAGAAGATGGGAGTAAATAATTTTGATTGTATAAATATGGGCAAAAACAATTGATAATTATTTTTGAATTTTATGAAAGTTAGTATTTATCTGTTATATATTTTAAAGTCTCATAACCTCCCCATGTTCATCCCTTAACCAGTGTCGGCTAAACCTAGCTTATGAACAAAACAATGTAGCTTGGCGTCCTCAACCTATTTTTATCTGTACAAGTGAGAGCAACATTAAATATAGTACCACCCCTAAGAAAATTAAAGAACGTGTGGCAGCCCTGCTAACAAAAAGGTCATATAAAACAATGGCGTGACCTAAAATAGATTAAAGATCAATCAAACCAAATTCATTGGTCGACTGATCTAACTCTAAGGCATCATTCGCGCAGTTGACTGTACTACCGATACAGGAAGATTGGGGCTTTAATTTTTGTTGGGTGAATTGAGGGTGCTTGATTTTGTAAATAGTTTTCCACGTTAATGTGAGTCCACTTCCTTTGAATTTAAACTTCCTCACTCCTTACACTTTAAGGCTATTATTGCATATGAATATAGCTCACATCGGTAGTAAGATGTGGCGCCAAACAATTAAAAAACTCAATTTAAACAAGGTGAATAGAAGTGAATATATTCAACCTGATTTGTAAAGGTGTATCTAATATGCTATTTCATTAGCACAAAATTATATTTTATGTAAATTAAACAGTAAATATTTTATAAGTTTCTCGCAATATAATTATTGAAATAAAATATTACTTTAAAATTTATATTTATATATAATATAAAAAACCACTGAATTTATATAACTAGCGATAAATGTTTCTAAGTGTATATACAAAACTATATAAAATGTGTTGATGTAAAAAAATACTTATCCCAAAACGTATTTTACAATTCAAAATTATTGGTGCTATACCTCCCTAAAATATTGTGAAAATAGCTGTAAATAAATTCATTATTGACAAAAAAAAAAGAATTTCACCTTTTTACGAATAAGTAAGTCATAGGTAAGCTTTATCACCAGCAATATTCTCACCCATAATCCCCACCAATTTTTTTTTATTCAGAAGATGTCAAATAAATCGACATATTTTTTGCCATCTTCCTCTTATACAATCTATTTTCACGATTTGGTGACCTTCAGAATCCTAGAGTTTAGTGTTAAATTGCATGTTACGATGTAGCTTTATGACACGTTATGCCATCTCAGTTCACAATCGAAAATTGGCTTCCCAAGCCCTCCGGCCTTTTGGGGTGAAGTGGGGTGGGGGCTGGCGGCACGTTTTCAATAAGTTCCCCTTCGTTTCACGAAAAGGGAAATTGATGTCGGAAATGCTAGTACGAATAGTGTGAGAAAAAAATAATAATTTGAAAAAAATATATATATTTATTGAAGTCTACTATTTTATTTATGCATTTTCATTCCATTGCTATATACCAATATGTTTACTGACCTCACTCCGATGTCTGCCTTGGTCCAATTCCTTACGGCGTACGTGAAATAATAACTGCATAGTACACTAAAGTTATTGAAAAATCATGATTCAGAGGGACCTCGAGAAATTATTTGACCAATAAGTGGCAGAAAAACATGCCTTCATATTGAAGAGAAAACTTATAATTTAAATATATTTGGTATTTTGTAATTGTTAAAAATAATTCACTAATATATATGATCCAAGATAATATATCTAATTTTCCAGAACTCATTTAGTAATAGTTTCAAATCCAATTATATATTTTGTAATAACAAATTTAAATTACATTTGGTTATTTACATAAAAGGCAAATATTATATGAGTTAAAATTTATTTATTTTCTAAAAAAATATTAGCGATCTCTATAGTGAGACGTTGAAATAGTTTTGTAAATGTGAAAATGCAAGAAATATTTGAACAAAATACCGTTTAAACATATTTCTTATTCAAACAACCAGTATATTTATAACTAAATACAACCTTATTAGTGATTAAATGGAACATATGACAAATCTATAATTTAATTTATAGCCGAACTTTTGTTTATACTAATATAATATTATTAAAAGCAGGGATTGAACTACCAATTTTATAATTTTTTATAGTTTAGCTAATTATTCATCAAATGTATTTACATGAATTAAATGCACCAAATAAAGTAAGAATATATATATAAAGTCTTTTACTAGACACGAGATACTAGGAAACATTCCAAGAATCAAATAAAAAACCCACTTGAAAGAATATTTGATTTACATTATGATTTCCTTAATGGAAAATTATTTGTATCTGGTCTCTTGAAAACGTAACTAAAATATGAGGGCAACTGGAAGAGTGAATTTATCTAGCCTACTATCCCATATTGAGATATTTTTTTTACATCCCTTTTGTTACTGTTCTCAAGTTTTCCTGGTTTGCTATGTTGCCATATATGTATTATTTATTTCCTTTTGAATAATTCATTGCATTCTCGGCTCATAGTAAGGGAAAGAATCACATTGTTTGACTAAGTGAAGATATCTTAGAATTTGTTGGCTCAGGCAGATATTATGTATTAATACAGAAATGTGTACAAGAAAGGAATATTGGTTGCAGTATATAGCTCTTCAACATATAGGTGTATAAGAAAATGGTGTAACTTATCAGCAGTATTACAATCATCCATACATCTGATCAATCATTTATCCAAATGCTATTTAATGATTGTATTTTTATTTAGACTTTTATTTTGCACCAATGTACTACCCATTTAGGATATTCACATATTTACACTAAGGGGCTATGTATTAAGGTTTTTTTCTAAGCACCGAGTCTTACTACCCATTCGGGTTATACGCTTATGCACTAATTACACCAGGGGTTTTAGGGATTAGGTAGGTTCTATTTATAAGAAGTGTACCCCCATTTGTGTGGAGCGATGGTGGAATTTTTTTGGAAAACCATCTTTAGTAAGCCCAACCGTTGTTCGAACCTAGATCTTCCCGTCATCGGAAATCTTGCGGGGAACCGTTTAGTGGAATAAATTATTTAACACACTCCATCCACGTAAATTTCAACTCTATTATTTTAAATACTTGTTTTTTCCGGACTTTTAACATGCGTAACTCTTATATCAAAAGAAAAACTTGATTATACAAATGAGCCCAGGTCTCTCGGGTAAAATACAATGCACTTCATCTAACATTTCTGTATGATGCCTGACTCGATTTCTTATTTAATAAAAATAAAGAGTACGGAACTCCGCACAGACTATCTCGCTCTATTGTTTAGAAATGGAGATATTTACTCAAAACTCGTAATATATGTGAAACGAAATAATATACATTAGCAAACCCAAGCATAAATTGAACTATAGCCTACTTGTGTAAAACATTTTTTGTGTCCCGGTTTTAAATTTTATAATTTTATTTTTAAAGAATTAATGTCCTCATTTGTATGTATGTATGTATGTATGTATGTATGTATGTATGTATGTATGTATGTATGTATGTATAATAATAATAATAATAATAATAATAATAATAATAATAATAATAATAATAATAATAATAATAATAATAATACAAAATTTAGTAAACTAAATTTTACATTATATGAAACACTACATCTCGTACATTTTAAATTTAAAAATGACACCTGGATACGGGAATCGAAATCATGACCTTTTACCTTTGACGCCAATGCTCTAACCACTGCAAGAACCAGGAATCATCACGTGTCCAGAGTCATTCTTAACTCGTAGTTTAAGGCGATTGTCCCTTTTCATTTTGCGTGGAAATACAGAGCCATGGGAATAAATGATTATTATCAAGAATTTTTATTGTTTTGCAATTATTTTTTTTCGGAAACGGTAAAAGCATGCTGATTAATTTATACATTTTTATTACAACTGTACCGATTCAGTAAAACCGATTACCGATTACCGATTGCTTAAAATAATTGTTCTCTCTATGATTATTTACACAGATTAATCCCGATTATCGATTATTTATTAATAATTATTGGGAAATATTCTTTTGAGAATGATAATAATTAATGTAATTAATACAAAAAGATTGTATGCATACAAAAATATATTTTACGCATAACCAGTGGAAGTTGGAACTAGATTGTTAGTTTTATCAACGTTATGAGCTTATATTTCTTTATCTTTGCATAGTCCGCAACCCAGATGCAGTGTATATATAAGTTTTTTTTTCTGATTTTGATCACTAAATTCTTACCCAAAATTTTTTTATTTAAATTTTACTATGGAAAAACAACGATTAATCGACATAATAATAGCCGATTATTATTAATTGCCTGTGCACTAATAATCACCCGATAACTATTCATCGGTATCCACATCGCCACCCCCCTACTTTTTATGTACACACCTCCTCTATAATTTTAACAGTGATCAAATATCGATAAAACTGACATGTTTCAATAGAAAACTCCCAACTTCATAACAAAGAATAAGAAAATGTAACAATTAATAAACATCGATACATTATCTTAGAAGGGGTGTTGAAAATATTAACATAAACATTTCACTCGTACTCTAGAAAACTGATATTTACAAACGTTTGATTTTTCAGCAAGACCTATCTGGTAGCTAGCGCCATCTACGGTTTCCGTGATCCATCTGTTCTTGTTGGTGCGGAAGGATACTTTGGTCAGTTGTGAAGCCATGCCACGCCTTTCACCCTCCCTCCAACCATATCACTAAATAGGTCTTAGACTTGCACTCGACAGGGCCAAGGGGCTTAAGGCAGAGTATGTGATGGACGTGAGGAAATCGTCAGCTACATATTAGTGATCAATTAAGATCACGATCTATCAGATAACACAACCATCTTTGACTCGGGAGGGCTTGATGTTGCCAAATGTACAATGACAATTGTATAAATTATGCATGTTATATATACTATTGGATTTTTGAAAGAACTAATTAATCTAAACTTAACTTACTTAGGAGTGATTTTTGGAAAATTTAAATTGTTTAGAATGTATCACTGAAATACAATTTTGAATCCATCGTTATAAGTATTTATAATCTTAGCACACCTATGTCTAACAATAAAATAATATAATTTTAAAGAAAAAATTTGGAATGGAAAAGTTTAATTTTATTTAATATAAAACCTTTTAAAATATTTGTTTTATATTTGAACTAAAGATTGTAAAAGGCCAGAGTTTTTGCATTTTTTTTATGGCAAAACATATTTTAGATACAATAAATACAATATATTTTCAAAACAAACATAGAATTTAATTTTCTTCACATTTTTATTTCAGTTGTTCCTGAATATCCATCATGAGCATAGTGGCATTAGACGAGAAATTTTTTAAATTAAGAGAAAAAGTTGTCACTAAATTCCTTGATATCCATGACATATATTCAATAACTGTTGAGGTCACCATGTAAATAAAATTAAACTGTATAATTGTAATGGAGAATCATTTTATTTTATTTTGTCCAAAAAAGTTTTGCAATAAAAACTGCAAAAACCCTGGATTTTTCTCGCACCCCCATCCATCCCACCTTAAACTAACATATTATATGCTAGCTATGTGTTGGTTTGTGAGTGGAATGCCATAATTTTTTGTAATACAATTTACATTCATATTAATACTAAACCTTTCTTTCTTTATGCCCCCTTCCTGCCTTTGTTATACCGGGGTGACACCCACTTATTAAGGGCATCAACCTGACAACTGACAACTGACACCTTCAAGGTGTAAACGAGGAGATTTTTTTTTAGGGAGGAGAACATTACACATGTAAATTGATTCCTTATTCTCTTGTTGGCTGAGGTAAAGTTTCTTTGTGCAGTTAGAAAAATAAACCACCCGGTGTGCTTCCCAACAGGGGGTGGAGGGTTAACTTCTCCCTACTTGTAATACCCTACTCATGGAAACATTAACTTAAGGGGTAGTCTTGTTTAGAGTAGGAGTATATAGAGTGGATCAAATTTCTAAGATTTCTTTTTTATATTTAGAGCTAATACAATGGACATAGCTGTGTGTATAGCTAGCGCATATGATGTCAATAAGAATGCCAGGAATAGAAATTAATAATTTATTTCAGAAATAAAGAAGCGTTACTCCGCACCCCTCTCCTCCTTGCCCTGACCTATCCTAATATCTCTTTAGAACCTTCATCAGTGGGCACTTGGACAAAGGCTTCAATCTAGTCTAGTCTGGTTCACTGGTTCCAGGGTTCCAAGTTCATTAAGATGTAATGAAGATGATTTTTATTTTTTCCATAATGGTTTCTTAAGTAATTTATTTTAATAAATTTAATTATTTAGTACCACGTTTTACTACTCGTTTGGGTTCTACGCCTATGTAATAATTACACTAATGGGTTAGGGATTATCAAGGCTTAATTTAGAGGAAATGCACCCGCAATTGCCTAGGGAGAGTGTGGAAAACATTTAGGGAGAACCACCCTCAGTGCACCCGACTGGGATTGAGCCCCGATCTTCCGGTCTTCGGAAGTCTAGGCCAGCACGAGGGTTTCTTAGTCCCTCCCCAAGTAAATGTGAGTATATTTCACATAAAATCAAGCTTATTCAACCCTACTCCGATTAATATACATAAGGATAGACTGGGCATATACCAAGGATACTCTTCGAGGGTCCGATGATCTAAGCCGTTATGAAATGCCAATTATGGGATATTTGGTTTCACTAGCTGTTCAGGTGTACTGAGTTATATTTCCTTAATTTTTTTTCCACTCTCACCTCGTGCAAATAGTAGTGAACTTAATCTAAACTAAGCCTTCCTCATCTTTAAAATTTTATCATGGTGAATATATACGATTAGTAATATGTGGTGATAAAAATTATGGCGGAACGTTATGAAATTTTCCTGGTGTGCCCTTCTACCCAATATGGTTACATAGATATAAAGAACAATAACTGACACAAGAGATACTAAACATTATTTTATAAATTCATACACCAATAAATGAGGTCTGCAGCTGTCGCTTTTGATAGACATTCTCATTACCTATAAAATAATACTATTAATATAATAAAATGTTATAAATATTGATAGTAAAATTATATTATTTTATTTTCTCTGACTATTATCTTTCATAATCCTACTATATATCTGTGTACTGCCTAAATTAGTGTATCCCTATGGACGTTTTGAGTATGCCCTAAGAAAGACCATTTTCAAAAACATCTTTTATAAGACCTGAAATCATAAACGACACAATCAATATTATAATCTCTTCTTCTGGATTTTACTGAAAATTGTACACCGTGAATATTTAGGGGATATATTTCATTTTAAATATGACGAAGATTTAATATTAAAGTATATTTATTAAGTGTGATTCAAGCAATATTTACAATCTGAATAATTTATTATTTCTCTTTATTAAATTTAATTTAAACACCGGGTATACACCTATTAGTTCTTTTTCTCAGATTGATTTAACTCATAAAACGTTACTATCTGTACAACTCGTAACAATATTATCATGTACTTTAAACCTATTTTGTATTAAGGTTATTTTAGCCTGATATAAATAATATAAAAAACATTTAATAGAAAAATTTGTTCAAATTAATAAATATTGACCCTCTCATCCCCCTTTATAAAACACCGATAACTCCTTTAAAAAAAATTAGGAGATACATAAACCACAACCTATTCTAGGTTAAATTGGATTGTAAGTCGTATTCTGATATAAGTTATTAGTTTAGGAAGTGCACGTTAAATCTTGAATAATAATTCAGACGTCAATAAAATAATTGAGACCGTTCAAACCCAAACAATTTGCGAATAAAGTTCGATTATATAAAAAAAATATGTTATATATTAATATCATCCATATTTGTTTTCATATATCAAAACCAGACATAACATCCCCTCCCCCCTCCCTTTACTTGAGCGTCCATTACAAACAATTAAACCTTTCAGTAAATCATCTCATTTACAGGGGTACGAAACGCCCCCGCGCGACATAAACACAAAAGAAGGGGCACATAGGGTAGTGAAACAGTGAGGGGAGGTTCCAGGGGAACAGGGGGTATGATGGGACAAAGCAGATAATGAATGAAAGTGACGACGTCATCCATACATCACAACTGCGTCCTCATCTGCGCCATGTGGGCCATGTGTGTGTATATAGTCGGAATGGCATTGGAGCCAGCATGAGTGACATTTCACTTCTAGTTACGAGATATACTCTCGTCTATTCATAAAACCAATTATTGTGTTCTTTTAATATATTGTCGATTTTGAGAGATGTGAGATAAATGTGTTTTAATGTAGACCAAACTTAATTTATTTTCTATATGCTCTAAAATTCTATTCTCATGACGATCCTACTATAGTAACTGTTTCTCTCACTTTGTCGCATTTGTCAAATTATACCAGCCCACCGCTGTTTTTGGACATGACCATAGCCTGAATTCGAACCCTAGCCAGACCGGTCTGATAAGTTGTTGATGGATGAGGGACAGACATTCTCCGTCTTTTTCTATATGCCCTTTGACAAAGAGCAATCGAGTTTCAGCCACTAAACAAACGGTTCTGAATAATGAAGTCTCGTGGATTATTGCCAGGTGATGCAGTTGTTGACGTTACTATACAAGTACGCTGTTCAATCACGTCTTATTCCAAACTTTGCCCTTTTATACACCAATGCATGCATATTTATTCAGTGCATTATTGTGTGTGTGGTTGGTGAAATGATAAAACATGGTCGTGTGGTTGGTGAAATGATAAAACACGGTCGTGTGGTTGGTGAAATGATAAAACACGGTCGTGTGGTTGGTGAAATAGATAAAACATGGTCGTGTGGTTGGTGAAATGATAAAACATGGTCTCACCTGGAACATACCCCAGAAGCCCAAAACCCCTCTGGGGAGGGTGGACTGGCCTCCAGGGTAAGCATACAGGAATAAGGCTTTGAAACTAGGACTTAAGTTTAGAGATTTGAAATATTTTGTGATAACATAATCATATCTTTACAATTTTGGCCAATTTTAACTGCCCTAGCCCCCCGGTTGGAGTGACCACTATCCAATCTAGTAGACCCTCTTTAAATTCCCGGTGATACATTTATTTGTATACAAGGTTGTCCAACTATTAAAAAAATATCTAGGCACTCATGTCCTTTATTTGAAGTACCTATTTATGTAGGTTAAGTTAGGTTGTAAGCCACATAATGATATAATGTGTGTTTATAAACTGCAACACTACAACTCGTTTACCTCTGTTAGTTTTCAAAACGCTATGCACGTTTCGTGTATTTTGATTTCATTTATAATTATTCTGATTAGGTTTGCTCGCATTAGCATGGTGTAGAAATAGGGTAAACTTTAAACTCAATAAATCCGGTTGTTATTCGAACCCAAACCACTTCATCGCCGTCAAAACCAGACAAGAATAGACTGATTCTCTGTCAGCGTACTCAACGGTAAGATATTCCACGCACATTATTTTTATTATTGACTTCTAGTTGCTACATTGAGAGTCTATAAGCTCATAATCTTTTTTTTATTTTATAATTCTCTTTAATTTGGTCTCAACTTGAGATTAAAGTGTTTTTTTTACAGTACCAAAAATGTTTCCAATCGTTAAGGCTATCAATTCATAAGATTATATGATTGATTATTCTTTTTAGTTTCTCACTATCTTACAGGTAGAGAATGAATTGTGATCGTCAAAAAAATCGAGCTCCAGATTTTATTGAATCTTTACGTTTGATGACCCCCTGAATCCGAATGAGTGGTTTTTGAATTTCCGTCTGTCTGTCTATACCTCCAACTAGAGCATAACTATTTTACCAATCGGACTAAAACTTGGTATATAGAGTTTTCATAGGGTTGCCCCTAGGGATTTTTGGAATTCGATATGCACCCATAAAATTAAGGATAATTTGCAGAAGGGTTAAAAGAGACAAAGTTGATTTTCTCAAAATAGGCTCTAACGATTTCGATTAAATTTCATTTCAAAAAATTTATAAATATTCCAAACCAAAATGGCTAATCTCAATATTTCGGCAAAATGACTTTAAGGGCTCCGGTCTGGTGTGTAAATTATCATTTTTTAAATCATATCTCCAAAATTATTTGAGATATGAAATTACTTATCATTACAAATATGTAGATCTATTTATATATTCAAATATTTAATTCAAATAATATTTTTATAAAACCAATAACTTTCAATTTATACGCAAATATTTATATTTTTTAACTTTTCGAACAAAAAGGTAAGGTATTGCGACCGTAAAAAAATAAGATGTTGATGGATTTCAACGTCTTATGACCCCCCGAACCCCTAAAAATGGTCTTTGTAGTGCCGTATATTTGTGTGTCTGTTTCAACATAAAATTAAGAGTAGTTTAATAAAGGGAGAAAAGAGAAAATATCGATTTTCTCAAAATTGGATCTAACGATTTTGATTAAAATTCGTATCTAGACGTTGGTTAAGATTATAAATAAACTGTCTAATTTCATTTTCCCATGAAAATGAGTTTTACGGTACTTTACAGAAAGGGAAATTTCCGTATCTCCACAAATATTTGAGACACTAAATAACTTATCATTGAAAATTTGTAGTACTATTAAACATTAAAAACTTTTATATGAAATATATTTTTATAAAACCATCAGTTTCTGAAAAATTGGCATGTATTTTAATACAATTTTGTGAGCTTAAGCTGTAAAGAGATACCACTTAGATTTTAATGCAATAATTCTCCAATGCCATAGAGTAGTTAAATATAAGTAAGTCTCTCAAAAAATTAATGTTATTTTTCCTTAAACCTCTTAGAAGAAATGTTTTTACTTAAATGATCTATCTCCATTTTAGACTCAATAGTCAATATTTACATTTTTTATTGGTCAAAATTTATAAATGAGAAATTTAATAGCAATGTGATGACCTGAAGATGTGCAAGACCTAATAAAATGTCGAAAGTTTTAAACGGAGGTCGAAATTTTAATACGAAGTTTTGACCCTTGTGGACTCAATATTAATATTTTTTATCGGTCCAAACATACAAATGAAAACATTAATTCTTTTAAAATAAAATTATAAAATTTAAAACTGGAACTCAAAAAATGTTTTAAATAAGTATAGTGCAATTTATGCTTGGGTTTGATAGTGTATATTATTTAGTTTCACATATATTTCAAGTTTTGAATAAATATCTCCATTTTTAAACAATAGAGCGAGAAAGTCCGTGCGGGGTTCCCTACCGTTTATTGTTTTAACTGCTATAGTTCGTGGTAAGCTCCCCCAACAGGTTTTGAAAAGATTTTCGTAATATTTAATCTTTTTAGCATTACTTAAATATTTTTTTAAACACAATTGAAGATGGTTGTAGATATTATTAAATGTATAGCACTTGAATTAGCTTCTACTCTAGGCATTAAGGATAATTACACAAATATAAACTTTAAAAATAATATCTTGAATGGTACGCAACTAAAATTGAATCAAATATATTGCAAGGAAAACTCTCTTGATTTTCATCTCCTCTCATATAAAGCCTCTCTTTAGAATCCAGATAGTGCTACTAAAGGCCTAAATAAATATTTAAAATTAAGACAGTTAATGACCTATTAACAATTTACATCCCAGTATCAACGTTTCTCAACAAACAATAGCCATTTGTTAATAATTTGTATTTTTTTTTTGAAAGATTCCTATTTGTATGTCCACGTGCAAAAACTACGGCTGGCTATGCCTCAGAAACCTGTGAGTTGAACGGTTTTTACGATTTAGACGCCTGTAACGGAAAAGCCTTGGGGGGGACAATGCCAAGTCCTCGTTTCCAAGATTCATATAAAATGAATGTGTGTCCTCTCTATGTAATACGATTAGTGATCCATACTAACTCCTAGTTGGTGGCTTCAAAAGACGTGTCTGTAAAAAGGGGAAAGGTTTTTAGTGATGGAGTGAGTACGGACGATTTGAGGGTTGGAACAGAGGCGTTGCCACCAAAACCGCAGCGCCGGGTAGACACCAACTGGAGGCGGCGATAAATTCAGGAACAAGCTCGTAAGGAGATGGCCGTGGATGGTGGTTCCTCGCTTGATAAAAATAAAATTCAACCCCCCTCAAACCTTTCCAGAGACTCTTTCAACCCTCTTTGGCCTCTGACTGCTTCTTGGCACGGGTCACCGTCCCGTTTATGACAAACCTGGAGAATGTTTTAAATTACGAGCTGTTTTCAAAATCGTTGTCTTTTGATCGGCGAGATAAATATAGCTAAGAAAAACAATAACACTTATTTTTTTATGTTTCGTTTTCAATATATTATTTTAAACGTATTCAGGACTTGAAATCCTCAACGACACTTGTTATTATGGTTTTATCTTTGAGCTAGGTCTACACTAGCAAAATTTCCAATTTTTTAAACTATATTTATAATAAATAAAAAAATTAGTTAAATTATGTTTATTTAAAAAATAAATGTTCTAAACCATAAAAACATTTTTTTTCAATATCTTCTTTTCACACACCTTACTACCTATCCAGGCTATCCGCATTTAACTACACTATTAGCACATTGATAGTTAATATTTAATGAAACCTGCTTAGGTGTCCACATGGTCCAAGGCATCTCTCTCTTATTAGTTTAGACTGTCGATTACATGGATATCAGGGTTTGAATCCCGGTCTGCTCTACTGAGGATGATATTTCCTAAATTGTTTTACACTCTCTATGCAAATGCGGCACAATCCCTAAAAAATTCAACCTTTCTAATTCCCAGTTCATTGGTGTAATTAGTACATATGCGTACAAACCTGGACAGGTAGTAAGATGTTTTGATAAAAAAAATTATGAAAAATATACATACCCTCATTTGCTTATAGTTAAAATAGAAAGTATTTAATGAAAAAATATTTTTTGTACGTTCGGCTGAGATTCAAAATATTACCTCCCCGTAAGTGTTGGACGAGTTTATCGTATTCCACATTCCCGCCGATGTAAAACGAGAGTTAAAACTAATCATATGAATTTAGCATATTAAGGGTTACTTAATTATTGGTCAACCACAATCACTCTTGTAATATTTAGAGCAATACAATTTGACCAAAATACTAGGTATCAAAATAATTTGTTTAAGGAGGATTTCATAAATTATACTTGGATGTTTCAAAAGACTAATGCTAAAATCATAAAATGTTAAGTAATATTCTTGAAAACTATAATTTTTAAACACAATATAATAAAAGTTGTTAATTAATAATATGGTCCTATCTCGAAAATAAATTAGAATTAAATAACAAGTAAGCTCCAACATATTATATTAATCATTCTTTTAAGTTTTATTTTGCAATTATCAGCTTATATTTAAACAAATCAATAAAAATATAGACATTATTCTGTTTGAATAGCCGAAAGCACTTCTAATTTGTTATTATGATACTTATTATTTCAACAAAATACACTACGCAGATGACATAAATAAACTGTATTTAAAATTAAAAACAATACCAAAATGAAAATGACAATTTACAAATGTATATTAGACCAACCAAATAGTATGAATATTTTTTGTCACATTGTGTGAAAAAACTGAATGGTCTTTTGTTGACTGGTTGCAATGAAGGCAATGTATTTTAAAGCGTAATGACTAAATTGATGAGACAGGAAGTTATACTTTCTACCTTGCCACTCAATTATTCTATACATCTAGTTTAAATGTTAACTTATAGTTATTTACAGTCTAGCTTGCACTAAACAAAACTGTTGTAAAATTTTGAGATAATGCATAATTCTCGTACTGTCTGGTTTGCCAATAACTAAGAAGGCCATGGCTAGAAAAACAGGTCGACTATACTGAATTTTTTGCTAAATGTTTATCCACTTTTCCTCTACTTCATCGTAAATACGTTACTTCCTCATCCTTACTGCACTAATATAAGTAGTTGTAAGCCCGAGTGGGTAGTAAGACGTAGTTTCCTTGATGCCAATTCATGGGTAAAGTCTTAATACAAGTCGTTAGTTTCTTCAAAATGAGTTTACTAGTTATTAAAACCATTTTAAACAACATTTTAACAAATATGAAGGTATATAATGAATGGATAGAAAAATGTGTGGAAAACTCATTTATTCCTGCCACAAAATTAAAAAAAAATTATATACATAGCAATCAGCAACCGTACAAAATTAAATTAATTATAAAACTCGGTGGAGAGTTTGCATGAAGTGTTTGCTCATTAATTTTACTATTTATATCACTTTGTAATAAAGGTAAAACCAAAATAATGGTTCTCTGACCTTGATATAATTATCATTCTCCCATGAATATCATACAAGCGGGCGTAGGGATATGGAAGGCATAATACATAGATACTTTATATAGATTTACGAGCTTAGAAACTATTTAGGGAAAAATATACCTTAGTACACATGGCTTTGGTTTAAACCCAGTACTTATCACATCATATACAACCCTGATTATACTATCGATGACATTGCCCATGTACCCAACAATGTGGATATATTTCGAAAAGTAAATAGATTAATATATATTATCTTATGCATTAATCTTAAACTAATAAACTGACCCATAGATCTATCTGATCAATTTTACGTCAATGCACTGAGAAGCGTCACTGACTCATCATTCGTCTTTCGATACCATCGTAAATAAATTAAAGCGATATCTAACTACCATTACTTGAACCCCCCCCACCCCCCCAATTACCTCATCCCCTTTTAACTTAACGATCCCTTGTTCAATCTCTGTAAACGAATGGGTAATTATTATATACACCTAATTAATACCTCAGTCTGTATGCAAACACAAATACCTTCATAATCGCAGTCGAAATCGCCATATCGTAAGGTTCGTGAGGATGGCATTGTGTGATCCCAGGACTCGGAGGATAATGGCAATGTAACGTGTATTTGTGTTTGACGATATCACGTGGTTCGTCGGAGACCCATCATTGGATAATTGTGAGTGGCTTAGATTGGGTAATTTGCAATGACGTTAGCAATGGGGTCAATTCTGATTGGAAGGATCCTTTGAACAAACATAAATATATTTTTATTTTCTCGTGACCTCTCGGAGAGAAAATTATTGTGATCGTTAAAAAAATCTAACACGAGATTTCGAATAATGTCTACGTTTCATGACCCCCTGAACACTAAATAACTTATTTTTGTGAAGCCATTTGTCTCTGTTTGTCTGTCTGTCTGTCTGTACGTATATTTGTCTGATAATCTGTTTGTCTGTCTGTATCTCAGCCTAGAGCCGAAAACATTTCACTGATTGGGCTAAAACTTGGTATTTAGTCTTTTCAAATATTTCCCCAAGTAGATTTCTTATTTAAATATCTAGTCCTAAAATTAAGGGTACATTGGGACAAAAAGAGAAAAAATAGAATTTTTCAAAATACACCTTAGCAATTTTGAATAAATTTGATTTCCTGGCACTGAATAACATTACAAATAAAATGGCAACTCTCATTTTCTCGTGAAAATGTATCTAAGGGTATTTTAAACTAGCGTAAATATACAATTTTGATCATATATTTGCAACTATTAGCGATACGAGGTAAATTATCACTGTTATGTTGTAGTGCTATTAATAATACTTAGCACCGCATCTTACTACCCGTTCGGGTTATACGCTTTTAGTAAATATAAAAAATAATAGTAAAAATACTTCTAAATTAGGATTGATTATTATGCTCTTTGGTGGACATACAATATGTTCCTCTTTTCTCAATGTTCAATATATTTCATTGACGCTCTTTGGTAGAGTGTTTATAAGACGAAATATATTATTTGGTTTCACAAATCTTACGAGATTTTAGTAAACGTCTCCATTTTAAGATAAACGAGATAAAAAAGTGTGTTTGGTGGATCGTACTATTTATTTTGCCGTTAAAATTGATGACTTTTACTTCATTACTAGTATAAATTCGTAGTCATCGATCTTAGCTATAAAAAGTTGAAGTTTCAGATCACATGACTATTAATAAATCTATATTGTTTTAGTAATTTTAATATCTGCTAAAAAGGTTCCTTCCTATATAAATCAGTTTTAAAATACACTTAAAAATGAAGAGTGATGTTTTATAGTTCAAATTTTCATAGGGACAGCTTTTAAAGTTATCATAATTTATCTATTTTCACGTATTGATATGTAAAGTGACTTGATCTGCTAGGTCACTTTTGATGGAAATTATTATTAGAACTACCTATAAAATAATACTTGTGATGGTTAAAAGTTTTTATTGTTGACCGTAAAAATATAGTTAGTATTTTCTAAAAAATTTCCTCCCAACAAAATCATACTCTGTACGTACCGTACTTTTTTTAATTATCATGTCTTACTACCCGGTCGGATTATACGCTTAAGTGCTAATTACGCTAATGGCTTAGGAGTTAGGAATGTTGAATTTAGAGGGTGTGAGTCTACATTTGCGTGGAGGGAGAGTAGAAAACCATTTAGGAAAAACCATCCCCAGTTCGCCCGACCGAGATTCGAACCTCGATATCGCCCCGTTCTCGGCAGTAGAGCTCAACATGAAGCTAACGCGTTATCTAACTACGCCACCGAGGTGGGTCGTACCGTACTTGATTACGAAAAAAGGAGACGGGTATCCAACCAACATTATCGACTTGTATATATTTATCCATACCCCACGTCCTACTACACATTCGGGTCGATAAGACTAGTTACATTAAATAAGGCAGGGAAGAGGCGGTTATAAATTAAGAGGAATTGTATCCACAGTTACATAAACGCAGATTATTTTCCCACATTTGATGTGTTTTTTTCGATCTTTTGTCTAAGATAATGTGATTGTAGCCACAATTTACCCTGAAAGGTAAGAAAGAAACTCGAGTTGTCGAGTATTCCTAAGCTGTAAATAATAGGATAGAGCCATATAAATTCATCCAAAATAAGACTTAAACCAACTTCGTTGGCCACGTGATCTAACGCGCCACTCTCGCAGTGCTCGTAGACTAGACTGCCTATGACCGGGAGATCGAGGTTAGAATATCGATCGGGTGTACTTGGAGTGGTTTATCCAAAATTGCCTTCCACTCTCACTCCACACAAATGCAGGTACATTCCCTACAAATCTAAGCTTCTGAATCCCTAAAACAATTAGCGTTATTAGTATATAAGAGTATAACCTGAACGCCCACTAAGAAGCGGTGCGCTGATAAATAAAAGTCTCACCTTTTAGGGTGAGTCGAATGTAATATTAGTACATCTCTAAAATTATCTTTCACATCCCTAATACTTAAATTAAACCATTAGTTTTCGATTTTTACCACAAGTCTCACAATCCATATATTGCCACCAATATGGTAAGGATGAGTAAAATATGACACCCCTATTATAAGGATGAGTAGAATAAAAATGCACCGACATTTGCATGGAGGGAGAGTGTTATACCATTGAAGAATTAACACCCTCAGTATACAATGCCAAGATTCAAATCACTATCTTATCATCAAAAGCTATCAAGTAAAAGATAAAATAAAAATAAGTAATAAATCATACATGTCCAAAATCAATTTAGAGATTCACAACAGTTCACTCTTGTGTAAAATATATTCTGTAATACAATCATGTGTATGGATCGTGTACGGTACGTATATTTTATGAGTTTCATTCATTATTTATCATTTCCCTCAGATTTGGTCAAACTTCGTTGCAGTGGCGGCACGTCAATTGATTGCCAGGTGAAGCCATTTCTGCCGAGAATGAACTCGTAAAATTGTTTCTACACATTTAGTAACCCATTCCCTTGAATAGGTAGAAATTAGAATAAATGTACTCACATGTTCATGTAGAGTAGCTGGGAAACCATTTAGGATGAAAAAATCAATACACCACCAGCAATATTGTTTAAAACGAGAGTGACTCCTTAGTTCAAGTGACCACCGATATGGATAAAAACTATTATTTTAATATATAAATAGTAAAGACATGTTTTGCTAGTTTCCGTCCCTCCCCCCTCAGCAATATGTAACCAGTAGCTCTCCGGTGTAACGTTATAGTCTTGATTAAAGAATCGGGTATTTTAGAGGCTTCGTGCCATAGAGCCTTACGACCCCGTGCGGCCAATCACTGCCCAGCCACGTGTCGAAAAATGGGGGACTGGGGGTAGGGAGGTACATCCGGCAGAGCTGGGTCACTAGTTTATGCCGGATGTCAAGTCAGGTGTGCAGGGTAAAGGAAATTCACCCAATACCCCTGATCGGATTTCTTCTGATGGGAGCCCAGATCACTGTGCCTTAGACTGGCACAACCACACCGCTAAGATAAACTGGCTTGAATCTTTGATATAAGGATTAGAAAGGAAGAGCTTGTACTAACAAATGTGTGGAGGAAGAGTGATAATTCATTTAGGAAAAAATAATACTTCTTAAGACCATTACGTGACTTTAATCCCGATCTTATCATCATTGGTGAACCAGACAATACGTAGACTACTGCCTTTGTCCATGATGATAGTTCTTGTAGACATCACTGATCTAATGATATTTGTGCATGTCATTTTATTACCCATCCAGGCTATCCATTTTTGTTACATTACTGGTGAAGAGACAGTTATTATAATATTCAAACTGTTTAGTAGGGGTACAATAGGGGGTTTGTACCCCCCTAGAGGGGCTAAAAATATGAGTATGGGTGCTATTTGTGGCTAAAGATATAGTTACATTTTCTAGTAGACCCCTTCCCTGCTAGAAAAAAAAATCTTTCAACGCCCTTGTAAAATGTAAATTCTTTTGCTTTTTTGCTTGAAAGGAGCGTGAGAAGCCATTTAGGGAAAGCTAAACTCATTGAGTTTAGTCCAGATTCAAGTTCCAACTTCTCATGACTCGTCAAACTGGATAAGATTATATTAATGACTTTGAACGTTTATTCAAACTGAAATTATAGATACATTTTTGTAGGTAAAGTTGTATTTTCCAGGCTCTGAAGAGAAGTTTGAAATATCGGGTGCTGTAAGTAAATTCGCTTTGCTCGTTGGGGGCTCTGCCCCCAAGCCCCCGGTGAGTTTTCTTTGGAAGTGGATGTAAACTAATGTAGTTCCAGCGTTGTTTTGAACGTAACAACTTAAAGTTAGCGGTATTGTATTGTATATACTGCACCGACTTTAAAGTTGCTCCATCATTTTGAATTTTTTTCGGGGGTTAAAATTTTTTTTTTAGATTTTTTGAGTTTCACGTCGGTTACAGGCAGAAGCTATAAGTGTGCCAAATTTCAAGTTTCTATCTCATCTGGAAGTGGATAAACATTAGGCCTAATGTCAGTGAGTGCATAAATGAGTGAGTCAGCCATGTGGCTTTATAGTAGTATAATGTGGTAAATGATATTGAGTTACAGGGTATACTAGAGTATTCTACCAGATTGTTTAATCAAACGTACGGTATTAGTAAAATGGCGTTTAAATGTATTTATTTTGCTATAGGTGGTCAACTCAAAATAGTCAAAAAATGGATGGTTTGTGAATGGCTATATTTATATAGTTTTTATCTACGTGCAATATGGCCTCGATAAACTCAATGTTACTATAATGCATTAAAAAACCTCTTTATATATTTATTTAATATAATTTTGTGTGAAGTGAATGACATAAAAACCGTTCCAAAATATTATACGTATTTCTTTACGTGATTAAATACAATCAAAGATAGACCTTAGGCAAAAAGGTGTTTCAGACAAAAATAGCTTGGGGTTTTTTTGTTTGTTTTTTGTAGAATACGATTCTCTAGTAAGAAAAATACAGGCTCTTATTTTAAAAACAATAGTTGACTTTGAGATGACCATGAAGATGTCCACTAAAACCAAAATAAATATAATTTTGTCAGCGTCTCAAAACCAAGCTACTTTGTATGAATTTTTTTTTCTTGAATACGTTTTTTTAAGATAGCTTATAGTGCAAACTTAAAAAAAAGCTCTGTATATTGATTACGTTAGAAGCGTAAAAATGAATACAGTAAAATTTATAGAAAATGTACCCGCACCTGCGTGTAGGTAGAGTGGTAAACTATTTAGGGAAATACACCCTCAGGTCAAACGGCCAGGATTTTAATCCCCAACAAACAAGACTAAATGAGCTTGACATTCATACCAACTGGCCAACAACGCGGGTAATAATCTTTGTTACTTGTGAATTTAGTGGGAAATATTGTTTTATTCACATAATAATATCAAACCAAACTCAGCAAATCCACTAAGAAATATCAGCGCGAGTCAAAAATAGAGAGATCAGTGTTAAAGCTTAAGTGAATAAGTAAAGAAATTGAACAAAATAACCGCCAGGAAAATACTACCCGCTTTGTGCCAGCAGCGTCACCGATAAATAGAGTAGGGTGAGTTAAGGGGTTTGGTTTTGGAAAGAGGGCTAGAGTTATGGGTAGGAATAAGGGGGAGGGGGAGGTTTTACAATGAGTAACCGTGGAAGCAAGGGCTGAAGAGGAATTAACCATTCCGTATCGTCCACTGCAAAGAAGGGGTGTGAGGAAGAGGTTTTAAGGGGATCGAGTGAAGTAGGGGCAAGGGGAAAAAAGAGGCCAGTGTCAACTGCTTAATTGTTCCCCTCGCGGGGTTTTTTTTCACACCAAGAATATATTTAAATCTCTCATACTCTTTTTTTTTTTTTTA
>CABFWB010000743.1:109770-124441 GCA_902151455.1 Timema bartmani
AACCCGATTGCAGCGCCACCTACCGGGTCCAATTGTGAATCTAAGCCATCCACGGACCCACTCAAACAAACACAAAAAATTTCATCAAAATCGGTCCAGCCGTTTAGGAGGAGTTCAGTGACATACACACGAACAGAAGAATGATATATATTAAGATATATTAGCACCACGTATTACTCTACTACCTGGTCAGGCTATACGAATGTATACTAATTATGCTAACGAGCTATGGATGAGGAAGGTTGAATTTAGAGGAAGTGTACCCGCATTTTCTTATAGGGAGGGTGGAAAACCATTTTGTAAAAAGCCTTCTTACACCCGACTAAGATTTGAACATCGATCTCCCTGCCATCGGCAGTCTAATCTATTGCGAGAGTGACGCCTTAGACCATGCGGCCACTGAAACTGGTATATACTACTATATATTATCTGAATATATCACGTTTGAATGAAATCTACCAAATGGTTTTTGTTTTAGCCCCAAGTACAGATAGACAGATAGACAGACATACATGTGGACAAACAAAAATATAATACACACTCTTTTGAGTCCGGAGGCACATAAAACGTCAATCTATATTATAATAGCTAGGTCGAAACTGTTCACGATTACAATTCTCTATATATATGAGAGAGTAGAAAATAATAATTAAGTTCTTGAAATATTTTTATTCCGTTTATTTCGCTCAGTGTTTTGTCGATTACACGGTAAGGATTGTATAATTCGGCTGCCCTGCTCAAGTACATGGAGGGAGGTGCGTTGTAGCCGACTTCATTCTGGCAAAGGGTGGATTGAACATTAAGCAGGGACTATCTAGGATAAAGGAAGGGGAAGGGTGGATTAGATTCTTCAGTTTATTTGTCCCCTTACCCTCCTACCCCCACCAATTTCAACTACTTTCTTCCACCACTCCCCCTTTTTTTTAGACAGTCGAGAATCAAGCTCTTGATCTGTAATAGTGTGTATCTGAGTGGAGAAAGGATAGTCGGTTTCAAATAAAATAATGCTCCATATTTTTGTAAGAAAATTTTTGTGTCTAATTTGTTTTTTGGTTAGTAATTTTTTCATTTATACGTTTAGCACCGAGAGTTGTAACTTCTCATTCTGAGAAGGAGTGTCGTTGAAAAGAAATGCACCTATATTAGCTAGAGAGGGCATAGTAAAACCGAAGTTTAGAAAATATCTCTCATTAGACTAGAATGCGAATGACAGGGAAATTGGGGTTCAATCCCCGTTATGTATACTGAAAGTAGTTTTGTCTAAATGCTTTCCACTCTCCTCCCAATTAAATGGGGGTACACTTCCTCTTAATTTTATCTTCCTCGTCCCTAACACATTCGAGTAATTAGTACATAGGCGTATAGTCCGAACGGGTAGCAAGACAAGGTGCTAAAAATATAATATGTAAGTAAAGTTACCCCCAATGTATCTTGTCAAGATGTTAGCCTCAAACTCTTTATCACCAGCAATACAATCATTTGGGTACTTGACGTCTTGGAATGCGTGATCATCGTCATGGATAGTAGGTACGTTTAACAAATAAAATTTGTTCATCACTTAATCTATTAATTTGGTATGAGGAAGCAGTCTGAAGGGAAGTGCGGACAGCTCTGCAGCACGCTTCGCACGGCTCGCTTCGCACGGCTCGCTTCGCACGGCTCGCCTCGCAAGACTCACATCTATCCATACCTGATATGCTCGCCCTGAAGTGTGCGTAGCGCACGCGTGTCGCGAGCCGTGTACTTGTCGGTAAACGGGTCGTGCTCAAAGGCGCCTTAGAGCGAGCGGAACGTTTCATGTGGAATGGTGCGTTGTCTCGCCTCGCATTTCGCAAATATCATGGACGAAAACGAAGTTCTACGTCAAGCAATTCAACTTTATTAGAGTAATCGATTACTATGGTATGCGAAGATTTCAGAATATTATAATAAAAATAAAATAAAAGATGTGTAGCGTGAAATTTCCGTCGAAGTAAATATTCCTGTCAAAGAACTGAAAAAAAGGTCAGATCACTTCGGATCTTACAGACAGGAGAAATCATGTTGTCTACTGACGTGCGTTGTGCATGATTGATTCAATGCTCGCATTGAGCATGTTACTATCAAAACTATCATGTGACGCATGCAGACTCTAAACTGTTACTCCTATATCTAAACACGGTTGGCGATAGCCAGAGGAGCTCCAATCCAAGCTGAGGCTAGCCGAGTGGGTAGACCGGCGCTAGTGATGGGTCGAACTAGATCGTTCACGCGAGCTAGCTCACATAAGCTCGCTCACTCAAAAGAGTCTTTCATATGAGTCATATCGTTCACCACATGGCTGGCTCTCTCCCAATCCCTTCACCCCTTCGCCTCCCTAACTTGACGAGCGAGCGCTAACTAGTTATCACAATTCCCGTTCCAAGCGTTTAAATCTGTCCCTTACCTTTCAACTTATGAACGAATTAAGATTAATGTGTTATTTATCCGAAACCTATTGCCTTTGATTCATTTAATTTACTACTTACGCATATTAATATAATAATTAACATTAGAATATAGCCTTTAGTGTCTAATTCATATGATTATGTATATTGATGTTAAGAAAAATAGTTTAATATTGTAGGCACTGCAGCTATCTAGTAAGGATAGTAATCATTTATAGTTGATTTTTTCGTAGCAACGAACGAAGAACGACAGAAGAGTCGTGAATGACAAATACTCCCGACTCTTTCTAATGTAGTATGTAATGGCGGTGTGAACGACTCGCTCGCTAAGCGAGAGTCGTTCGTTCACAGCTCTCGTTCAAGAGTCGTTCAATTTGAATGACTCGCTCACGAAGCGACCCATCACTAACTCCGGCACGTCCAAGTTAGCGCTCCCGGGAATGGGCAGCAAGATCAGCAAATGGGCCAGCGTGTCCATTTAGTGGGCCAGGTGTCTAGTAAGTAGGTCATTATGCTCAGTCAATGGGCCAGCATGTCCAGTGAGTGGACCAGCTTTCCGTGAGAAGGCCGAAGTATCCAGTGTGTGGGCCAGCATGTCCAGTGAGTGGACCAGCTTTCCGTGAGAAGGCCGAAGTATCCAATGTGTGGGCTAGCGTGTCTAGTGTGTGGATTCGCGTTTACAGTGAGTGGGTCGGTGTGCCCGGGAGTGGATCAGAGAATTCAGCGTTCGTGTAAGGCATACGCAGATCAGCTCAGTGTGTCTGTCGTGCATGGGTACAAGTGGCGACCTAAGTGGATTACACTTAGACGTAGACAATGATTGTTATTGTGAAATGTGCTAATAATAACCATGTTTGCGACTGTTTAAATATTTGAATAGTTGTTATGTGGTTTATAGTTATATTAATTTAATTATATTTAAAATATTCTCATTATCTTATTAACTTAAATAATTAGTTATTACTATTATTATTTAATCAGTGACTTGTTTGGTTGTAGTTAGTTTGTACTATCGGCATATGTGTTGTTTTACTATAAATAATCAAACACTTGAATCACTATTCCGTTTTCACTTTGAATCTTGTTTAATCAGTAACACATGCAATTGCTCAGAAATAAACTCGCGGTATAGCCCGCGAACGGGACGTTATCGTACTATTCATATTAGAGTATTTTCAAAGTATATCTGACATATTTAATTTTTCTTTAAAGTAATCCTGTTTAATATTTAATACATACCAAAGTTGTATGGCAGGAGAAATTAACTGTTATTATTATTAATTATTATTATTATTATTATTATTATTATTATTATTATTATTATTATTATTATTATTATTAGCACCACGTCTTACTAACCGTTCGGGTTATACGCACTTACGCTAATGTGTAATGGTAGGGTGATTGTGAGATGAAATGGAGGACCTACAGTTTAAAGTGGAATCTGAACCACGGTGGAGGCCTGGCATTCTTCACATTCACAAGTTGTGATTAATACACATCTTGTCAGNAAGGAAAGGTTAGGTCCAATTGGGTGGCGGTGGGTAGAAAAAGGTGTGGTGCAGAAAGACCGATTCATCGAACAAGGATTTCTTTGTTGTCTTACTTTACGGTGTAGTCACACTGCTCACGGGAAGAATAACTTAACGACCACAATTCTATTAATGAACTGAACTAAGGCATAACTCGCATTGGTGGTCAAGTGGACCAACGCGTTAATCTCACGTTTGACTGGATTTCCGTTGATGTGGTGGTAAGGGTTCGAATCCCAGTCATGTGTACTGAAGGTGTGTTTTATTAAATTTATTATTATTATTATTATTAGATTTATTGTTACAATTTTATGATTCTAACTGTCCCATAGGCGTGTCAGAAAATTTTTAAAAAATGTGCGAAAAATGTGCAAAGTTTACCTAAAATCAAAAAATCTAGCTCTGGTGCAATCCGTTTTTTGATAGGTCTTACCGTTTAGCCACAAGAGGCCTCCAAAGAAAGATCCACACCGACTTTAAAGTTGCTACGCCATTTTGAATTTTTTTGGGGGTTAAATAATTAAAATTTGTTACTTTTTGGAATTTTACCGTTGGTTACAGGCTAGAAGCTTTAAGTTTTCAAATTTCAAGTTTCTATCTCATCTGGAAGTGGGTAAACATTAATGTCAGTGAGGGAGTCAGCCATGTGGTTTTATTTTATTTTGATTAGTGGATTAATTTAAAGGCTAAGGTCAGGAGTGTGGATATCTAAAAACGGATAAATAACAAGGGAACTACCTGATTAAATCATGTGTGAAAAAAACCAGCAATGCCCCTTTGGGAATCGACCCTCAGGCTTGCCATTGTTAATTGTTTGTATAGTTAACCCTTGAAATTCCCAAATAATACTTGATATTACGCTCATTATTGTGCCAGTGGACGAATAATCAAGTTTATTTTGGTTTGTTTGCGACGGGAGAGTCGGAACAAGAATCCTGGTCCTATGTGATGATTTATTTTACTAAATTTTGTTCTTGATCTTCATAAACGCCAAATATAATTATTATTCCTTCTCCATCTCTACTCTATTTGTGTGATTACATTTATATGGCCCAGATGGGTAGTAAGATTCCGGTAAAAGATAAATGGCACGACACAATCCCACACACTTTTTCATATTGTGTTTTATAGCTTCCAATAAAATTAAAAAATAGGTTTTTAGTAAAATAGCCTTAAATATTATTTACACATAAAATAAACTCATCATATTGTTAATCACAATAATCACTCTGTATATGTAAATTTTAAAGCAAATTGTTCAAATATATTTAACAGAATTCCAGTTTTCAAAAGTAAATACTTTGTTAACTAGCCTAAAATTATTTGTATTTGGTATAAATAAAGCGTATTCTTGTTTATCACGATAAATTATTCATAGATTTTAATTTTAAATTAAACATCCATTATCAATTTCCAAAACATTTAGATTTTCTATAGTGTGTTCTAAGTAAACTACCATTAAATTAATATATTTTAGATAAATAGCCTATAGCTATATTATTACTGATATGTAAAATAGTTTTCCCATACCAAAATTGAACAAAATCGTTAAAGCAATTTGTTAAAATATCCAAACTAAACAAAAGCCATCAGTAAACTAACAATAACTAAATATTCCCCCAAAACAATTAAACAGATTTATTTGTCATGTTCATGTCAAATGCCCCCTTGATAGGCCTATATGTTTTAAGGAAAATTGTTATAGCCATTTTAGTAATAATTCGAATTTTCAAAAAACACTTCTCAGTAAACAACCCTTTATCAAATTTTTACTCAAAAACGAGTATACAGTGTTATTTGTCTGGTATAACACTTCCAAGATACCCATTTGAAACCAAATAGTTAGGGCAATTTAAAAACTATTTACAGTTTTTGAAAATCAGTAAACTATCTATTAATGAGTTTTTACTGCAAAAACAAGTATACAATATTAACTGTTATGTCAAACAAATCTCAGATATGTGTTTTAGACAAAATAATTTTAGCAATTTTCTAAAAATTAGGGACTCAAAAAAATTACTAATCTGTAAACTATTCTTAATTAAATGATTAGGGTGAACAAAACCCATTTTTTGTTATAGCCCTATAAAATCTAAATATCAAGTTTGAAAAAAATCCCGCAAACTTTTTTGGTTCTTTGGCCAGGTACAAACTGAAAGATTGACTGACAGACAGACAAACATGGGGACAGACAAAATGGTAAAATGCACTGTTTTGGGTTCGTGTTCACAAAAAATGTAAAAATTCGTCATATTCTAGAGATAATTTTTCATGATCACAATAGTTTCTCTTGATAGGATAGGTTGAAATTTAAAAGGTAACTTAGAATGAAACAATAATTGTGTCGTTAATATATCATGTGGGCAATAATAATTAATGTTTATACTAATTCCTATAAAATTATATTTTATGTGTCTATGGCTGTATTAAACTAAATATTCTTAGTAGATAAAGAACATTTCTGTATGTAAATATTTCCAAACGTAGGTCCATAAATCTACTTACACAGCAGTGGGAAAATTTTGGAAATATTCCAAAGAAATAGTGTTCAGCTCTAAAATATAGACTCAACTTATGAAAGTTGGGACTTTTAACTAATTTACAGTTTTATTCCTGAAATTCACCTTTCCTAATCTGTAGTTTATAAATAGAAGTTGTACGAGGGACACGTCATTTTGTGAGATAGTGAAATACGCATTGCACAAGGAATTGAACATGTTTTATCTGTCAATTAAGGCCTTATAGATAGATTACACATGCAGGAGTTTTAATATAATGCTCTCCATCACAGATAGGTAAACAACTTTGTACATGTAAGATTCAATGGCTTTATCATTGCCCATCTGAATAAGTAATGTTTCACAGCTAAGATTACATAGAATTTTTTATTTTAGTTGTATATTATATGACATCTTAATGGTCCACTCTATTTGAAGAGACAAAAAGGTAACTATGTTTTTATACGGGAGAGGTGTGTCTTTTTTTTTCTGAAACTTGAAGATCGTTCCTACTTTAATTGGTAATCCTTACATTTTCCCTCAAGCTAATTCACCGTTTTTTCATAATGTGTTTCTCAAGGAAGCCTTTTGGTATACTTTAAAGATGTTTCGAAACATCGCATTTCTTAAGAAGTTGATTTCAATTTTAAAATATAGCTAATGCCAGAATAAATACTTTCTGTTTGCGGTACTGAATTACTTTTGGTTCGGGATTTAGTGACGTCATCTCCAAACAGCGAAAGTGAAGTGTGGCGCGGAACGGTTTGGAGGGTCGGTGGTTCTCGCACACTCACTTGACTTAAGAGAGTCGTCCCAGCTAGTGCCCCCTTAGGTCAGAAATCTAGGTAAACTATCCGTTGGTGGCCGTGTGGGAAGGGAGGAAATTTGGTGTTTGTACAACGTGGCAATAAATAAACAAGCCTAAAAGCCCTAAAGGATCATTTGTGTATTTCTTTTGTAATCCATACACCTGGTCAGTGCGGAAGTACATCGCCAGAATGAGGTGGCTCGTCATTGCACCTGGTTCCAGAGGTTGGGCACAAATGGAAACAATGGGCATCAACATAAATTTAAAATTTTCTTTTTTTTAGGTTTAGTATGTACAAAATTAATTGTGCATCCCAACGATTGTTATTGGCAAAATTTTCAATTCTATGATTAAGGTAAATATATCATGGTTTTGATAATCCAAAGTCAAGTTAGTTCAGATAATGTGGTCGTCCAAAACTCCTCTAACTCCTCTAGTTCTACTCTCTCCAACCTCACTCATAGCCACAATGGTGTGCTACCGTGACAACCTACTGTTGACATTTCGTCCTGATAGTGTTTTTAGTTGAATTTATTGCGCAATATTATCGAGAAAATGAAAACTTAGCAAGTTAAGCATAAAATAAAATAAAGTATGATTTTAGACAGATTTGAGAATGACGAGAAATTAATACAACTATCTACTGAGTATTCTGTGGGTAGGATTACCCATTTTTATATATTAAAATAAATGGTACGGCACACCGCACAGACTTTCTCTCTCTTTCTATAAACTCGTAAGATTTCTGAACGGAATAATGTACATTGTATCATCACCACTCCACATAAGAACACGCATAAAATAATATACAATGATATAGAATCAATGAGAAAAGAGGCGCATCTTTGTCCACCTAAGAACATTTCAAACAGTTTAATGTCTTCCACAAGGGTCAACACTTCGTATTAAAATTTCGATTTCTGGTTAAAGTTTTAACATTTTATAAGGTGTTGCAGATCTTCAAGTCATCGCATTGATATTTAATTATTCATTTATACATTTTGACCAATAAAAAATGTAAATATTGACTATTGAGTCTAAAATGGAGATAGATCATTGCTATGCAAACATTTCTCCTAAGAGCTTTAAGGAAAAATAACATACTTTTTTAGATACTTATATTTAATTACTCTATGGCATTGGAGAATTATTGCGTTAAGACTTAAGTAGTATATGTTTACAACTAAAGCTCACAAAATTGTATTAATATATTTGCAAATATCTCAGAAACTGTTGCTTTTATAAAAATATATGTCAAATAAAAGTTTTTTATTTCTAATAGTCCTACAATTTTGCAATGATAAGTTGTTTAGTTTCTCAAATAGTTGTGGAGATACGGAAATTAACGCTTCTGTAAAGTACCCTAAAAATCATTTTCATAGGAAAATGAAAATAGCCAGTTTATTTATAATCTTAATCAACGCCTAGATACGAATTTTAATCAAAATCGTTTGAGCAGATTTTGAGAAAACCAAATTTTTCTCTTTTCGCCCTTCAGTAAACTACCCTTAATTTTAAGTTTTTATAGACACACAGACAGACGGCATTGCAAAGACTATTTTTTAGGGTTCGGGGGGTCATGAGACGTCGACATCCATCAACATTTCAGGTTAGTTTTTTTTTACGGTCGCAATACTTAAACTTTAATGTCCAAAAAGTTAAAAAAATTCATATAATTGCGTATAGATTGAAAGTTATTGATTTTATAAAAATATGTTTCGGATAAAATATCTGTATTATAAATATATATACATATTTGTAATGCTAAGTAATTTCATATCTCAAATAGTTTCGGAGCTATTATAAAAAATGTTAATTGACGCATCAGACCGGAGCCCTTAAAGCCATTTTGCCGAAATATTGAGGGTAGCCATTTTGTTTGGAATATTTATTAATGTTTATAAATGAAATTTAATCAAAATCGTTAGAGCCGATTTTGAGAAAATCGACTTTTTCTCTTTTTGCCCTTCAGTAAACTACCCTTAATTTTAAGTTTTAATAGACACACAGACAGACGGCATTGCAAAGACTATTTTTTAGGGTTCGGGGGGTCATGAGACGTCGACATCCATCAACATTTCAGGTTAGTTTTTTTTACGATCGCAATACTTAAGCTTTAATGTCCAAAAAGCTAAAAATATATATATAATTGCGTATAGATTGAAAATTATTGATTTTATAAAAATATGTTTCGAATAAAATATTTGTATTATAAATATATATACATATTTGTAATGCTAAGTAATTTCATATCTCAAATAGTTTCGGAGCTATTATAAAAAATGTTAATTTACGCATCAGACCGGAGCCCTTAAAGCCATTTTGCCGAAATATTGAGAGTAGCCATTTTGTTTGGAATATTTATTAATGTTCATAAATGAAATTTAATCAAAATCGTTAGAGCCGATTTTGAGAAAATCGACTTTTTCTCTTTTTGCCCTTCAGTAAACTACCCTTAATTTTAAGTTTTAATAGACACACAGACAGACGGCATTGCAAAGACTATTTTTTAGGGTTCGGGGGGTCATGAGACGTCGAAATCCATCAACATTTCAGGTTAGTTTTTTTTACGATCGCAATACTTAAGCTTTAATGTCCAAAAAGCTAAAAATATATATATAATTGCGTATAGATTGAAAATTATTGATTTTATAAAAATATGTTTCGAATAAAATATTTGTATTATAAATATATATACATATTTGTAATGCTAAGTAATTTCATATCTCAAATAGTTTCGGAGCTATTATAAAAAATGTTAATTTACGCATCAGACCGGAGCCCTTAAAGCCATTTTGCCGAAATATTGAGAGTAGCCATTTTGTTTGGAATATTTATTAATGTTCATAAATGAAATTTAATCAAAATCGTTAGAGCCGATTTTGAGAAAATCGACTTTTTCTCTTTTTTCCCTTCAGTAAACTACCCTTAATTTTAGGGGTAGATATCCAATTCCAAAAACCCCTCGGGGCAACCCTATGAAAACCCTAGATATCAAGTTTCAGCTCAATCGGTAAAATAGTTTAGGCTCTAGTTGGAGGTACAGACAGACAGACAGACAGACAGACAGACAGAAAGTCAAAAACCACTTTTTCGGATTCAGGAAGTCATGAAACGTCAAAATTCATCAAAATCTCGAGTTCGATTTTTTTGACGATCACCATACTTTCTCTACCTGTAAGATAGAGAGAAAGTAAAAATAAAAAAAGCCTTCCCTTCCTCTACACGAAGAACTACCCCCAATCAGCCATCCAATAATAAGGACCATTTACGAAATTTAGCAAAACCATGCTATCCCATGACAATATATCTTATAATATTTATAATAATAATAATAATAATAATAATAATAATAATAATAATAATAATAATAATATTAATAATAATAATAATAATAATAACCTAAATTATCAGAAAATGTTGTATATAAACATATTAATTTGATCATATCTTGACAATCCGAATGTCCTTGACAATTTCGGGTTCAAATTAGCAGGACAATGCTGTTTTAAGTCTTATTCAAACAAATTTAACTTTCTAACATGGTGGCAAAAAAATTACATGCTTATTGAGGATTAATTTATTAAATTTAAAGGCTAAGAACTTCTATTCTTAAAATAGCTACCGCAGTGTGAGGAAAACCCACACAAATATGTGATACATTTTTCTATCACCAAGTCTTACTACCTGTTCAGCTAATATGCAAATGTACTTATTTCGCTATTGTTTTAGGAATGATAAAGTTTGAATTTAGAAGAAGTGTACCCGTATTTGCGTGAATAGAGAGTGGAAAAACATTTAGGGTTTCAATCCCAGATCTCCCTGCCATGGTAAGTCTAGTATAACATTAGAGTGATGCCTTAGACCAGCGATTCTTAACCGGAGTCCACGAAAGGTTTTTGGGGTGCCTCTAAAAATGAATTAAAATTTTTTTTGCTTATTACTTAAATCAATTATCTTAAATATATCGTTTTGAAAAAAAGAATTCTATGATCGTAAGCATTTAAGTACAGTCGACTCTCGATTTTCCGGAATAATTGAGGGGAAGGGAAGCACGGATAATAGAAATCACGGATAGTAAAAATAATCCAAATCTGTTTACCACCGCCATTCAAAATTGGCCGCCCTTTGTTTCTACATATTTATGTGAAACGGGATCTTCCACACTGGTAAATATTAAAACGAAGCAGTAAAATCGACTCCGAATCGACTCCTGTATGAGAACAGCATTAGGTAATACAATTGCAACAAGAACAGACAAATTAGTGGAAAGTGTTCAACAGCAGAGTTCCCCTTTAATACATTTAGGTAATTTCATTTAATTTTTTGTATGGGTTTGTCTTTATAATCAGTAAATAAAACCACTTCTTTATAATAAATCTTAATTATTAACATGTTAGTAAAAAACTAGGGGGCAGCGAAAATATTTTAGAATATTTAGGGGGACACGAGTAATAAGAGGTTAAGAACCACTGCCTTAGACCATGAGACCACCGATGTAGTTCTATGTTGCTCTTGAAGATATAATTGAAATGAAATGTAATTTGGTCCACTCTTATTCTAAGAGAGGTATCTACATACCACTTCATTATTCTCAGAGGTACCAGAAAGCAGCAAGCACCTTGCTCCCAGGTTACCTTGTCTTATACTAGACATACCTACTTTTATTTAACCTCTCCATTCTTCAAGGTGTCTCTTACCCCCCAAACCCCACATCCTCTCCCTCAAATGCTTGTCTCCTCCTAAAAACTTCATGAACCCCCTTACCCCCATTTTTTACGCCTCCACCCAAACTCACCCCCTTCAACCCTTTTCAATCTCAATTTTTTTTTTCTGTTTCTTCTCTGGAAGCTCTAATTCAAAATTCACACCACGTTCTCTCTTTGGGAGAGGGTAGTATTCTTCTAATCAAGAACACACCAAGCTTTGTGTCATTAGAGTTTTGTTAAGTGACGCTAGCAGAACGAGCAGGCACGTTTTCGTCACCTGGCGTGATTTTATGACTTCACAAAAAGGTTTTGTTGTATTTAATTTTTATGATATTTTACTAGACATAAAAAAAAGCAGGTTGACCTTGTCAAAGGAGTTATCAACTAATATCGTGTACGATTAATGAATTTTAAATAATAGACTATTAAGGTTCTTATAAAAGGGACCGGCCAGACTATATTTCGTCACTCAAGCAACTTAAAGAGCCGATAGGAAAATAACCAACTAACTTTAAAGTCTACTTATTCAAAGCATAATAAAGAAATGAAATTATTTTTATGTTTATTAATTATTTTTGGACTTTAAATGGAACTGTCGTTTTTAACACTTTTCCTCTTCACTACCCATTCAAGTTATACGCACACACATTGATTAGGGTAATATAATAGGAACAAGTAATGTCAAATATAGAATAAATATACTCGAATTTGGGTGATTAAAATCGGGAAAAATTTAGAAAAAAACACCCTCGGTACATTCGACCCAGATTTGAGCCCCCATATCCTAGTCTATGTTAATCTATCCTATCTTGCCATTAAACCATTGAAGTACTTTTGTTCACACGGTCTAAGGAGACATAATCGCAATAGACTTGTTTTTCAGTTACGGGAGGTCACGGTTCGTATCTTAGCCGGGGGATTCATGGGTTGAGTTTTTCATGAGGGATTGATCTCTGTGGTTTTATCCATATCATCTCTATCCTAACGCGGGTGCTTTTATATTTATATTAATATCCCTTTCATTCTTACTCCATAGGTTAAACCTTTAAACAATTAATATGTTAAAATGTATAATTTAAAATATCTTAATAATAATTATGATATTGTGAGAGAATGAGTGTGGATCAAGGGAAGAAGCAAATATATTATGAAGGTAAAGTGTGTGGATCAAAAGGAAGGGGTAGGTTATGTAAGACGTGGATAAATGATGTAGATGAAAGTGTGAAAAAGAAAAACATTAAGAGTTTTAAAAATAAAATATCATGTATGACTCGGTGTATGGATGTTGTTGAAGTGAAAGGAGTATGTGGAGAAAGTGATGAAGGATTAAGCACAGAGCTGTTGTTTTTTGAGCTAAATGCACGGTTATATTGCCTACCCAGTAGGGGAATGGCGTGATTAGTTATGTATGTAGATTGATTTTGATTGATAGAATGAATGATTAACGGCGATAAAAAATAATTATTAGTACTGCGATATAATGTTTATGTAAACGTGAATACTAAGACAAGTACACCATATTACAAAGTGAAAAAAAGTTTAAAATATACTTTGATTCTTTAGGATATAAAAAATTACACTGCCCTTGTGACAAAATCAGACTAGAATCAGACTAAAATATCTTCTTTTGAACTTCAATTATCATGCCTCAATGATACCTGTATCAATCCCCGGATTATGATTAAAACTGTGAAAGCAATTTTCTAAAACTCAGTAAGTTATTCGTCCTAAATTTGTAGTTCTTCAAAAATATTTCTGAATTACAGGCTAGATCTATTACATAATTTATTATCTCTAAAGTTTACTTTTAAAAAAAGAATTAGAATAGACCTAGAGTAAGAAATAAATCAATTTAAATGAAGTATGTGATGTGTTTATTATATCAGTTTTATCAAATAAAATTATAAACTATATGAATGAATAAATAATAGTAAGAATTAAAAAAGAGAATAAAATAAAAGCAAGATACATAATATACATTTCAAAAAGAAAGGATTTTCTTGGCAAGCGTGTTCTACAAGAATATTTAGATAAAAGTGTTTATATTTAATGCACATACATTCTCTGTATATTAATTTAAATAATAGGCAATTTATTTTAAATATGCTTATGATTAATTATATTTATTAAATATATATAGAATCTAAAATAGCTATAAAATAAAATGAATTTAAAACATTTTGGGTGTGTAAATATTTCAAATCCTTCAAGGTGTTTGAGTTTTTCTTTTGGAAACAAAGTAGCCCATCTTTGATGCCCATTTTGTGGCTTTCTTCTATTTGCTAAAAAATAATGTCCTATGGCGTTTGTAGGAAGAACAAAAAAACGCAAAAAGTGTTCAACTTTTGGCGTGAGTCAACATTCCAATATATATTTTTTTAAAGAAAAGTTGTAGACCAAGAAAAGTTCCTGGGTCGCATTTGACTGATAAATTTCAGCGTGTTGAGAAAAGTGGTTGCTTCGGACAGATAAGAAATTTCTTTCGATATTCAAATTTCATATCAACTACCCTCTGAAGACCTTCTTCGTTTTCTTATACTTCGTTGAGTGGCATGAAAGAGAAAAGGCCCAAGAAGGGCTAAAAGTTTTCTTAGTAGAGAAAGCTGTGAGAAAACACAATGCCGAAGAGTGTATAATATTTTCTTTGTCTGTCGAAATTGAAGAAGAGGATTCCAACTCTTTAATTTTTTTTTTTTTT
>CABFWB010000743.1:124492-135537 GCA_902151455.1 Timema bartmani
TTTTTTTTTTTTTTAAGGGAGAGAGGAATCTTAAGCAAGAGAAAGACGTTAAAGCTATTTTCTTACATTTTAATATCCGTTTCCATATAAAAAGCTACTGAGATTGGCTTTTAAAATGGGATTTTATCCGGGTATTAGGTGTGTGTAAGGATAGAAGGTGATTCCCAAATGGAAACTGCGTATCCTTGTATAACATCAAATAGCTTATTGGTATGAATTGCAAAACTTGGATCAAAAGAGTGCGAAGAGAAACAGAAGGAAACAGGAAATAAAATGGCACGTTAAATTTGCAAGTGCTTGATACAATTTTTAGTATCTTTAAAATTGTGGAATGAGTAAACTAATGAATAAAAATGTAATATACTACATTAATTCATACAATGATTGGTATATCTATACGTATCTAAAATTACACTATTTTAATAACTTCATGTATAGTTATTAATAGCTGGCAATTATTTCACAGTAAATAGCTATATGCATATTGGAAAATAGTATAACTCTTTTGTCTAAATTGCTTTTAAAATCCATAACATATAGTAAAGTTAATTTGATTCTAAGTATATTAATAAAATAAAGAGTTTGTTTGTCTGTTTGTCATGAGCATTGCGCGATATCTATCACAAGCAAAGGGCTAAAAGTTTAAATTTGTTAGCCCCTGTGCACAAATATGTGTACCTTAAAGCTAGAACTTTTTTTTATCTTTGATTGGATTTCTTAAATTCACTAAAAACTGGGTTAGAAGAAATACAATTAAAAGATTTGTTCTGTTTGTTTGGACAAAGAAAATTATTGCAATCCGTTGCGGGGCTACAACGGGCAAGGCCTGGTACTTCTGCTTATATATTATTTTAATAGACTGGTTTCAACTGTTATGAAGATTTTTACAACATAGTAAATGCAGCTGTATTGGCCTGTAAAGGAAATAGGAAACCCACAGCTTTGAAAAACAATGATTGAAAAACCATCCTGTTTAATTAATGTTAAGGCTTTAGACCATGTGGTCAATAGCTTGGTTATAAAATAATATTATTCATTTGAAGTCTTATATCTATTTATTATTAGAATAAAATCTTTAAAGCTGTTTTCAAAAAATTAACTTTGTTTGTGCTTACTGCCTTAGATAAAGTAGCTTTAAATTTTTTGTATTTATTCCTAGATATTATAAGTTCGACAGACTAAGAAAAAATACTCAGTGTTGAAGAACATTAGAAAAAAATATTATAAAGACAATGTGAACCAATTACTTTATAAAATTAATACAATTAAAAAACACTGATAGTGCCCTAATTCTTTTTTGACACTTTTTTCACTTATGTTAAATAAATGGTACGACACAATCGCACAAATATTTTCCTATTGTGTATAATAACTTCAAAGGTAATTTTCAAATATTTTTTTTAAATTAACTACTCTTTATTATGTTTTACTCATAAAAACAAACACATCATCTTGTTGATCGTAATAAATACAATTTTTATATAAATTTTAAAAATCTGTTCAAATAGATTTTAAATTTTAAAATAGTATTATTTGTTAAGTACCCTATAGTTATTTGCTTGTCAAAATAAAAATAATTTTTATCTAAAATAAATTTAATTTATTTATTTTAGATGTATATTTTGCATTATTATTGATTATGTAAAACGAACCTTTCAATACCAGTTTTGAAATATATCATTTGAGCTATTTTCAAAAAAATAAGATTTTACTAAAATCAGTCATTTGTTTACTAGTAAATATTTTTTTTTCAAACAGAGCTATACAACTATTTAATATTCTAAAAATGTACATACCCATTTAGGACCAAATCGCTAGAGCCATTCTTAATATAATAAAATAAAATAAAAGTCATCAGTAATCTACCCATAAATAAATATCAACCCAAAGCCCAATATAAAGCTTTATTTGTCATTTTCATGTCAAACACTGGCCTGATGTATTTTAAGCGAATTTGTTGTATCCATTTTCAAAATATTTCGAATTTTCTAAAATCACTCTTGGGTAAATAAACCTTTATAGAGGTTTTACCCAAAAACCAAGCATATAGTGCTACTTGTAATTTCAAACACTCTTAAGATACCCATTAGTAACCAAATATTTGGGGGCATTTTGAAAATATTTCCAGAATTTGAAAAATCAGTCATCAATAAACTACCCATAAGTGAGTTTTTAACCCAAAATCATGCGTGTGGTGTTAATTGTCATGTAAAAAAATCCCAAGATACCTATCTTTATTCAAATCTTTGAATCAATTTTTGGTATATTCGAAGATTTGAAATTGGTCATCAGTAAGCTACCCATAAATGAGTTTTTACTCCAAAAATAATTAAACAATGTTATTTTTCATAACACACAGTCCGAATATACTAATTTGGGACAAAATTGTTAGAGATATTTATAAAATATTTCAAGTTTTTGAAAAATCAGTATTCAGTTGACTATCCGTAAATTAATTTTTACCCCCAACAAAATTATACAGTGCTATTTTTCACGTCATACACTCCCCAGATACCCATTTCTAACCAAATCATCAAAGCCATTTTGGAATATTTCAAGTTTTTGAAAAATCAATCACCAGTAACTACGCATAAATGAGTATTTACCTACCAAAATTATTGGACTCTTTCTCCAAATTTCAAACCAGAGACCTTTATTATTGACCACATACTTATTCTCTTTCAGACTTACAACTATATTTCATAAATACTGTAGAAAGTTCCTTGAACTCATCATCATGAGGGACGAAAAGCGTCACATCATCTGCATACGCAGAAACAGTTCTAGCAATCCAGTAAATAATGGTAATCTAAGACCATTATTTGACAAAGTCTGACTGCACATATGTAAGAAAGTTTCTGTAGAAATAATTTAAAATGGGTCTTATAATGAGTCAAATTGTCGTACTCCGTGTAACACTGGAATTGGCGCAGTTAATACATCTCCAACTTGTAAAAAACATTATGACTTAAGGTATAATGTACGAAAATACGATGTATACTTTGTTCCGAGCCCGAATTTGGACAGCGTCAAAAGCATGTAGGCGTGTTCAATAAAGTCATATGCATTTTACTGATAAAGGAAAAGTACAGTAAGGGGGATAATTCTAGTACTAACATTGTGAATAACATCTCATATAAGATGCAAATTTTCATATATGGGCCATTGAGGTATACAAAATGCCTGGGAACTATTAGTCACCTTGGGAAACGGCAGCTTGCATCCTAGAAGATATGGTAAGAGACAATAGTTTATAGTCAACATTAAGTTGAGATATTGGTTTATGATTATTTATCAAAGTCCTATCCTCGTCCTTAGGAAGGAAAATAAGAACACACTTATTCTTTTACGATAGTAACTTACCAGATTCCAGAATAACATGAACCATCTTTTAAAATATCTGTACGATTTTATTCCAAAAACATTTATAAAAATCCCATGGTAGACCATCATATCCGGAAGCTTTATTTTATTTGGGTGCTCCAACTTCTGTCAATTCCACTAAATACATGTCAGATTCACACATATCTTTTTGATCTTTGGTCTTTATATAGGATGGGAAGGCCTTTATAGAATTCTGGCACTTCGACAATTGTTATTAAAAGAGAAGGAAAATATTTTTTTAAATGTCCACAAGCATAATTACGAATTTCGCTGGGGTCAGACGTTATTTGTCCGTTTATATTCAAAGAATATAAAGAAATTCGAGCAGGACGTTACTTAACAAAGTACATTACTCGGGTGACCGTTTATCCTTATATTGGGAAAGCTCAACGGATTGAATGTAAATAGCCATACGACTGTACAATTTTCCAATATCTGCTCCACAAAGACGAAGAAAGTTATTTTCATTTGACGTCAAAATACCATTCGATTGAATTTGTTGAGCCATAGCTTCCAAATCACTTATTTCAGCGTAAACAGTTTTTAACTTGTCCAAAGATAATCGCATAGAAATTTCACGTACTTCTGACTTAAACTTCTCCCAACACAATAATGAATTTTCACTTTGGTACATATGTTCTGAATAAAAACTGGCAATATTACTGACAATCAGTTTGTAATGTTCATTATCAACTATTGTGTGTTGAACTTCTAATAAGCCTGTACACGCTTTCTTGCACCAGCTTACAGCATAAAAATACACCCAGAGTGATCAGAAATAGTTTAAACTATTTTTGGTTGTATACAGAATAAATCAAACTACGATTTATATAAATGCGGTCTAACCGTGAACGAGGCAAATTTGTATGAACATCTTTTTATAATCAATATAAGAATTTAAATTACAACATTTCAAAGAAAAATGTATGCAAATATGTCCTTAATAATTATTATTACTTCATTATTTGCTAGTCTCTTCTATTTTACTTTTTTATCATTAATTATTATTAATCTCTTTTATTATAATTGTTTATCAACATTTTCTGTGTTTATACATTCATGACTTTTTAATTTACATGTCCCTTTAATTAAATACTGTTAATACTGTTTCTGACATGCCTCAATGATACACTTTTAATAAATAAAGTGTACCAATCGGGTAATATTTTTATATTATAATTCATCATATAGTACTTATTCTAATAATTTTGAAAACACTAAATTCTAGGCCTATTTTCTCAATTTCCAACCATTGATCAATCTTTTATCTCGTTTATTTATTTAAAAACTCTTATTTGTGATTGTATTTTAAATTATTCTGTATGTTTAACCGTGACCAGACGTCCCGCTTTGGGGAAATGTGTCCTGCTGTCCCCAACATTTTCCATGGGACACACAATTGTCCCGCTTTAGAGGGTAGTCCATTTTGTGAACTAAGTAAATTAATAAAAGCGTTGCTATGACTCGTCTAGACGCTCAGTGCGCCAGCCCAGTATCTATCAGTCCAGTCTAGACGACGCAAATTCCCCTCCACCATACCACACCAATGTGACCACAGTTTCAGAAATACAGTATTCGTTTTGACTCAAGCCTCCTTCAGAAGTATTCGGTTGGACTCTTTAGTCGTCAAAGTTCACTAGCAGTACACAGGATTATTGATAGATTATTAGATTAGCCAGTAGCTTCAACTTTGTTTATTTCTTTCGGAAGAGTTGTGTTTAGACTTTAGTAAGTTATGTTGTATGCCTTTAAGTTTGCAACGAATATATTTAATAATGCCAAAAAGAAAGTGCTCTTCCAACGCTGACTTACAGGCTAAATATCTGGTCATAAAACTTAAATGTGAAGCGCACAGTAGTGATGTCGTCTGAAAAATATCGTACTGAGTTTAGAGTTGCGCACGGAGGTTCCTGAGATGTGTAAAAACATTAAAAATCTCATAGTCACGTAGCTTCAGACCAGGCTTCTTGTTTTAGTAAATCGGGTTCTTTGTTTTTCAAAAGTAATGTGCCGTCCAACAAAGATCTCAAAATTTCTACTGCCGAAGGTGTCTGGGCCTATCACACTGTACGAAAAATCACAGCTTTCGTTCCAATGATTGTGCTTTGAAAGTAATAAGTACGTGCTTTGAACCAAAGTTTCATTGTGCTAGAACGAAATCTCAAGCTATTATAACTCAAGTATTTGCATTATTTGCTGATTCACAACTTAAAAGGTGGTTAGAAAATGCAAATTATATTTCCTTAATGACAGATGCATCTAACCACGGGTCACAAAACATATTACCGGTGTTGGTGAGATATTTTTAAAAGTTTGATGGGGTGAAGGAAAAGATATTGGACTTACACAGTCTCAGCCTGGGGAAACTTCCGAAATTATTGTTAGTTATTTAAAGGGTTTGTTGCAAAAGCATAGCCTAACAGACACAATAATTTCTTTCAGTGGGGATAACACAAACTGTATGTTTGGTGGTGCAGGAAGAAAAGGAACAGAGAATGTTTATCGCAAATTGGAAACTTTTTTGCAAAGAGATATTGTGGGTATTGGATGTGATTCGCACATTATATACAACGCTATATTACGTGCATCTGATGGTTTGCCAGTAGATGTAGAAATCATGGTTGTGAAAATATATTCACACTTCTATATTTACACAGTAAAGGTGGAAAAATTTAAAGAAATTTGTGACACCACCGATATTGAGTACCAGAAAATGTTGGGGTATAGCAAAACACGATGGCTGGCGCTAATTCCTGCTGTGGAAAGAATTTTAAAATTGCATTGGCCACTTAAGGAATACTTTCTTAGTCAACCTAAATGCCCCGTGGTTTTGAAGACACTTTCTGAAGATGAACACTCAGTAATGTGGTTATATTTCATACACGGCCAAGCAACTACCTTCCAAAATTTAGTTTTAAAAGTGGAAGGTCAGAATGTTTCTGAGGTTACGGCACAACAATGAAAGAGATCATTGAAAATAATATTAATACTAGATTTATTCCTCATGTACTGCGTACCTTAATGACAAACACCTCTTCAGGTCCTGAAAAAGAGGATTTTACCAAAACTATTGTAACAGTTTACAAGAGATCATTACATTAATTAGAGCAGTGGACAACGCATTTCGAGGACTTGGAAATGTTTGAATGGGCAACTCTGAAAAAAAAACTCCAGAATGGTCTGATGTTCAACTGGCTATAGACTACCTTATTGATAAAAACCACTTTTACGTGTCTTCTGATACAGAGCTTTTTGATGAAATGACTTGTGTAAATAAATACATTGAGAGCCATATTTCAGTGTGGAATGATAACAAATTAGAATCTGGTAAACGGTGGATTGAACTGCTTAAACATTTGAGAGAAAGCTCCATAAATCATCAGCATATCAGTAAAATCTCAGAATATGTACCAGCACTACCAGCAAGTAATACAGCCGCTGAGAGAGTTTTTTCTGCAATGACAAAAGTGTGGACATCGGAGAAGACCCAACTTAGGGTGAGCGTTTTAAGGTCAATATTAGTGACAAAAATTAATTTTGACATAAATTTCCAGGACTGTTATTCAATGTTGCGGTCCTCACCAGCACTGTTAAAATATATAAGTTAAAATACAAAGTATGAGTATGACTGAGTCAGTATGAAACATAGAATTGTACACTTAGAATTTAGATGCTAGAATTTACTGAGTAAATAAATATTATGTGCTTTCTTTTCTATTTACTTGTGTGTTTTTAGAGGAATGTTTAAACAACAACGACAAAATAATTGTAAAAATAAACATCTAAACTAACTGTACATACGTTTTCAATTACAGCCCCCCTACTTCCACAAACAAATAAAATATGTTTAGGCTTACCGTACGTAGGCTTTGCCTACTAATTGTTTTAAACAAATTACCACAAAATAGCAACGTCTGAACTCAGCTAAATGCGAAACTTTTAACTTATGTCTTATTTGCATGGGTCAAGGTTGGTCTCAAAATACGACTTTTCAGGCTTAAAATTAAAAAAATCTGGGGGGGGGGTCTCCTCAGCCCCACCTGACGGGTCTTTCATACCAATTATATCCTACAAACCCCCTGGCATAAACATATCCCGCTTTAGGGCAGAACAAATCTGGACACGTTATGTATGTTAAATCTCAAGAAAATTTTGTCAAACAGCAAATCTTATTGACTTTATTTTTCGTCAGAATTTTGACAATTATTTTTTTATATAATTTTAAATGAATTATTAATTATTAAATCCATATAATTTAAATAAAAACAATATTAGTATATTCGTTTTTAAAGTATTATTTTTTCTTGTTGCAACCCTACTTTCTTAAAATACTATTTTAGAATATTTTCTGAAATGTTAACGTAAACAATACTTTACACCAGCTATGTACGGCCTGGCCATGATTCTGTGAGGCCTGCTGTCCAATTATTCTTTTTATAAACATCGTATTAATAATACGCTATGCTAACCAGCCTCGTGGTATAGTGGTCAGAGCCAATAGCTCCTGACCTTGAGGTCCTGGCTTCAAATCTCGGCTGGCACCGGTGGATTTTTATCCGTTTATTGTTTCTAACGCTCCTGGTCACCAGCGTTTGGTTAATTAGGCATAAGTTAGATTAAGATCTTCATGGGCTTTACCCATCCATATTCAATATCGTCATACCCTCACTTCATCGGGACACTGGAAAGAGCTTCCACGAAAAGGATGTAGGATTAGTGCATTTGGATGCTCCTTGGGCAATGGTACATTATTGCTGTCTAATCTTTTCGCATACTGATATATAGATTGATGTCGTCCAGACACTCCATTATTATTATTAATTGAGAATGCTATTTAGGGTTGTATTTGATTTGATTAAATCCTTAACTCTTACAGATGTGCAAGTTATTAAAGAATAGGCTCAAACGAAATTAATAAATATTTCGTGAAGAAAATATAGTGTGAATCATATTATTTAATAAATTCTTAATTTTAAATTTTATAATAATGGGGTATTAATGTGGAAATAATTTTGCATAAGTTAGTGTAAATATTTAATTTTACCTTTCATTGTCATTTTAAATGTTCTCGTGTATCTTAAGGTTATGATCAAGGGCGTAGGATTAAATTGACCCCCCTGGAATTTGTTGGACTCCACAAATATATACACAAATCTAATGTTTAAGTGGTTTACTCTTGCTACAGTTTTAATTGTTTACTCTTAATACAGCTTATGTATGTAGATTTACTACCCTTCTCCCAACCAGCAACTCAACATAACTACTTACTCAAAACATTATTTGATAACTATGAAAAATTTGAATAAAAGAGCAGGGTTGGGGGAGTCTGGACCCTCTTAGAATTTGTTAGCGGACCCCCCCTTAGAAAAAATGAGCTTTCTACACCCCTGGCTATGATGAAGTTTGACGTTTTATTTTCCTTCAAACCAAAATAAATTAATATCACAGTTAGATTTGTCTGTTCTTCCGTATGTCTGTCCAAAATAACACAGCAAAATGGTTTAATGTATTTCATTCAATTTTGATTTTTAAATATCATCCAGCAATATTGTAATTTTCTTTTGATTCTATACCTCAAATAAAGAATAGTTTGCTAATTACTTATTTTAAATTACAAATAACAGTGTATACTAGTTTTACAATTAACACATTAAAGTGTGGTTTATTGACGATTGAATTTTGAATATTCGAAATTTTTTAAAAACAACTTGTAACTTTTTTTTTTTTTGAAATTGCTATCTGGTTATTGTTTTAAATTATAAATTAGAATGTATTTTTCATTTTTCCAGAAAGAATTCATTGGAGGGTAAGTTAGTAAAATTGTTTAGAATGTGTATATATATGTTTATATATATGTTTATATATATATACATATATGTATATATTCGTACAAGTATATATATACGTATACGTATATGTATAAGTATGTATATATATATGTATGAAGAGTTTTTTAAAGGATTTTAAAATTAGTGTAGGTTTTTCTGAGGAAAATATATTAAAAAGTAGTCTAATATAAAATATACAATATGATAACATATATACGATTATATCGTAGTATTTTCTAAATGCGGTCCCCTTCAGTATTTTGTTTCTATATCCCTTGTTATCAAACGAGTTTTACATGCATGCTTTACAGTTTGCCTTCCCCCACGCTAAAAAAAAAAGTCCACAATAGATCGTTACGGTTGCGTGTCCGTCGAAGAAGGCCCCAGGCCACCTTTTATTTTTTGTAAAAGGCTACTTCTACACAGAACAAACAATGACTTCTTAATTAGGATTAAACATACAAAAGTTGTGTGAAAGGCGTTATATTATATAGTGTTGAGGTTAATGGATTTCATTCTTTTTTATATATTTCCCGCAGTGGTGACCAGGCTGTCCATTAAGTGTGTTGCATTGATCACCATTAACGAGTAGGTCGCATTCCAATCCTGGGTGATTTTACTGGTATTGGTTTTTATTCCTGTGACTTATTAACCTTGTTTTCCAATCAATTCTCTCTCATATTGTGGATGAACTTAATTTAAGACTAGAAAAATTATCCAAGTGCGGATTTCCGAATGGTTCAATTCACCACAGACAAAATCCCTATACCCTTACATCCGGAAAACTAAGCTAATACCTTTAAATTGTATTGAAAGATTCAGCGTACAGCGCCGGGAGAGCATGGGTATTCAAGCATGCGTGTACAAAGGGTTGTATAGGAGTTAGGCACAGAGCACTACACACCTTGACATATTGGATAATGGCAACAGAACATAGCCCAATTAATAGTATACCACACACCAGTCCATCTAGAAATGCGAATACGTTCTGAGGGTCATCATTAACGGACCTACATCACAGAAAGTGATTGCCACTATTACATATTCAGTGCGGCGCACCTTGATCCTATCAAACCGGTTGTACACGCATGCTTGACAGCCTTGCTCTCCTGGTGCTGTATGCCGAAGATTTGAACACAATTTAATGGTATTAGCATAGTTTTCTAGATGTGTATGGGGATTTTGTATTACTTTTGGTTCTAAAAAGCTATGTGTACAGTTTGCGCTATGGGTTTCCGAACACCCTCTATAGAATCAGCTTAATCTTAAGTAGCTATGTGGAGGATCGCTAAGATTAAAGGCAGCCGTATTCTCATAGTCAAATACCAGATAAAATGTAGGCATTAATAACAAATTAAAAATGACTCCCAATTTCACCCAATGCGAGATTCGAATGGTAGAAATTCCCATCAATTATACTTTGAAAAGTATTTTTCCTAAGCCTAAAACCAAGCGGCCACCTGTAGTCTTATTTTTATACTTATAATGAATCTATGAAATCCGTATGAGTGAATTTTTAAGGTAAACCGGAAATTTCACTCTTTATTCAATTTTAAATTGAAGTTACCCTTACGTGATTGATTTTAAATATTTTCCCCTTGATACTATATTAAGGTTTCTACTCTCCAACACGGGGATAGTATTAAAGTTAGTCGTGATCGTTTACATGGAAGTGGTAAGTTCAATGGTTCGAGCATGCAGATATCTCACATTACTTGTTAAAAATAAAATAAATGGTACGGCGCACCGCACAGACTTTCTCTCTCTTTCTATAAACTCGTAAGATTTCTGAACGGAATAATGTACATTGTATCATCACCACTCCACATAAGA
>CABFWB010000743.1:140080-165414 GCA_902151455.1 Timema bartmani
ACAGACAGACAGACAGACAGACAGACAGACGGAAATTCAAAAACCACTTTTTCGGATTCAGGAAGTCATGAAACGTCAAAATTCATCAAAATCTCGAGTTCGATTTTTTTGACGATCACCATACTTTCTCTACCTGTAAGATAGAGAGAAAGTAAAAATGAAATTTGGCTAGTGAGATAGTATTACGTGACAATAAAACTAGTAGTGAGTTTAACATTGATTTAATTGGTTTAATTTCTTTAAGGGGGTCGCGCGCCCCAAACGCACTCCTCCTGGATCCACTCCTGGTACAACAACGATCTATATCTCTCATTTTAGACTCAATAGTCAATAACTACCTATTTTATTGTTCAAAATTTATAAAAGAGAAATTTAATATCAATGCGATAACCATAAGATGTGCATCCCCTAATAAAATACCTAAAATTTTAAATAGAAGTCTAAATTTTAATAAAAAGTGTTGACCCATGAGGATCCAATATTGATATTTTTATTTGTCCAAATATATAAATGAATATGTTAATTATTTAAAAATAAAATTATAAAATTTAAAACCGTGAGTCAAAAAGAGTTTTACGTATGTATAGCGCATTTTTTCTTGGGCTCGTTACTGTATATTATATTACGAGTTTGGAACAATTTTTAAACAATAGAGTGAGACCACCAAATCACGAAATAAATTAATTAAGAACGCGTTGTTAATGACCGTTTTGAAAACTACCGATTTTTATTTTCTAGGAACTGAAGATCATACTACTTGACGTATCGCATTATGAAAGTAGTTTTAGTTTATTTTGAGACTCTCAGAAACTGAATGTTTTTCCTACCACGAACTTTTACAACGGTGTTCAGTTCATGAGATTTTGAAAATCAACATTGGGAATCTTAGGGCCAAACAAGATCCGTCTTTCCCTATCCCACGCGTCTCCATAGACATAATCTGTAAGTGTAGGTCAGCTAAGAACGGAAGGTTCAACTCACCATAGTTTCAATGTGGCTCTTGTTTAATCCCTCTAAAGCCACCTTCAGGTTACAATGGCTCCTCCGAATAATTAGACCACCAACAGAGAAGGCATTTCATCGTTTCCAATTAGCGTCAGGTGAGGTCGACGATTTCCTGTCGCGGATCCCGGGGATGAGATAGTTAAAGAACCGAGTATCCGACACGATTAATTACATAATTTAGGGGCGGTCGTCTCTGCTTAGTTAGTTTTTATATCATTCTAAGTGCATCATGTTTTACTACCGATTCGGGATATTCACAGACTCTATAATAATTAGATCCACTTTGGTGGACACATGGTATATGGTGTCACTCTGGCGATGCACTATACTACATAGGATGGAAATTTGGGGATATAATCCCGGTCGGGTGTACTAAGGGTTTTATCCTAAGGATATTTTCATTCGCCTTCTAGGCAAATATAGGTACACTTCTCTTAAAAATTAAATCCTTCCACTTATCTTACACATTAGTATATTTAGTACGTATGGGTGTAATCCGAACGAATAGTAGAACGAGTAGTAAAAAATCCCGTTAAATAGGGATGAGCGGTGTTAAAACTCACTCATTTCGGTGTTCGTATGGTGTAAGACGTCACTTTAGTCAAATATTTTATATTTACGTTGATCGGGGGATTGGGGTTCAAACACCAGTCACGTTAATTGAGATGTTTTTTTACATAGTTTCTCATCCCACCTCTACGTAAATTAAGGTCCATTTCCCCTAAATTATACCTTAATCATTCCTACTACACTAAAATAAAGTAAATAGGTGGTTAACTCGAACGGAATGTAAGACTTGGTACAAAGACAAGGTATAATTCATTAGAACTGTGACAGCGTTAATCGCCTCGGTGGCGTAGTTATCTAACGCGCTAGTTTCGTGCTGAGCTAGACTTCCAAGTACGGGAAGACAGAGGTTCGAATCTCGGTCGGGTGAACTGGGGGGTGGTATTTCCTAAATGGTTTTCTACTCTCCCTCCATTATTATTATTATTATTATTATTATTATTATTATTATTATTATTATTATTATTATTATTATTAGCACCGCGTCTTACTACCCGTTCGGGCTATACGCACTTACGCTAATGTGCAATGGTAGGGTGATTGTGAGATGAAATGGAGGACCTACAGTTTAACGCGGAATCCGAACCACGGTGGAGGCCTGGCATTCCTCACATTCACAAGTTGTGATTAATACACGTCTTGTCAGAGGTGAAGGAAGGGTTTGGAAATCAGATAAATCTGTGCCGGGACCGAGGATTGAACCCCGGACCCTCAGCACAGAAGTCTGACACCTCACCCCTAGACTGCCAGGTCACCCCTCTCTCTCCACACAAATGTGGGTTCCCCTCCTCTAAATTCAACCTTCCCAATTTCTAGCCCACTAGCTGAATTAGTACTTAAGTGTATAACTCGAACGAGTAGTAAGACGCGGTGATATATATATATATATATATATATTTGTATGAAGTGTACCCAAACTTGCATGGATGGAGTGTGGATAACCATTTTGGGAAAAACATCCTCAGTACACCCGACTGAGATTTGAACCTTAATCTCCCCTCCGTAGGCAGTCTAGTCTACCATGAGAGTGACGCCTTATACAGAGCGGCCACCAAAGTGAGTCATTTGTGTAGCTCACTCTTTTGTAAAATTGGTGGAAATTAACGCTGGTATGGATAAAAAACTGTTCATGAGGGTATATCTTCAATTAAATTAAGGGCCGGTCTTATGAATACCGGCAGGTTAAAGCTAGCGGCCAGATATAGGTTATCAACCACTTTAATATTTTTGCGTATTATGGACTGAATTTATCTGCCGGATAGCTATCTTTAGGATAAATGTATTTTTATGCAGAAAACGCCAGGTTGGTACTGTTTTCACTGGTGCGCGCATGCGTATAAACACTGCTGCTACTGCTACAGCCTGGCTACTCGCTACAATGATCAACATTTGTTAAATAATGTCAGCAAAACGAGTGCGAGGAAACAGATGGCGTAACGTGAGCTTGTCTTGCAAGTAATAATTTTGGTGTCTGCTAAAATGTGGTCAATAGTCGGGTAAAACGTTTACAAAATTTCATTTACTGTATTCACATTTAAATAATCTGTTCTTATAAAATTATAACTCTTCAAATAGCTTGTCAGTTTTTATAAACGTGTTAAAGAAATGTTCTAACTTTATATATAGTTATAGCCTGGGCCTGTGCCTTCAAAACACTTGAACCAAGATTTTAACCTAAAAATAGATTATGTTATGTGAAACCTCATAAAAAAAAACAAAGCGTCACTAAAGTAACGCCAATTTTAACTTTCAGATAAAATTTAATAGGTACTTAAACCTCCCGATCAAAATTTGCTGGATGATATCTGGCGGTCATAAGATGCACTTTTAATTTATCGCCAAATAAAAATATTTACCGGCCAGATTAATATTAATTTTATCCAGAAGTGATATGACCAGCCCTAAATATAGTTGAAATATGACATCTGGGCAGGAGTTAGATTTCCCCGGTCCAAGTTTAACTTTTACTTTCTTTTGACCCCTCTGAAAGAGAGATATTGTGACCGTAGAATAATAATTGAACTTAAAAGTTTGGTAAATGTCGATGTTTCATGTCCCCCTTAAACTAACGTGTGTTTCACGATGCCATCTCCCTATCTGTCTGTCTTCTGTCTGTCTGTATCTCGGACTAGAACTGAAACCATTTAACCGATCGGGATAAAACATCGTATCTAGGGTTTTCGTAAGGCTCACACTATGTATTTTTGGAATTATATATTTAACCCTAAAATTAAGCGTAGTTTACTTACGGGTAAATAGTTAAGAAAATGGATTTTCTAGAAATTTACTAACGATTTAGATTTTTTTTTATATGTCCAGGCACTATTTACATTATAAACAAAATTGAAAATTTACCTATTCGATACCTTACCTAAGATTATTACTAATTTTGATAATACTTACTCATTTATTTCATATAAGAAATAACCCACCATTTCAGCTTTATAGTAGGCTACTCTTAAGAATGAAAAATCTTTTATTTGAAATATATTTTTTTATAAAACAAATAATATCTGAGCTATTAGCAAATATATTTTTTTTTAATTTTAGCTTTTGGAATTTGTTTGTTATATTTTTGGGGGAACATATATGTTACTTTTTATAAAAAAAATTCTGTAACAATCTATATTATTTCACTAAGGCCTAAGCTCTTAGTTTGAATGTTTCTAAAACCATGTATTTTACATCGTTTCATTATCTGAGGTGTTTTGAGTATATATCTCCATTTTTAGATAGAGTAATGAGAAAGTTGTTCTGCTGCACCGTACCATTTATTTAGAACTAAATTTAATTTATGATTTAGTAAATTCAGAGATAACATTTTTCGAAGCAAAAATAGATTACATTTTTAAGGAGTTGTGTAAGTTTGTCAGGTCGTACTGCTCATTCTGGATATCCATATGCTTATATTAAATGATCCAAGAATATATAATGTGTGTACAATTTAAGGAAATGCACCAGAATTCTTTTTGGGCAAAAATTAATGAAATAATTGAACTGAATATTACTGTAATGGAAGATTCTACCTTCGGTGCAACCATTTAGTATTAAATTGAGGTTTATATCCACTTCGGTGGTTATATGGTCTAAAGCGCCATTCTCGCAATGGACTAAACTGCCGATGATGGGGAGATTTAAGTTCAAATATTTGTTGGGTTTACTGAAGGTGTTTTTTCAAGATTGTTTTTCACCCTCCATCCACGCGAATTCTGGAACACTTCTTCTAAAATTATCCTTCATAATTCCTAATACCATTACCGTAATTAGTGCATAAATGTACAAACAGGACGGGTAGTAAGATAGGATGCTAAAAATTAAAATTAAAGTTTCCCAAGTTGTTGATAGTATTACAAACCATTTCGCGTCCATTCTATTCAAGAACAAGAATTTGTCTATTTTTTAAACTATTTTTTGATGAGTCACAAAGTTTGGATTGGCTTGTTGAGCATCTAGTTTTTATATATCTAATTTAATTAGTTTGTCCCACAAGAGTTATCAGCTAGGTACTTAATCTAAGGCGTAAATATGATGAAGGCCGTTTAGATGATTAAACTCATACTAGCGTGGAGAGAGACTTGAAAACCAGTTTTGTTTTTAAAACGTTTTCGTATCTGTTCAGGCTTCCCGCGTATTAATTATACTAATATGGTATGGATGAAGGTGATACTATTCAAACGAAGGATATTGGCACATGAGGAAACCTTGTAAGAAAAAATGCTCTCAACTCACCTGTCCATAGTTCAAGATCCGATACCACCGTTCATCGGCAATCCAGTCTAAAACGAGTGACACAATATACCATGTGACCACCGAGACGAGTTTAACAAGTTATAAACCGCATGTGAACAACTATCCTATATGCTCAAACTTTCCGTAAATGGTGAGCAAGTTTAATGCGGGCCTAACGTCTTAGACCCCTCGAGTTTGTGAGCTTTGATTTGATAAATATTACGTAATTATAACAAATATTTAATCTAGTAATGGTAAGTTTTTTTAAACTAAATACAATGAGAGCTTTATGTAGGCCTATTATATACTTACAAAAAATGGATACACTTATTTGATTTATATAAAAGTTTTTAACAAACCAATCAGATTTTAAAGAATGATCCCAAACACCAAAAGTATTTATTCCCTTGAAAATAATAAAAGTACCAATAATGTTAACTCCCAAACGATGCCAAGATCGGTTCTATTATATTTCACCCCTCAGGAGATAAAGTAAAAGAGGTACAAACTACGTGTGAAACGATAACAGTAACCATCTTTTATTTTATTTCTATCACGCATTTTAAATGTAGAGTCGAGTTGAGAATAAACCCTCAGGGCTCGAAGGAAGTACTCCAGCTTCTCCTAACCGGTTGCCTCTCTTTATTACTATTATCGTGTGTTTTTTATTTGTCTTAACCTGTAAGCCTGATCCGCCTGCCTGGAATATGTGCCAGAGATATCATGCATTCAACCTCCCCCTCCGCACTCAAGGATAGGACGGTCCTCCCTCGGGTGTTTCCGTGACAGTTCGGTCGGCTTTTTGGCGGGGCGCTGAAAACGCTAGGGTCCAGCAACTTCCAGTTGGAGAGTTCCAGTAGTGGCCGCGCGGATGTGTCTACCGGTTGATCTGATTCTTGTTTGTCGCAACAACAAACTTAAAACGGACTGTCAGGGAAGACACCTTGCCGCTCTGTTGTGGAAAATGTTTTTAAATGAACCATGTGGAAGTTTACAATTTTACACTTTTTGTTTCGATGATTTAGCGTACCTTTCGTGAACTGATTAAATAGTAAAACAAAATCACGTATTTTATTTAAGATTGATCCAATAATGGATATATTTTACTTTGCATCGTTATAAACATTATCTATATAAGAGTGGATTCTAAACAAAATAAAACAATTTTTTTACAAGGTTATTTAAAACGTTCCATTTAGTGAGAAGTTTATTCAAACTCCTCAAATGGATTTGTTTTATTTTATTAATGTGATTGATTATATGATTTCTATATAGACTTTTAAAAAGTATTATTCTTTATCGTTTTATTGTAGTATTTTATTATTATTATTGTGTGAACTGGGCTTGGAGGAGAGAAATAAAAGTGCATTTTAAAAACAGTGACGTGGTCGGGATTCGAAACCCCATCGCAGTGCAGTGAAGTAATGTATTTTGGAGTGAGGGTCGTGTTTCTACCAGTTTGACAAGAATATTTTTTAGTGGTTTTGCATTTTTTTTAAATTTAATTTTGTTTTATATATATATATATATATATATATATTTGGGGTGGATGTGGTGTAAGTTGCTGTTCTAAACACCATTATGGGGACGAGAAAACATTTCGGAGGCGTTTCCTCGGGACGGAGACGTTTACTTTTCTTGCTGATGGTTATCCTCAGGGAAATCACCGGGAAAATTTTAGATGAGGAAACAGGTAAATGTAAACAGTTTTTTTTTTCTTATTTCACAAAGCTATGTGTTTCTTTACAAGCTTTAGCATAAGCATTTAATAAACTTTCGAACATGGAGCTATCACATATAATAATGGGTAAACAAGAGACCTCACTTTGAATCCCATTGATTACATTCTTTAAAAACTGAAAATGGGCTAAGATATGTCTATTTATTTTAAGATTCGAATAGTTTTAAATGGAGTGAATACGAATAGTCATAATATAAATATTGTAATATTTGTACTTTAAAATAAACTTGTAATACTTAGGCCAAATCATGGTTTAAATAAAGTTTAAAACTAAAATATAAATTGTTTTAACAATATATTATTTAACTTTAGGAAATTAATCATAGTTTGAATCATAACTTCGGTTAAAAACAAAACAAAAACAATATGGTAATATTTGTTTGTGTACATACGTACTGTACAAACATATAATTTAGACTTTTTTTAACACCTTGTCTTACTACCCATTCGGGTTATACACTAAAGTACTAAATACGCTAATGGGTTAGGAAGTTTGGAAGGTTGAATTTAGAGGAAGTGAATTCGAATTTGCGTGGAGAGAGAGTGGAAAATAATTTAGGGAAAACCACCCTCAGTTCACCCAAGCGATATTCGAGCCTCGATCTCGACGTCCTCGGCAGTCTAGCTCAACACGAAACTAGTGCTTCAGCTAATTACGCCACTGAGGTGGGATTTAGACTTGTTGAACAATTACTAATTTATTTTTATTGGACAATATCTTAAGATAAATACTTTCATACCATTAAATTTTGTTTATGTTGCTAATGTTATGAGGCACTTTATTTTTCCTCAAAAAAAGTTTGAATGACTGTTTTTTGAAGTAGATGACGCAACAGGCTTTGGATTGAAATATAAGGGTTGAATTTATGAGGCCATGGTTTTTTTTTAAACAAAAATAATCTTCTAACTACTTTTTTAAATAATTACTGTGACTAGTATTTCAATCACACTTTTATAAACCTTGGTCTCAAAATTAATTTATTAATTTATTGTTCGTTACTTTCTAGTTCATAGCTCCACATTACACACAACATTGTGTCACTATATTTTGACTCCAATTCACAGAATGTCATTTTTTTAAAGCATCGCGTTTTACTATCCGTTTCTAACTTACAGTGAGAGTAACGTTTTAGACCACTAAGCCACCGAGGCGGGTAAAATGTCTCATATTTAATTGATTTTATTTCATAATGACTCAATAACTTTTTATATTGACTTTATGAGAGAGTAAAAATTAACATTCATTTGAAAATAATATTTGTGAAGAATTAAAAAAAAATTATGGAGGAACCTATGAGTCATATCTCAATAAAAAATGTATTACTGTCAAATTTTAAAATCAATTTCCTATTATACTTTTTGTTTTAATGGTGAAAAATCTCAAGGTTATTGTGAGCCTAGTTCCTTGCTGCAAAATGTTATGGCATAGAATGTGCCCGGTACGTGATTACGTTTTGAAAAATAAATGTGCCAGTAACTATACACAATACGTGCGGGGAGCTTTTAAACATTGACCCATAAGATACCTTATCACCATTGTTGTGAAAGATACTGAAATAATATTTGCATATTCTCGTGTAAATAAAGTGATATTTTTCATTGTTAGATACTCCATGTATATTTTTGTATATCTTCTAAATATTTCAATTAGGCTGGTTCGACATAATTGAATCTTGTTTATAAATACTTACGTTAAATAAATTCTTCATATTTCTTTAATAATTGTATTTTTACATCAATACGGTTCCAAAGTAAGTGTTTGTAAACATTAAAACGTATTTTTGACGCAATTAGTGTGCTACAATTAAAACACAACTTTTAAAGAATGTTGGTGCATTTCCTCCCGGGCACCCCCCCTAAGCCATATCCTTAAGTTCAGTGGTATTCAACCCGAGGGACGCTAAGGCACCTTAAGGGATAGAGGACTATACAACATTTATGTAAGTTATTTAATTTTATGATAAACACCGAATGAACAGAGCCAGAATTAGAACCAGTTTCATAGTCAGACTTGGTACACCTCAGATGCGGTGCTATACTAAATTCAAGACGACACTTACCTAAACTCGAATGAAATGGTCCAGTTTCGGTTTCACATATGAAGCTAACCCATTACATTCTTGTCTAGGTAAGTGTCATCGTGTATTTAGTATACTTCCGCACTTGAGGCTTACTAAATCTGACTACGAAACTACGGGACTACTTAGGGAAAACATAAACACCCTCGCTAAACTCAGCCTAAATTAGATCCTCTACCGCCTTGTGGCCTGTTGTCTATACAATACGAGACTAATGCCTTTGCCCACGTGCCCACAATTGAAGGTAACTTATTAATAAATAGGATATAGAAGACTATGGTGGATGAAAGAACTCCACTCCAAATTCTGCCAGACGAGATCCAAATAGTGACCTCCCCGCAGTATTTGACTATTCATTACGGGTCTAAATTCCACTCTTGAACATGAAACTAAATTTAACTAAGCACACCAATAATATATCATATTATGCGTAGCCTCAAGTTTACCTGAAGCAACATAAACCATTTTATTTATCGATTCGTTCAACACATTGAGTTATTAACGACTTAATCCAAGGAATTAAATATCCGCCTCAGTGCCGTACTTAGCTAACGCGCTAAATTCGTGTTGCGCTAGACTTCCGAGGACGGGGATATCGAGGTTCTAATCTCGGTTGGGTGAACGAAGGGGGGTTTTTCCAAAATGGTTTTCCACTCCACCTCCACACAAATGTGGTTTCGCTTCCTCTAAATTCAACCTTCCCAATTCCTAACCCATTAGTGTAATTAGTACTTGAACGAACAACCTGAACGGGTAGTAAGACGAAGTGCTAAATAAAAATAAAAATAATTATATATTAGAAGAATAACTTATAAAAATATACCAGGTAGACGTTTAGGTGGTTGAATGATACACATATTCTAATTCAACCTTTTTCATCCGTAAGGAATCAGCGTGTTATTTCATAGTTTAGCAATACGAGGTGACAAACCAAATTATTGTAGAACAATTAGTAACACTACACACCAGTGCACCCAGCCAGGGTTATAAATCGATAACAATGAAGTCAAATACTTCTAACCAATAATCGGATCCTGGACGTGTTTCTCTAACTGTTCAAAAAGTGGTATTAATCTATTTTTTTAGTGTTGCTTTGTCCCTTGTTTGTAAACAACTACCTCAAGAACCAACTCCTAAAGTTATTTTTAAATCAACTAATCGATTAACTTCTAAATAAATCGATTTATTAAAACCCTTCTCTCTAATCGCACCAGTATTTTTATACTTGATTTAGGTGTTATTTTTAATAAATTATTTACTTAAACCAAATTACCGATAATGAATTCTAAATGTAGAACTACAAAGATAAATACACAAGGTGTGGTTTTACTAAATATATTAGTATATTTGGAATAAAACAGAAATAAAACATGAATAAGAATATAAAACCCATATTTGAATGAATTTACTTAGCTCGTTTTGATAACTAGGTTATTAGCACCGCGTCTTACTACCCATTCGGGTTATTCGCACCTATGCTAATGTGTAATGGTAGGGTGATTGCGAGATGAAATGGAGGACCTACAGTTTAACGTGGGATCCGAACCACGGTGGAATGGCATTCCACACATTCACAAGTTGTGATTAATACACGTCTTGTCAGAGGTGAAGGAAGGGTTTGGCATTCAGATAAATCAATGCCGGGACCAAGGATTGAATCCCGGACCCCAAACACAGAAGTCTGACACCTTACCCCTAGACCACTAGGTCACCTTTTGATAACTAAGATTAGAACGCGTCTTCACTCGAATTCAATAATACATAAACACATTCAAGAACTTCAAATGCTAGAAAAAAAATCTAACCTATACGAAAGCAGTGTTTTATGTTCTCACAAAGATTAACGAATAAACACGTACACACGTCATTCCCCTCCCTCTCCAATCCTCAGCTCATATTACGTGCCATTTTATGTACCCGCCAAAACATGCGGGACGTAAGTTCACTGATTACGTCTGGTTTTTTTCAACACTACTTCACTCGCTGAGTAGGTAGCATAACCAATCCCATAGTAGAGTTGTCGTTGCACCTGGCTACCAACCTAGGGATCCCGGGTTAGATTCCCTGTTGGTACAATGGGTTTTTTTCCCCCTGTAAGGAGAACTATTCCAATGGTTACCAGGGTCTGGTTAAGAGTTTCTACTGGTTACATACACTCATATTCATTATTATCATCACCCCATAACATCTAGACGTGGAAAGAATGTACGGTTAGTACATTTGGGCGTCTCCTGTGCAAGATATATAAGTACAGTATCGGTTAGTTGTCCCACGAACTTGGCTACGATTGATGGAGCTCAGAAGTGCATAAATAAATGAGATAGCATAAGAGTAAATAGCTTACTATTTTCCCTAAAAAAAATAATGAATAGGTCTACAAAAAAAAAAAAAGTCCCATCTCAATCCGATGAATATTTTTTGAGCTTACTGGTAAAACAAATAGAAAGACAAACATTCTAAAAATGGTTTATTTGGCATTATTATCGTTTATACTACCAAAGGAAAACCCAGCCATAATTCGAGTTTGCAGAAAACCCTTTGAGTTTTAGTATAAGTATAGATTTACTATCTAAGAGAAACATTTAAAGTAAATTGAAGAAATTGCTTTATAGTAAGCGCCCTATCACATAAAATAGAATGGTACTGTTGGTTTTATACAAAGAAACGTAACCAAATAAACATAATTCAAAAGCAACAGCATTAAATGTTTGAACCAAAGCTAAATATAAAACGCAAATGCAAACACAATTATATTGTCTCATTTACGTAGAGGCATTGTGCAATCAACACGAAAATAAATAGTTTGGATTTATTACCGAAGAAACAAAACTAAATAAACCTAATTTACACGCAAAAACTATAAAAATAACAGAAAAAAATACCTAAATTCAAGACGCAAATGCACGCACGCATTATTTCATAGAAAGCGCCTTAGTTGACAGCTAGAAAAGTTATTAGATCTACTTTTACGTATTCATATATTAGGCGATGTCATCTGCAGAAGTCACAATAGATAAATAGTATCAATAACTATGAAATAACACAAGTAATATAATAATGAGTTTTAATTTTTGACCTTGAAAATCATGTTGGTATCTTATAAAAGGTCCTTTCTTTCAAAACTGGACTGTAGTCATGTTTCTCAACCAGTTTATTGGACGCGGGTCGTCCGATCATCGTTCCGATCATCACCTACTTTCCGAATAACATATAACTTAACTCGAGTGGTTGTGCCCTCCAGGGTCAATGTTTTGTTCGAAGAGAGTAGCAATTTAGTACGACCTTGGTCCGAAGCAATGCCCAAAACATGGGTCACGGCTAATCGCGATAATCTAACAGCGTGAAATTATTACTATTATTATCACAAGCACATTGACTCGATAATCAGCGCCGGGGACTCTGTTTTTATGTGAACCCCGTTCGCACCAGTCCTTATAGTAATGTGCGTCGTTTACTTGAAGGTAGAATATTCTCACAATGCAGTATTTCGTATGGAAACGGCAGTTATGAAGAATCAAAATTAATAAGCTCCTCAATTAACTTAAATTTTATAGATGTTGAGCTTATCAATGAATGGCTTTATTTGTTTGAGCAAGACTAAATCTATGTTTTCCAACGATTTATTTTGATCTAATAACAGCGATATTTTGAGTTAAACGTTGTAAAAAAAAAAANAGCTACACCTTGATTTTCTTACGAAAGGCCATTTTGAACACATTTTCGAAAAAATACAATCATATTTCTCAGTTTCAATATTTTATTAGGCCTATTAGTGATCTTTTTTAAATATCTATCAAAATTTACATGTGTATATTACGCTACTCGACGTATCCATAGGTGAAAGTATATATTTTAACTCTTTTTAGTCGTCAAATATGTTAGTTATAAGAAAGTTAAGGCATAATTTCTCCTTTTCATTAATAAAACATAAATTATAAAACTTTAAATGGAATGTTTGTGGCCCTATAAGAATATATTATATTATTAACCTTAATTTTTGCGTGAACTGCATTTTAAAATCATAAACAAATTTTTAAATAACGCACGATTCATGGACGCCTGCAGAGTGACTCAGCGCTCTGGTAGGTGACCCCTTAAGTGGTTAGAGTAATTGACCAGAAGTAGAGGTTACCATGTTTCTATTCCGGGTGACATGGCGCCGAGTTTGCGTGGAGGAATATTAGGAACACGTCTAGGAAAAGTTATCTTAACCACGTAAGGCCGGGATTGTAACCCCAACCTTCCCTTCAGAAACCTACCGGAACAAGCATATTTGATGCCCTAGTCTGCGTATCCATGGATGTGGATCTAATAAAGAAATTAATATTTTTGTAATGGTCAATAGTCCTTCCATCCATATCGTACATACCTAGGTGGTAGAGATTAGTGTGTAATATAAAATTAACTGCCTTAAGTTAATTTAGCTTGCAAGTCATGTACTGAAGAAATATGTGTGTTTTTGTTACTATTCCACTAAAATTAAAACTGGTGTTATATATTACTCGTTACCTAACCTAATTTGGTACTTGAATAATTGTAAAACAAACTAATTTAAATCTGCTCTAAATGTAAATCTAACCCGTGTTTAAAGAGGTGAATCGTCGGTGACAATATCTCTTAGCCACGGGCAAGGTAGCAAGAGTGTCATTGCGCAATAGGTATACTAGACTGCGTGTTTCTTTACCTGTGGAAATATTCCTCTCTCATATCAGGGACAAAGTCTGACAAAAGGAACGACACGGTCTGTGGACCTTCTCCAGTTGTAAAGATACTCGCCTGCTGTGAAAAACTACCGGGAGGTACTCTACAAGGGCTGGTGTCTTCATTTTGTAAGAAAGTTTTGGTTGCATCCTCTCCCTTGTTATCTAATAAATAAATTAGCATAAAATATAAGTAAATTTATGTTGAAAAAAAAAATCTAAAACGCTGTAACTGCCCATATTTTGTCAAAACTTTTTAACAATGCCAATCTTTTTTTTAGTCTAGATGTTTTTATGTTAAGAAATTTAATAACTGGAATCGAAATTTTAAAATACTTTTTAGTTCATCATATCTTTCTACTCTCCAGGGTTGTATGCATATCTATACTAATGAGTGGAGGCACAAAAATGAGCAATTTTAAACAATTTTCTTTAATGAATAGTTTTTTTCTAGTAGTTCTGTCAACAATGGACCTCGCTTCCTTTATGTTAATATCGTTACAACAGTATTGACATTTCTCTTTGGATTTCAATAGCTTCTATAATTTCTCCTTAGATTTGAAAGTTGATAAAATTTTCCTTGGTGATAAAGATTGAGGGCAAGCAAATGAATAATTTAATATGCAATCCTTAATTATATTTATAACTAGCTGCTGTCCCCGTTCTTCGCACGTGGAACCTATAAAATAGCTTTGTTATTTTTAGTATATAAAATAATCACAGGGAAGTGTAATCAAATCTTAAATTATGTTTAAATATTAATCCTTTATTGGTTTGGATTGTGATACAAATAAAATAAATTAAGCTGACTAATACACAATGTCAAAATATAGGTATAATATAAACATGTTTTAAAATCTGACATCTCTTTTAAATATTGAGTTATAACTTCATTCCTACACACTATTTTGAGCTCTTGCTTGTTTGTTAGTGCTAATAAAAAAGAAAGAAATCGTCACAGTATAAGCAATTGGTTATTAAAGGTTTGTAATTAAATCTAGTATAAAGTATTTTAGAATTTTTTTTACCTCATTTATATCATTTAAACTTTTGACTCCGTTTAGCCACGTTTCCATTAATTGCCCTTTTTACACTATTTAAAACATTTTACCTAAAAAATTAACCTTTATACTATTTTTTATTTTTAACTTACTATCCTATTTACTTTTTCCACCCTGATTAATGATTTTACCCTGTTTACCTTTTTTATATTCCTTTTGGCTCTTTTGCATCTGTTTAATCTTAAACATTTTTATATATTTTTTACTCCTTTTAACATTTATACCTTTTTTTATTTACTTAATGCCCAATTTGTACCTTATTTCCCTTTTTGCCATTTTCCCCCAATAAACTATTTTTGCTTTGCTGTGCCATGTTTGCTCTTTTCCGCATTTTGGTCATTTTTGGACATTTTTGAAATTTTTGCACTTTTAACCGTACTACCCTTTTTGTTTAACTTTATCTCTTAGGCCTACCCTTTTCACCCTATATCCTTTTAGGCTTATGCCCATTTCACACTCTATCCTAAAGTTATAAATTTTTTGCCATTTTTTTCTTACTGCCCTAATTACCCCTTTTACACTTTTTAACCTTTTCCACCCATTTAAAATTTGACCCTCTTAACTTTGAACCTTTTTTGGCTTATATCTTTTTTTGCCTTTTTATAGCTTTTAATCTTTTTACATTTTTATATATTTTACTCCTCTTAACTTCTATACTTTTTTAATTTTTATGATTAATTTATTGCCACTTTTATCATTTTTTCAATTTGGTCTAGATTTTTTTGATTAGATTTATTTTTTACAATTTTTACCCTTTTTACTCTTTTAACTCTACCCCCATTTTTATTCTATACCTTTTATATACTTTACCTTTTTTACCCTTACGCTTTCCATCCCCTTAAAATGTTTAACTATTTTCCCCTTTTGGTCCTTTTGCGGCTTTTTAATTTTTTTATCTATCTTACCCTTTAAATATTAATACGGTTTTTATTTTCTTATGATTTAACTTTTGCTTGTTTTACCACCTATGAGCTGTTTGCTCTTTTTACCATATTTGCACATTAGTGACCTTTTTGACACTTTTGACATATTGGTTATATTTGGACATTTTTGCAATTTTTGTCCTTTTGGTTTTATTACCCTTTTAGATTAGATCATCTTTTATCATTTTTATAAATTTTTGCTGTTTTGTATTTTTATACCCTATTTTACATTAATTAATTAATTATATGTCTTAGCCCCAAATAAATATTTTGGGGTATAAAAGATGCACGATATATATGGTGTAGGGTATAAATGGTTTACGATATAAAGGATGTAGGGTATAAATGGTAAAGGTTAAAAAGGGTAAAGGATAAAATGGGTAAAGAGTACAAGTGTTTACACGTAAAAAACATAATATATAAAATCTATTTATTCAAAATTAATCACAAAATTTAAAAATTAATATATCATGGTGACATGATAAGAATAGGTTGTTGTAAATATCAAACTCTTCTTGTTTACTCTCCATAGCAACCAAACTTCCATGGCGACAAAATTGCGTTACAAATTTGATTAAATATAATAGTAAACAAAGGTTTCTCTCGGCGTTGATATCCCTTTATTTTTTGGATTTTTATTTATTTAAAAAATTATATTCAACATTTCAAAATTGAGGCTTCGAGGTGTACATTTTCGTTCACAGGGGCTAGTTATCGTGCACTGTTCATGACAGACACACAAACTCTTCATTTTATTAATATAGATGAATAATAGAAGAATAAATTGTGTTTCGCGTGGTTTAAGACATCTCGCAATATATACGATAAAAAAAATAGCTTCATTAGTCATGTCCATAAATGTCCATGCAAAATTTTGTTCAAATTGGTCAATGAATTTAACAGTAATCGTACAAAAAGACATAAAGAAAAATGGCAAACGGTTTATATAAAACAGGATCTCGCTCTGATTTTTCTAAATACCATTTTGTAGCTTTTAATTTTATAAATAAAATGGCACTTTATAATTTATTAAATTAATATATTATAAATTATATTTTATTGGTTCTACTCAATCTTTTAAGAAACACCACCATTTATATTCTGGATAGATACAAACGTACTAAGAAACTGAAGAACTTCCTATGCTAGCCAATCTTGTTTTTGAGATCAAAGTTGTGTTTACATGTAAGCCTATCTTCATCAACACTACACAATTTACCATATTGTATCTAACGCTTCATGTTCGAACGCATGTATTGGAATCACATAGCTAGTAGCAACTGAGCTAAATACATTTTTATGACTTCTTGGAGATTCTGAGAAGTGTACGTTGAAAGTACTTAAATCCATCATTAAATCAATCTTCGTTTATCAAAGAAAAATGTTGGCAATTTGCGTTTACTGATTAATATTAGGTAATAGTCCCTGAACTGTTTACTTGATAAATATTGACTTTCATGTTGTTATTTTTCTACTATAAAAAATTAAAATAATATAATACTTTTTCTGAAATGACACAAAATTCGTAGATTTTTCGTGCGAATAATTCGATTTCGTGAGTAAAATACTTGTTCCATGTTATGGCATTTTTAATTTAGCATTATATTTTAACATAAATTGCTGGAGTTTACAAATATATATTTAAAGATATCTTTTACAAACCATTTTGATTTTATAGCTAATGAAAATTTTTCATACCTCTAGTAATGGAGTGTGGATGAGAAATGTAGAATTTAGAAGAAACATACACGCTTTTACGTGGATGGAAACTAAGTCATTAGATTTGTGCTGGACGTAAGGTACTATTAAATAAATAAATAAATTAAAGAACATCACAAAATAGGCCTATTTGTATTCTATTTTTTGTGCTGGCTATTATTGATTTAAGCTATCCAACTTAGAGGTAAAGGACAAGGAAGATGAATTTTAAACGTGTATAAAGTTCTTGGGTAAAGGATGCTCAGCTCAAAACATGTTGGTGAGGAGCTCATGGTGGAGAGGGGGAATACTCACAAGATCAAGGCTCGAACTACAGCCTTATTGGTTAAAATACACTATACCATACACTGAACCTATCTTGCTACTATACTTTAAGAAGGCTTTAATCCTTTCAGTAAATATCAGCTTAAATAAGTTAATTTTATATAGCACATTTTCTATGATGGAATAATAGGATAAACCTATTCAAGAGAGCCAACACACATATATTTTTATGTTCTTTATAAAGGTAAATACAAAAAAAGGTAGTTAAGTAGGAATACGCATCGTTAAGGCGGGTTTTGGGTTGGGGGGTTTACACATTTTAAGAAGGAGAATCACAGCCATGGAGGAAGCGAAGAAGCAGCCCTCTTGGGAAATCTGTGCCGTGCTAACAGTGAGCATTTCTCACTCGATCCAGACGGGACTCGAATACGCTAACATTGTAATTCACTACCGGGGTGAAGGGTTGAATTGGTGAGAATGGGGGGTACGGTTCTGTAACTACCATGCGGGTGGAAGGTGGGTGTGAGGGGTTCAACATGAACTAAAAATATACGACTCGCAGTTTGTGCGATTTCGAAATTTAGGAAACCGCAGAGAAGACTAACGAATGACTCGTAGTAGGACTATTTGGTGGTTTTTATTAAGCATTGGAGAAAATTGTTTATTCCTGATTTAAGTTCCTAACATGGGAACATTCTGTATTTATATTTTCATTAAAATCTTTAAACAAATTTGCTTAGGTTTATAAAATATTATCTTTTAAAATTACTAAATAAATTAAATTGCTCTTGGAAAACCTTGTAAAAACAGGGAGTAGTTTGTGTTTGAATAAAAATGGGAAAAAAAGGAAATTCAGAAAAAAACTTAAACAAATATTGTAATTTGTATTAATTTAAGATGTTGGACTGTAAGCTTTGAATAGTAGTCTCTAGTAGAGAAAAAAATAAGAGAATTAAAGAAATAAGCACGCTGGTTTGATTACTGTACAGTGTACATGATTTAACTCACCTTTATAAAGTTTTTCTCCTTGACGCGTTAGTACACATAGTAAATGCTTGCGTTTCCCCATAAAATTCAAAACATAATTTTAGAAATTCTTATGGCATAACTTAACAATAGTTATTTTTATAAAAAAAAACTTTCATTCTTTTATAGAGCTTTTTTAGTTCTCTACAAATATGGGAATTCCTTCTTTAAAACTTTTATAACCCAGGGAATTCTGTATTAAGAGATAAGGTGCAAATATTAAATTATTAACAATAACTAAACACTGGCCTCATTGAGTGTAACGATCTGTGAAAACATTGTATGTTTCACACAAAATACTCAAATAATGTTCGATCGTATGTGTTTATATCTTTCTGCTAAGGGCTTCTATTTCACATAAACCTCTTTAAGAACTCTTATGACCATTTTAAAGTTTCTGGTGGTTATTATAGTTTTCTGTTAGGAAGAAACTTCTAGAGAATACAAAAATTTCTTCGTGTTCAACAATGATGACATTCTACTATATTATTACTTTTATTAATATTATTATTTTTTAAGTGTCAGCTGGAAATTTGAAAATGTACATTTTATAGATTTTTTTCCTACAAAGGTAGAGGAATTAAGTATTTAATGAATGATTAAATTTAAGCAATAAATATAAGATGTGTAGACGAAGAGTAGAAACGATTGTTAAGTTGGGAACGTGCGAGAAAGCCAGTATTTTTGCCGTTTTGATAGAAAAAAAATATTTTTTTTTTACCAAACTAAATCAAATTTTGCTTTTAAAAAAATATAGAATTTAATTTTATTCGATTTTTTTATTTTTAAGTATTACTGTTCATTCAAAGGCTTCTGACAAGTTGATATGATCTTAACATTTACTTTAAAATCGAGGAAAATGTAGACAATATAAATAATGTATCTGTACATTCTGAAAAAACTAGACCTGTCAATTAAATCTGCTTCTGACAGGCAGTCCAAAATAGCGCAGCACCAATAAAGTACCTAAAAAATTGAATTTCACTTATTTAAGGCATCAAAATTTGAACTAAAACTTTAATTTGATCTATGAAACAAAGTTATATTGAACAAAAGTATGAAATTATTTTTATTATTTAATTACCCGGGGAGGGTTTTATTAAGTATCGACCAAAATGTTTTTAAGTATCAGGACGATGTAGCATACATAACTTTTAAAAAGTCTCCTAAATTTGCATGACTGAAGAGAGTGAGAGTACCAGTATATTGTACCGATGTTAGAGCACGTGTGAGAACCCTCCAACTTATTTTTTCTCCGTGACCCATAATTTACTTTATGCCCTTATAACGTGGTTCATATCGCCACCATCATTCCAGTAAGTTGCCGCGAAGCACACAAAATTAATTTCTTCCCCTGCCCCGCGCTCCCCATCTGTCGGTTTTCCAAACCCTACCGTCATTTCCCTGACCCCGTATTCCCTCCCCCCCTTGCTTCCTACACCATAACGCACCCCCCCTTCTGCTCTCGTCATTTTATGTTTAGGAACTTTTGTCCTTTTCCCTCCATAAAGTTTAGGTGTATCACAGACATTATTATAACCACTATACATGAACAAACTTGGGCGATATAATCTAGACATAATAAAACACTAAATTTGTCTGCACATTCGAAAGACTATCACTTTGCTTGTTGCCAGTAAACTCAAAAAGTACTCATTGGATTGAGACGGAACATCTTCTGTCGTATAATCGTATTTTCAAGAGAACCATCATATCTTACCAGCGAGAGAAACAGCGTAAAAAAAAAAATTCTTCTGTTAGTGTGGTTACATTTGCGTCTTAAATGGTTCACAGTTAAACTATATTAACTTTCTATGCATACATCTTCTATGGAAACGAGTGGTTTGGAAAGATCAACAATTATAAATATCTTTGGGAATGAGTGTTTTGAGATAGAAACAAATATGCAGAATCAAAATAGAGGCTAATTCAACAAGAAAACGTATTGTGTACGTTATTGGTACTTTCATTGTCAGCTAAAGGTTCAAAACTATATAGGTCTAATATGTTTTCAATATTTTTATGATTTTGCGTGAGAATCAGGTTTATTTAGTTTTATTTCTTGGTACAACGCCTACAACACAATTTGGTTTGGTATTTTTGGGTGCTTATTATAGATTACTTCTTTCAGTTTACTTCATATTTGTCTGACACCCTAACTCAATCGGTGACATGTCTGTCAACTGAAGGTTCCTGGGTTTGACTCCTAGCATAATCGTAACATTTATCTTTGGTGAAATGTGGGTTAACTCACTCACACAAATGAAGTGATGGCCAGGGATTGGGTGTTATATCTGTTCTAGATTTATGTTATATTATAAGTCATGGGCGTCTATAATCAGTTGGTTCATAAAGTGCACGTTAAACATCTCAAATAAATGAAAAAAAAATTAATCTCATTTTTATTTTTTAGATAGTAAATTGAAATTATTTATTTTGGTGTTCATTGAAACAATGCTTCCACGTACGAGGGTCAATTTTAGCGTGCTTGCATTTGCGACTTGAATTTATTTATGTTTTCATTCATTTTATGCATTCATATAAGAAGGTAAATAGTGTTTATTTAACAAATAAATACGCATAAGTAAGCTGTCACCTGTCGTTTGATATTTGATTTACATAATCAAGGACAGATCTATATTCATGCATGGTGTTTACTAATAGTAAACAATGCATGGTACCCAGTGCGCAATTCATGTTTAAAATATGATTTATAATTAAATGTACTGACTCAAGTCTAATAGTAAATATTCCCTCACCTACATTGCACAATTTATAATTAAAATACAACAATCTTTAATGAAATATTGGTAGTGATTTTCTTTTATCTAAGTAGATATACAAATTGGCTTAACCTGTATTCCCTGTTATATGAGGTCCATAAACATAAATATCCTTAAGGTTTTACACGAAAAATAACGTTAAATAAATTGTATTATTTAAATATAAAATTAACCTAACTAAATTGGTCCCTGTACTATTTAATTAAATTTCATTTTAATTTAGTTTCAAATTAATTAATTGATATACATATATAATAAAAATCTAAGGTATTCAAATTTTTATGGAGTTTCAATTTTTTCTGGTAGTATAAACGATTAGAAGACCAACAATATACGAGTATAGTGGTCTGCCTCTCTATTTGTTTGCTTGTTGCTGGTAAACACAAATAGAACTTATTGGATCAAGACGGGACCATTTCTATTGCATTCCTTATTTTTCCGGTAATTGGTCACGCTATGTACCATTACGCTATCTCCTTAACTAGCGAGGCAGTGTCAAAAAACTGGGCGTAAGCGGTAGAGATACATCATGATTGTTTGACTCAGGTACAGAGATTGACACTCAATTGAATCAGTGTAAAGGTGAGTTGGGGGGGGAACGCGCAGAGGTAGATGTATGGTACGTAATATATATGATTAAAATTTTTTTTTATAAGACATGAACACACAAATTCAATGATAGTGTTTGGTTTTTAAGTTTATACACATACTCGCTTTGCTCATTGGGGGATCCACTCCCAAACCCCCAGTGAGTTTTCTTTGCAAGTGGGTGTAAACTAATGTAATTCCAGCGTTGTTTTGTCCGAAGCAACTTAAATTTACCGGTATTGTATTGTATATACCACACCTATTTTAAAAGTTTCTCCACCATTTTGAATTTTTTTCAGGGGTTAAAACTTAACATTTTTAAATTTTTGGAATTTTCCCTTCAGTTACAGGCTAGAAGCTATAAGTTTGCCAAATTTCAAGTTTCTATCCCACCTGAAGGGGGTAAACATTAATGTCAGTGAGTGAGTGAGTCAGCCATGTGGCTTTATAGTAGTATAATATTCACACACTAATTATACTCTTACAACCCACACACACAATCACTATACTATTAACCACACACTCAATTACATTTACTCACCTACACCCACACTCACTCGCTCAAACACATAGGCTTATTTTCCTTTACTCGCCCATATTATAAACATGTACACACGCACACACACACACACACACACACACACACACACACACACACACACACACTACTCTCTCTAATTTTAAGGCTGATTCCCTTGGTCCCATGGATGTCGGTGTACTTTTAAGCATAATATAACATTTTATTTAGTTTGATGGGTGACTTGACAGTCTAAGAGTAAGGTGTCAGACTTCTGTGCTGGGGGTCCGGGGTTCAATCAATCCATCAATCAATCAAGATTTATCTGATTGCCAAACCCTTCCTTCACCTCTGACAAGACGTGTATTAATCACAACTAGTGAATGTGTGGAATGCCAAGGCCTCCACCGTGGTTCGGATACCACGTTAAACTGTAGGTCCTCCATTTCATCTCACAATAACCCTACCATTACACATCAGCGTAAGTGCATAGAATCCGAACGGGTAGTAAGACGCGCTGCTATAATAATAATATTTAGTTTGTTAAACTAGTTGCTTGAGCTAGCAAATTTTGTGCTCTTTATAAATCCATCCATGAGTCATCGGTTATCTTGTGTCCACTTCGTGGAAGTCTTCCAATGTATATTTTACTTAGTCTTTAAAGTTTAAAAAAAAATTGCCTTTGAGGTGTGATGGTTAATATCGGGTGTGGTTTAAAGAAAGGTCTGATACATAAATATTTGCCTGTTCATAACATATCCGGGCTAAAGGGGGAGGTGCACTAACATTTTTATAGGGATATTAATAGTTGCGGAAGTATAGCTAAACAAAAATTCAAGTGTATCCAACATATTTGAGGTCGTGGAAGCTAATCTGGACATTTAGTTTTTAAACCAACCTTACAAGCAAAAATATCATTGCTTTAATTTTATGTAAATCTATTTTTCTAATATAGTACAAATAGGTTTAGTCAAAGAGAGATAATGATATAGATCTTATAATGTATTCATTCTTATGGTGGGATGGAATGGCTGCCAGAAGAGGCCAGTGATTTTACAGTTTCTTTAGCAAAACTTTTTTTTTGTCTAAAATAATAAAAATATTGCTCCTGTTCAAACATAGAGTTTAATTTTCTTCACATGGTGTGATCAATAGTTCCTGAATATCTGTCATGAGCATAGCGGCATTAGATGATAAACTTTTTAAATGAAGAGAAAAAGTTGTCATTAAATTCCAGGACACTCTTGACAGATACTCAAGAACTGTTGAGGTTGTCATGTGAAGAAAATTAAACTATATGTTTGTACCAGAAAATGTATTTACTTATTTTGACCAAAATAATGTTTTGCCATAAAAACTGGAAAAACACTGGCTTATTATCACATACCCTTCCATCCCACCTTATGAAAACGAAATAAATAAATAAGGGCCTCGTTTAGAGCTAATGGTATAGAAGAGAAATTCTATTTTAACTATCTATTATACAAAAATTGATATCAACTTAATATAAACCAACAAATTGGACTAAAATATTTACTTAAATATAGTATCTATATTGTAATAAATTATATATTTTAGATTTTCATGAAATGTACTATTTAATATATATATATATATATATATTATAAATGCTAGAAATTTATATTAGTTATTACATAGGCTATACATACATTTATTATTATAACATTGTAAATCCACATTTCTTGTGGATTAAACTTTTTACATACCAGAAACAACATCATTATGGTTTTAAAGAATTACTTGAGAACTTAATGTTAGGCAAGTTTTATTGAAAATATTTATATTACCTTTATCATATTCTAATACATATTTTTGCATTTTTTGGAAATAATATCATAATATAATCTAAATCAAAATGACTCTACACAAAACACATGCATGCAAAATAATTGAAATTTAATATCTTACCACATGTTTAATAAAATATTGTCAAAAGTTTTGAAGTTTACCAAACTATGTATTTCTGTCATTACAGTGAACTTTTTAAAACAATATTAACGCCATTTATTTGATATATTGGACTAACTTATACATAGAAAATTGAGTTTAAATCAATATTAAAACTAAATTAATGGTCCTAATATATACTAATACTTTATTTAGATGGTATAGATTTCCCCATTCACTATTCTCGTTTACTGCATTTTTTCAATTGATATATATATATAATATGCAAATTTAGTTAACTGGTGTATAGATTTTTTCTAAACTATACTCATGGGGAAAATTTAAGACAACTAGAAAGAGGTTGGTCGAATATTTAGCTCTAACCTTTTTTCTTTTTTTTTTGAAATTTTTTTTTTACTTATGGAATGAGATTTCTTATACAATTTCTTAGAATTACAAATCAAATCTGAAAAATATAATTTATTTGAATAATAAAAGTGGAAATGTGAAATTTACATTTTGTTCAAAAATTCTCATGACAAATATAGAGAAGAAAACAAAAATATAAGTAAACTTAACAAGAAAACGTATGAGAATATTTTCTTTTCATAAAATATTGACTGATGTTTTCCTACGTACACAGATAGGAATCAAATTGACAAGGGAGAGAATATATACGATTGTTGTTTCCATCGCGTCAAAAATACAAATAGCAAAAGTTTATA
>CABFWB010000743.1:165616-199994 GCA_902151455.1 Timema bartmani
CCCTCGACGACTTCGCCTACCCCTTTCTATGTCTCTTTGTCCCTCCTGAGGGGGTCCCTTACCCTACCCCCACTACCCTCCAAAACCTGAGTCCGGATTAGCTCGGCTCATTTCGTATGCTGTGTAAGGGTAGGAGCTGTGTGTCAAGCTATGGGAATACACAAGTATTTACACTGTTTTAGGGGAAAACTGATCCAAGCTACACACACAAATATACTAAGTAACGTTCACTGTAATTAAATTGTATTTACATTCAAAAGAAAATTAAGTTCAACTTAGACTTACTAGTTCTTTAAGAATAAAATAGCCAAAGCTATTATATTTGTTTTAGTGAGGTTCTACTCGCATCTAGATATCATATTCTAGAAATTGAAAAATGACACCAATATACGGGAATCGAAGCCAGGACCTTTGGCTTAGTACGCCAATGCTCTAACCATTGAGCTATCCAGGTGGCTGCGTTATCTAATAGTTCGTGATCTTAATAAATCACACATTTTTAGCCAATGATTTCCGTACGTCCATCATAGACTCTGCCTTAAAATATGAGTGAATAATGGCCCCGGAAACAGGACGATTCCTGGATAGATCAGTGGTTCGAGCATTGACGTACATATCAAAGGTCCCGGGTCCAATTCCCATGTTCAGGTGTCATTTTTCAATTTTCAGAATATTTTTACTAGTTCTTGCCTTGCCTGTATTTTTTACCACATAACTTTCCCAACATATACATTTTTGGATGCTTAAGACCACTTTATAACCATGGTTTCAGTTAGTTTATTTAACAAATACAGTCAAATCTCGATTAAACGACCCCGGGAATAACGCCCCTCTCTAAGTAACGACCTTTTTTTGGAGAACCGTGAAAAATCTGGAAAAAAAGGTCGAAAATGTTAAGGAAATCGGCAGTAAAATGTGATTGTTGCACTTATTTAGGTCACTAGGCTGCGATTATTTTCGTGAGTGCTGTATTACTAGTAACTGGGGTAGGTCAGGTATAAAAATAGACACCACCCTATCAATGGCAGCCAATAGCACTTGACTCTATCCACCCCCTCCCACAAGCAAGACAATATTTCCCCACGCGCGACTGCCGCTACATCATGCGCCAGGCTTGTTGCCATTGTCATTTAGATTCTCGATTTGGTTACATTTTTGGTTTGATTTTGTGAACGATTTTTGAGGAGCCACGCTATTTTTTTTTTATTTGATACTCATAATTTCGATGAAATGAGTGGAAATAGGACCTTCTTGACGCTCATGAAGAAGTACGAGATAAACCAGGAAGTGAATGAGAAGAAGATTACTAAGACGGAGATTGCGTGGCAGCATGGCATCCCGAAGTCGACACTTTTCACGATTCTCAAAATAAGAGATGAAATTGTGAATGCAGTGCAGAAGGAAAGCCACAATGTAAAGGCCAAAAATTTGAAGAGTACGACGCACGCGAATCTGGAGCAATGGTGGAGTGGTTCAGCCAACATATTGTGCAAAAAGTGCCTATTCGCGGACCAATGATGCAAAGGAAGGCCAATGAATTTTTCCTGAGGTTGGGTATGGAAAACTAAGTGTTCAAGTGGGTGACTAGAGCGTTTTAAAGTGCATCACAGCATATTCAGCCACAAGGTCGTCGGTGAAAGTGCATCGGTCGACTCAACACCAGTGAGGTATTGGATGCCCTTGCTCCGAAACATCCTTAGGCGCTATCAGCCTCAAGATGTATACAATGCTGACGAGCTGGGGATGTTCTACAACCTCATGCCAGATCACACTCTTGCTGTGAAAGGGGATAAGTGCAAGGGTGCGAAGAGGAGCAAGGAGTGCTTCACCGTCTTTTTGTGCTGCAACATGGACGGAAGTGATAAGATGAAGCCCCTCATGATCGGGTAGTTCAAGAAACCCCAGGGTTTCAAGGGCAACATCCTGCCTTGTGACTATAATTTTAATAAGAAGGCATGAATGAACTCGGGGTTGTTCGCGAGGCGGCTTAAAGGCTTCGATTCGAAGATGGACGCCGCAAATAGAAAAGTCGTGCTCTTCGTCAACAAATTGCCCCGCACATCCTGCTCTTGACAAAATCAGGAACATCGAGCTGGTGTTTCTGCCAAAGAGCACCACCAGAATGCTTCAGCCCCTGCACTGGGGGATAATCCAGCAAGTGAAGGTGAAGTTTCGTGAGATGCTTGTACGGAGTATGGTGTGGAATCTCAACATGGGAAAGGAGGTCCAAAAGTGGGACGTGTTCAGGGCCATGGAGGTAATCGTCGCCAGTTGGAGGGCCGTGAGACCAGTGGTAGTTGCCAACTGCTTCCGACACTGCCACTTTGTCCTACCAGTTAACGAAGAGACTGTAGTCTATGGGCTTCCCACCGCTGCCAGTGCCGAAGACCCAGACGACCAACAGTGGACGCCAATTCTCAGCCAGGCCCCTACACGAAACCGCAGCCTGGCTCATCAAGAGCACCTTCATCTGCCCCCCTGACTTTCATTCGGCCGTACGATGAGGATACATGGCAGAGATTAGCCCCAGACTGCACGTATGAGGAGTACATAGCAGCAGACGATGACATCACAGTTTGAGGCACCCTCGAAAAACGCCAATATAATCAGGGAGCAGCAGGAGTCCAGCGATGAGGAGGGGGAGGAAGAAATTGAAGAATAGCCTGAAGACATCCCCACTACGAAAGATGCTCTGAAAGCCGGGGACGTCTACTCAAGAGCACAAGAGCCAGGGCGTTAGTGAAGAGCTGTGGTTCCAGTTCTATAATGTGAAAGAATTCGTCGAGTGAACTGGCGCTAATAAGAAGCAGGCCTCCATAATGGACTTAATTAAGAAATAGGTAGTTTTTTCATGTTTTGTCTAAAAGATGCCATATTTGCGTATGAGTGTCGGGGGTGGAACAAAATCGGTTAAAATTCCAATAACGACCCCTTCGAAATAATGAGCCTTTTTCAGGGAACCGTGAAAGGTCTTAAAATCGGGAGTCGACTTTATGTAGCGTAATTTAAATTATTTTCTCAGTATATAATGACAAAAGCTCTGATTCACTCAGTCACTGACTCATCACCATATCTCACAAAATTCTGGACCTTGAATTTTTAAATTTGGCGTGGAGGTTACTTTCAGGATATATGAATCTGGAAAGACGGAGTTTTGAGAAATTCAACCCCTTTGGGGGTGGATCAGATGTTGGAACCTCATTGTGTTCATAAAAAATGAAATAGAATAGGTGTGGATTAGATTTTGGAACATTATTGTGTTCTTAAAAAAAGAAACAGAATAGGGGTTGGATCGGATGTTGGAGCATTGTGTTCATATACATAATGAAATAGAATAGGGATGGATTGGATGTTAGAAAGTTGTGTTCATAAAAGAAATGAAATAGAATAGCTGGAAAGCTGAAATTTGGTAGGAAGGTAGAGTATAGTCAGAAAAATCTAGAAAAAAGAAAGAATTAAAATAGGGCTCCTAAAAATAGGGGAGAGTTTATACTAAAAACATTTTTAGATGAGTTAGACAATTAGAATTTGGCAGACAGGTAGAATGATAACTCCAGAAAGCAAAATAAGTATTGAATTATGAAATAGCTAGGAGTTGGAGAAAGGGGGCTCAGAGGGTTCAACATTTCCAAAAATAAAAGATATATTTATCAGCATGGAAGAAAATTGAAATTCACAAGGTAGTTAAAGAAATCACACCAAATATTCATGAAAGTCTGAAAATTTTAAATCTTTAAATGGGCCTTAATGAAAAGGGGGAAGGGGGAATAAGCAGAACAAAGTGTTATAGATAATAACATCATTTTAATTTGGGGAGCAGATAAAATGACCCCTCCAGATAGCAAAATTGATTTTAAAATTTTAAATTTATAAATGGGAGTTGATAAAATAAAGAAAAGGAGGTTTTGAAATTTCCAAAACACAAAGAATAAACTACATATCAATGTGGTGGAAGATTGAAATTGGTAAGTCAGGTTTAAGGACTATCCCAAACAACCATAAAGGTCTGAAAATTATTAGATTTTGTAATAAAACACCAAAAAATGGAAAAAGAGCCACCTAAATTTCCTAAACTAAAAGAAAAAAACTGTTGGTAAGATAATAATAATAAAAAAAATTGAAATATTTCAATAAAGGTAAATGGATAACCAGAAGAGTCTCAAAATATTAAATTTAAAATGGTGCTACGGGAAATGGTCGTCTTTGTACAGTACTGTACCTTTACAAAACATTAATTACCAACCACTTATCCGTGGGCTAAGATATTTTAAATTTACGATAAGTTAGAGAGATCATCCCAAATTCCCAAACATGTTTTAAATTTGAGGTGGGGAAGCAGGCCAATAAAATGGACAGATCGATATACACTTCTTAAACATCATTTAGTAGGGCCTATCTTATAAAGTATAAATATAGCAGATAACTACTTTATGAAAGTTTGTTTGAATTTTAAAATCAAGATCTTGGCTTGAAGAGAGTTAAGAATTTCCAAAACTAATAGAATTTTTTTAAATAATTGCAATAGAAAATTTAAATACTGAAAAAACTAGAACGACCAACTCAAATAATCAAGCATTAAAAAAAAATATTTCAAAATTGGCTTCAAACAATCCAACGAGATAAACTTTCAAAATTAATATAAAAATCCTATGTGTGTAGTATAAGAATGAATTCCAGCATGTAAGTAACTATACATAATAATAATATATTCTTTAATGAAATAAATTTGAACTACATATTGTTCTCCATGATATCCCTTGAAAAAATAATTATGGTCTAGTGGTCAGCGCCACCGGTTAATGATCTAGAAGTCTCAGGGCTCAATTTTGGTAGAAATCGTGGGTAGTTTTCTAAAAAGGGGAACTTTTCCTATGGTCACCATGGTCTGGTTAGTTAGGCTGAAGCTAGATTCAAGATACCCACTGGCTCCAAACCTTCATAATCATTATCATCACGTGATCACCTCATTGAGGGTATAACGTGTGTAAAACCTCAGACGTTATTTTTCCACAGAGCGACTTCAAGTCTACACTCAAGGGGAATTTACTAGTTACTGTATGTCTTACGGAAAAATATGCCAAACGCTAAAATTAAACAACTTAATATGTTGTTAGTAGTAGTTAACAAGAAAATATTCTAATATATATATTTTTATAACGTTTTTAAATAAATGATCAACTATTTTTAGATTATTCTTTTAATAAAGACACAACCTATCGACGTCTCTTCTATGTAATTACAAGCTAAGCTTTACAATTCATTTTAATTTTATTACTTTAATTTTTTGTTATTGTCTGCAAATTAATTTAACATAAATTTTTATCCACGCAGTAGTTTTTAACAAATTTAAAAGGGACTTCATGTACGGTATGGAAAAAAAAATCAAAATCTTAATAGCATTTTTTTTTTAAGAAACAATTAATTTTGTATGTCATTAAGGTACTTTATACAAGATGCTATAGCAGTTCACGTTACAGTCAATTATTTCTTCTTCTTAGTAATTTGGAAAATTTTGGTTCTTTCTAATCACAACTTAACATGATGAAAACTAAACGCTCCCCCTTTTTTTTAACAACAGTAATTTACAGTCAGTCATTTTTTTAAACTATCCTTAAGTACCCAAAGCCATTGATTATACAGTGATTAGTATGTAGAAGAATTATTTTTTGCTCTATTCCAATTATTATTAGTCTGTCATCGTTTTTATTGAGTGTTTTTCATGGTGGGTATTAATTTGCCAGAAAAGGGTTTTAAAACCTAGTCAGGTGGGTCAATAAGTTAATAAATTTTGTAGTATGCAGACAAATTTAAAAAAATCAAAATTGGATGGACAAAAAAAAACATTTTATGTTATGGTTATATATGGATTAAAGTTTTCTTGATGTAATTATTTGAAACAGACGAATGAAACGGACTAATTGAATATGTCACAATCACTAATATTTTCACTGCAATTGTTCTTTAACCATATTAGCGGTTCAAGTCCCCTATATTATTATTATTACTATTACTATTATTATTAGCACCACGTCTTACTACCCGTTCGGGATGTACTCACTTACGCTAATGTGCAATGGTAGGGTGATTATGAAATTAAATGGAGGACCTACAGTTTAACGTGGGATTCGAACCATGGTGGAGGTCTGGCATTCCACACATTCACAATCTGTGATTAATACATATCTTGTCAGAGGTGAAGAAAGAGTTTGGCAATAAGATAAATCTGTGCCGGGACCAAGGATTGAACCCTGGACTCCCAGCACAGATGTCTTGACACCTTACTCATAGACCGCCAGGTCATATTAAAAGTCCCCTATAAACCGTTTCGGTGGCAGCATGGTCTACGAAAATATTCTCGAAATAGACTACTGCCGGTGACAGGAAATCTGGGTTCGATCCCGATTGGGTGTACTGATGGAGCTTTTCCTAAACGGTTTCTCACTCACTCAACATACAGATGTGGGTACACTTACTGTAAATTAAACCTTCATTATCCTCGACTACATAGAAAAATGAGTATATAATCGTATAATTCGAATAAGTACTAAGACGCCGTGCTCAAAAAAGTTGCCTACCTATATAATCATTATAGCTGTTATTCTATATTAATCCATTTAATAATTATATTAGAACTTGTAAAACATACCTAGATTCTTGCTTAAAGATATTGTTCCTTGAAAACATGGTTACATTTTTTTTACAAATCTGGACAGGTCCAAAAATGAAGGTCCCACCTTAATTATTATGAGTTTTAATTATACAATACAACGTACACCATACAAATTGAGGGTTTGAACTCTTAGTATAATATGAGTTTACAAGGGGGTTGTCTTCCACATGTTCAACTGTATTGTTTCCATTTATTATCTACGATCATGTTAGTGCACTACTGAAGTACACTCGCTTTGGTGACCGCATAATTTGAGACGCTACACTCACAGTAGACCATAATGCCAATGATGGAGAAATGGAGGCTCTAATCTCAGTTGGGTGCACTGTAGATGGTTTATTCAAAATTGTTTTCCACTCTCAATCACACAAATGCTGGTACACTTCCTCTAAATATAACACTCCTAGTTCCTAAAACCATCAGTAAAATTAGAATATAATTGTATAATATGAAAATCCGAACGGGTAGTAAGATGCCGTGTTAAGAATTACATTAATAAAATTCAAAGTAGCTTATTCTCCTTATATAGATCCCTAAAATAAAGCCGTTAATAAAGCTGAGAATTAAACTTTCTCCAAACATTCTTAATCTTCATCTTTACATATAATTTAATTTTAATTTATTTAGCACTGCGTCCTACTACCCGTTTGAGCTATGCGCTTAAGTACTAATTACGATAGTGGGTTAGGAATGAGGAAGGTTGAATATAGAGGAATTGAGCCCGTATTTGCTTGGAGGGAAAGTGAAAAACCACTGAGGAAAAACTACCCTCAACTGCATTTAGGGGTGATTTTTCACAAGTGATCAATCCCCTACTTCTTGCCTTCTATATTGTCATGCATAAGACAGTTCCTCCCAAGAACGTATCCGATCCAGTTTGCTTTATATAGAAGAATCACATCCAAAATAGTTATCTTCTCCCACACAGCTATTAGGACTTCTTCATTTGTCACCCTGTCTGTCTACCTGACTTCTCAAGTTTTCTCCAGCACCACATTTCAAATATCTCCGATTATTTATTTACAGCCTTCCTAAGAGTCCAATTTCCTGCTCCATACAGCGCGATACTCCCTTTTTATGATTTCATCAGTTTTTTTCCAAAATTCCAAAGTCAAGAGTCTTTTCAGGAGTAACCTCTTCTTGTTAAAAGCTTCTTTGGCACTGGTGATTCTCGAACTAGTTTCCTTGGTGCAGTAGGCATCGTTTGTCAGCAGATTTCCAGCTACTTGAATTGCTCTGTTTTCCAACACCTGACTTCCAATTTTGATTTTCAGCGGTTCTTCATTTATTTATATCAGCATAACGTTTGACTTCTCAATGTTGATCTCAATGCAATATCTTCTCTCTATCTCCTACAGCAAGTCAAACATTTCTTGCGAATTTTTAAAAAAAATTCACAAGCAATGATAGATTATATAATTATTTTATTGTGTTTATGACGCATCATCCTACCCTGAAATTGCTAAGTCCTTCCAGGGAAACTCTGACCAACCACTTTCCACACAATTTTAATAGACTGAAATAAAAACAACATACCTTCCTCACTACTATTTCTATCTCAACACTGTTGGTCTCTTCATCATTCAGCCTCACCTTCACTCACTGTCCCAGGTACAGGTTTGCAATCAGCTTTCTCTTCCTCCAGTCAATGCCGAACATCTTGAGTATTTCCATCAGTTTCTTCCACTTCACTCTATCGAACAGCTTGTGCCTAGAGGTGAAACCAATGTAAGCATCTTCCTTGAATTCCAACATCCTTTCTGAAATTATTCTGCATCCCAATGGCATTTTTGGTTCCTTTTCCTAATCAAATTTAGCTTTCTTCCATAATACTTCCTATTTTCTATTCCAGTCACCTGTTGATTATTCTTGCCACGATCTTCCCCGAATTGGAGATGAGTCTGATTGTCCTGTGGTCACTGTATTTCTTGGTGTGTTTCTTCTTCTTTAGAACCACCATGTTTACGTATAGAATGTCCTTTGGCCACTATGCCATTTCGTAGATATCATTTATAAGTTATGTCAGATACAATAATCCTTTGTTTCTCAGTTTCTTCAGAAGTTCATCTTGCATGTTTTCATCTCCAGAACCTTTCCATCTTTTACTCATGTCCTCTATAGCTCTCTCCACACTTAACTTTTTTAAAAGTTTATGTCGTTTTCTTATTCCCATATTTTGTCCCATGCTTCAAATATCTGGTTCAACAATTGATTTTCCTTGTCATAAAGTTTTTCTTTATATATTTCCCAATTCATAGAAACCTATTTATGATCCGCCACTATCTGAACTTTGAGGTTTTCCATTCCTATTGTTCACACATCATTGTTTTCTTTCCCTTCCATTTCATCTGATTTCTGATACATGAGGTCATATTCTCATTTCATTTTCACTTCGATAATCTCATCGCACAATATTTTCTCTATATAATCATTCCTCGCGTTATCTTACTCTCTTTAAATAGTTGTTTAGCCTATATATACTCTCTTGTTTTCATTTTTTACATTTTCTGAAGCATTTCTGTTGTTACCAAGGACTTTAGTGCAGTCCTCTTCACTTTCCCAACGTTGTCACTTATCACATTTAAAAAAATATTCTTAACACTATTTCACTTCCCTTCCGCACTTGTACTCTCTTCTTTCACCTCACTTAACTTTTTTTCTATTGAATTTCTCACAATATCGCTCTAACTTCTTAATTATTTTTTAAGTCCCACCTAAGTTTTCTCTTGCTTATATTTCTAATACTTTTCAGTCCTGTTTAAATGTACGCTACCAACAGGCTGTGGTGTGAAACTACGTCACCTGAGAATGATTTCACATCTTTAACCCCAATCCTGAATCTCTGTTTAACAAGGATGTAGTATATTTAGTACCTGCTGATATCTCCTAGGCTTCTCCATTTGTATGGTTTTGTCTTCCGTTTCTTGAGCCAGATGTTTGTCACCAACAGGTTATTCTTCTGGCAGAATTCGATGAGAATCTGCTCTATGTTGTTTATCTTCCCCAGTACATCTCTGACCACACACACTTTTACAATCGCCCATGATGACTGTTTTCACTTTCCCCCTTCCCTTCTGTTGAACAATTACTTGAATTTGATCATAAATTTCTTCTACCCCCATCATCGTGGTCAGTTGTTGTCATTTACACTTGTACTATCAAAATATCCATTGGCTCACCGTTTAATTTTACAAACATTAATCCATCACTATGACACATCACTTTATTAACATTTTAACCATTTAACTTTTCATCACTATCACCACTCTTTTGTCTACAATTTCTCCACCTAAATAGAACGTTGTGTAGTTTTCATACACTTTGTTCACACCACACATTTTCATTTCCATTTTCAAATTAAACAGTTTCCCAGCCCTTATCATCGTCTTTACATTCCATGTTCCTATAATGAAAGGGAAAGCTTTATTTGTTGATTGTGCTTTGTTGATCACGCCTCCTGAAGTAGTGTTTGCCCGGAGATCCGAAAGGGGGACAAGTTTACCCCCAGAATTTTCTATTCCAGGAAGATCCATCAATGATTTTCCCTTGACCTAAGGGGCTTCCAGTGAAAGTATAGTATGGCAGTTTTACCTTTATCCATCCACAATGCAGCCCCACGGCTGAACTACCACTCTATGTGGTAGCGCCCGTGTCTGTTTGATCTTTAAACATCTAGAGCGTCATTTTCTCTGTTCTTCCTGATACCGCTGTTGCCCAGCATCAGCCACGTAACCAAGTGCAGAGGGATGTGATATACCCCACGTCACTGGATCCTTACAGAACTTAGCTGCCACCGACCTTACTGCCGCCGATAAGCCAGTGGAATGTCGATGTCGTTGTCCACTCCAACCACTTGGAAGCGTCTGTAAAGTTTTACCCATGTGGACAAAGAGAAAGCTCTCACCCTCTGGTGTCCCACGGGCCAGTTTAGTGAAAATTTATGAGACCATGCTGCCAGCTATTGAAATATAACCGTTACTATTTATGGTTTATGTATGCATTTATTACAAACCAGGTAAAATATGTAATTAAAGTAAATAAGAAATTTAATATAGGTAGCTATGATATCTGATATTTATTTTATAAATATTTAGGTACCTAAATAAACACTCCTAAACATTAAGTGTTAATTATTAGCCATCGTTTACCATTTTGTAATCTGATATATTTTAGAACTGTAATTAATGAAATTTAAAAACTATTTTATAAAATAAAAGATTCATTTTAACTATATCACGACTATACTCCGAAAAAGTTTAATTAGTCATTTGCCTTATTTCAAACGAAGTGTTCTTATAATCAATGGAGTTTCTAATGAAGACTTGAAATTCTGATCCTTGATAGTGATAATATAATTTTGGGATTATTGTAATTACAGGTATATGTGTCTCTCAGTCTCTATAACAGCTAAGTATTAAATTAAAGTAAAAAGTCATTTATATCTCCAATTTTTTATTCTTCATATTTTTTGTGTGTTAATGACTCATCTCAATTACCTAATCTTGCCAAGACTCCCTTCAACGCCCATTAAGAATTCCAACAAAGAGTGAGCCAAAATCTTGCATTCTTAGACGAGGAGTTTTTTTTTTCGTTTGCTCTTAATTTCTTTTAAATTATATTTTAATGAATGTCACATTTTATTTAATATAAACCTTAATTTACTTTCTGTGCATGAAAAAATTAGTCAATCTTAGGTTTTATCATGTTTGGCAGTAATTTAGTAATTTATAGTAACAAGATTAAAAGGAAGGGTTTTTCGGATTTTTTAATTTTGTCGATGGATTACTTCGCTTTATTTTTCAACCTAAATATATTGGGAATTCTATCCTGTGAGGTATTTTTATAGCATATTCCTTGTAAGCTTCTGGACAATATTTAAAAAATAATGAACATTCTGCAAATCAAAGAATTCGAGAATTGGTCTTGTAAAGATAAAAAAAAATTTTTTTTTTAGTTAGTCAACACTTTTTTATTGGTGTTTGAAGTAACTTATAACAAATCTTTCCCCAAGCCTCATTTGCGCATAGATTCCTGAATTAGTTTATATAATTTAAACTTTATTTAAATAAATACCACATTACAAATCGTTTACAAGCTTAATGTTTATATCGCTAGTTTTTGTAACATCGCGTTTAACTAACCGCTCGGATGATACGCTTATGTACTAATTACGCCAATGATCTTAGGGGTGACGAAGGCTATATTTAGAGGAACGTACCCACATTTGAATGAAGGTAAAGTGGAAAACCATTTTGGAAAAAAGCTCTGTAAACCCGGCCGAGATTCAAACCAGGATCCCCCCATGATCGTCAGTTTAGTCTACTGCGAGAGTGGAACCTTAGACCACCAAAGCGTGTATATGAGATGTTATGTAAGGAAGAGATACTGGCATCAACTTACCATAATAAATACTTTATTAAAATTTTAATGATTATTATTAAACTGGCTGAAAGTGACCAGCATTGATAAAATTAAACAACATTTACTGATAGTGAACAATAATTGGTAACTTTTAATCATCACAAATTGGTATTCTACAAATTTAAGTCTTCATGCTCTTACTAAACGTCAACGATAAATAAAAATATATGTGTACATCGTTTTCCCCGTAGTACGTGTCTAAAGTTAGATATGTATACGTTCATTTGCTTAGAAAATACAGAGAATTAGTTACTTATGCTAAGGCTTCAAATAAATAATAAAACATACGCCTCAGCATATTATTGGCTTAGTGCCAAGTGCTATGTTTTGATTAGTGAGGAGGGTAATGTAAATCTTGTCGACATTTAAACTTTCTGACAATTAACAATGGTCTCCTATTTTGTCAAACTTGCGTGAAACTATAGATGATGTAAATAATTATATGGTTACTTATTTTATACGAATATATCAAATGCATTTTAATACGTTCTATAAAACAAAATGAATTTTTAGAAGTGGAAATCAGTACGACATACTCATTCAAAAAAGAAAGTGTGTTACGTCAATTGTTGATGTGTGAAAAGAAGATAACTATTTTTATTCAGTGATGTAAATTTAGTTATACAATAAAATATCTGCAGATTACATTGTTCGTCACTTTGTCAATAAATGTGAATAGGGATCATTTAAAAATTTCCAAGAAACTTTTGAAATTCTACAGGCGCGTATTTTCGAATCAGTTTCGTAATAAGAGAGAGGTAATGGCGGATGTTTGGTGCAGATAACTTGCTCACACTTTTTATAATATGGTTTTAAGAAGTTTTCTAGTGGTTTTTAAATTAGCAGGTCCATGAATAATCTTATTGACATCAGAGGTCAAGAAAAGAGCTGATTGCAGCAATCATACAACATCTTTGGACGACTGTATGACAGACAATCTCTTAAATTAAACATTAAAACTTTATTTAATTGTATATTTTATTCATCAACGTATTTAAATTAATAATTTTAGTTTGATTTAAATATACGATTAGTTTAAACTTGTATGGAGAGTAACATCTCAAACTATACATTAATATATTTCATTTTATTACTGGTTTTACATTGTATACAAAGCTTGATTGATTTGAATACCTTGTGCAAAGCCTCAAAACAACAACGATCGATTATTTAGAAAACATCTTTAACAGTTTTGTGATACATTTTCCATCAAAGCTTGAAGTAATATTTAATAAGTCATATACCTTCCCCAAAGTAACAAAACAACGGCTAAATATATTTTTTAAAGATTTGAGAGTTGTTGGAAAATATCTTATACTACAAGAGGATAAGATAGATTCTAATTTGATTTATATCAGACCAAAAAGGGTGGATTTTATTTGTAGGACCAAAGTGTACCTTTATAAGCGCCCTTTAGTTCTTATTCCTCCCTCCCTTTTTTTTTGTTTTCGCCACCCTCACGTGCTAATCTTGCCTTCGTAAGCTAGCACAGGAAGGGAGAGAAATCCTGCATGTCTCCAAGGGTGACGTGTTCTGTTTTCAACCCCTAATTCATCATCTCACCCTTCTCGATCCATCGACCTTTTCATCCGAATCCTATTCCCCCTCTTTATTTTTTTCCCCCAACACTACCCCTATCTACAACATTCAATAGACTTCAGTAGCGAGCAATAGCCTATATGAGGGCGTCTGTCGAAGAATTAGGGAGAGAAAAAATTTAGCCTGCCCGTCTAATTGTGTAACTTGGGGAAGTATTATCGTTATTAAAAGGGAGAGTGCGGGGAAGACATGACTAAGTATTTAACTGACTTCCTACAAAATTGGGCGATATAATATACAGTTAAGTATCGACATAATAGGGGCTGGGTCTAATGAATCTCGAGAGTGCGAAGGTCATAATTTGGTTAATTTTTATTTTCTCTCCACATAGTCTTCCTACTCGTCCAGACTATACACATTTTAATAATCATAGTGGAATAGGGATGAGTAAAGTGGTATATAGAGGAAATATACCTACGTTCGCGTACAGGGAAAAATGGGAAATCAAATTATAAAACAACGCCCTCCATACACCTGGTCAGGATTCAGACCTAAAACCGGCCCGTCACCGGCAGGCCATCAAATATTCACTTATTCTATTAATGTTTGAGATTGTGAGTCCTATGGCTGCTACAAAATGTTCAATTATGTTTGTGAACCACTAAGTTGACCACATTGTCTAAGCCCTAGGTATACTGGACTCCCAATATTGGGTAGTTCGGGGTTTGAATCCTTGTCGTGTGTATTGAAGATGGTTAGTTGCTAAACAGTTTTCCACTCTATTTCTCCACTCAAATCCGGGTACAATATCATTAAGTTAAGCGTTCCTCGTTCCTGACACGTTAACCTAATTAATCCATATGCGTGCAACCATAACTGATATGGTAATAATACTATAATACTAATACTAATAATAATTATTATTATTATAAAACTAATAATAATAATAATAATAATAATAATAATAATAATAATAATAATAATAATAATAATAATAATAATAATAATAAAATATGTTTGTGTTCTAAGACTAATAGTTTCACAGTCTGGTATCCTTTCACTCACCGCCAGGGGGACGCAACCCATCGCTTGAGAATCACTTAAAATCAAACCCGTTCATAGGTATAGCATGATTTTCATGTGAAACCCGTTAAAAAAAATTAATTAATTTTTTTACTGCCAACATTGATAAAATGTTACCATAATTTTAGTGATATTTTATAGATATTGATAATATTTATCAAAAGCTACAGATGCAGATTACATGAATTCATGGTTAAATACGTGAACATTTATCTAGTAGATAGTTCATGTGTCAAATAATGGGTACCCTATGAAAATCAAGCTAGAGTTTGATTTGCAATGCAGAATGTTATACACACACTTAATATACCTTGCTGAATCAAACAGAAATATCAACCATCTTCATAACAGACACCCGCCCGATACATATCCCAGAATGTAATTATTAAATGTTCCTTTCACTTCCCTTAATTATCTGAATAAACAGGATGGGGTGTACCATAATGATACCAGCATCCTATTCAAAGGATATCTTGGCCTGTTAGTGCTGTCCAAACATGTAGTTTGTATTCGTACTAGTCAATTAGAACGAGTGTTAATATTGACGCGTTTATTAATAGAAGTAACTTATGTAATATGTATCAATATGCTCATTGGAACTGTTTTAAAACCTGGTTCGGTGGCCGCGGGGTCCAACGCGCTACTCTCTGAGTAGACTAGACTGCCAATAATGGGGATATAGAGCTTCGAATGTTTTTCTACTCTCCTTCCATGCAAATGCTTGTACACTTCCTCTGTATATAACCTTAATAATACCTAAAACCATTAGTGTAATTAGTACGTAAGAAGCGGTGATAAGGAAAGAAAGAAAGAAAGAAAGAAATGCTTTTATCAGGATTCAGAAAGTTAAATAAACCTTAAACTCAGTTTTTTCTTTCTTTTGGTCTTGCAAAATATTTTACAATTTTTTGTTAACAGAACAAGGAAATTAAATTTATGTGTAATTATATAACGTTTCTCTTGATAAATTTTTCCCAAACTTTGGAAAATAGTAAACCCCTTTTGTGGTCATGATATTACCAAAGTACATCTTCTATCTCTTCATAATATATCTGGAAAAGTACAAATGATCATTAAAAATTGTAAGAGAGCCTAAGTTAAAGCTGTGATAGAGCGAAAGAAAAGCATCGCATCACAAAATATCTGCATTAATTGGTTTATCAGACTTAGTATGATAATAATATTAATAATAATAATAAATTTATAACTATAATCTACTTTATCTTATTTTTTAAAATTTTCGTCTACTTTACTTTTTAGACATAGGACAGTATTACTTTTATTATATTGGAAATGTGTACACCATTGACCCAGATAATATGGAGGAAGTACTAACTAAAATTATTAATATAGGCCTATTAACAATATGTCTATTTAGTACTATGATCCTATATATACTTTTCTTTTCCTTGACCCCTCGAGTATATAAAAAATTGTGATCATCATAAAAAAAAAAAGGAATTCCTAGGTTTTTTCTATGAATATTAACGTTTCATGACACAACGAACCGGAAAAAGTTGGTTTTCCTGATGCTATTTGTCTGTGCCTCTATATTTCGGCCTGGAGGCCAAATTTATTCTATTTATTGGGCTGAAATTTGGTATCTAGAATTTTCATAAGCGATTTTCTTTGCTTTTGACCCTTTAGTAAGCCGCCCTTAACTTTAGGAGTAAATATCTGATTACAAAATCTTTTTTTCAACAGAGGAACAAGAAAGTCTCTACGGCTCACCGTACTTTTATTTTCCAACATATTTTTCTTTAAATTTCAAAATATGTTTTTCTAATTTAAAGACGTACGAGACAAAAATAAATTCAATTGACGTCCATATCTTTAATAGTTACAAAAAAAAAGTTATATATATATAAATAATGTATGTTTTTAATCGGTAAAAGTGTAGGCTACTAAAAATCCGATACTTTAGCTCAGTTTATACCTCGTATGTTTACTGAGATAAGGTCCTGGGTTTGATTCTCAGCATAGCTGAAAGATTTAACATTGGCGAAATGAGACTTTCCCTTTTCAAACTGATGAAATAATGACTGGGGGTCTGGGTGCTGTGTCTTTACTAAATTTAAATTAGTTTACAGGTCATGTGCTTATATAATCATGTGGTTAACAAAGTGCACGCTAAATACCTCAAAAAATAAACAAATATAAGCTATTAGCACCAAATTTTTATCATTTTCAGTTAAATTCTCTAAAATAATGGCTAGGTATCCAATAATTTAATTGCAGTTGACCACTCACATAATAAGCGACGCGTGGTGCTTTATGCTCGATAATTTGTATCAATAATATGTAAGTTTACTCTTTCGGAAGAATTCACATAAATTAAAAGTCAAGCGTCTCCGTTTCAAATTAGGTGAGGAAGATTTTTATTTTTTAATGGCATACACATTTATAAATTAGCAATGTATAGTAATTAAACACTGTCGTGGAAACTTGTTTTGAAAATTTGATAAAGCTAATACAATTGTATTTCATTCAAGCATAAATTTACTAATAAATGTGTAATGGTTCAATAAAATTAATATTTCATATAAACGCATTTTTGTAAAAATATGAATAGCCACTAACTTCATTAATATGTCTATTTTGCCCATATATTTGTTTGTTTAGTATGTTGTCATATTACATCTTTAATTTTGTTTATTAAAAAAACTGAAGACTGTTTAATCTTGAATTAGAGTAAAGTTGACCACACTAATTAATTTGACTCAGCTCTTTCTCTCTGGGTGTGTGAATACATTTTACTTTTAAAATCGTAATAGTTAAGCGATATTTTCAATGTGTCGTAGTATATTAAAGAGTAGTCAATCTAAAATAGCCCCAATTAAATATAGTATACATATATATATATTTTAAATATTCTGTATTTATAAATATATAATTATATATATTTACTCTATGTATATACATAAATATATAGAAATATGTACATACTGTATTTATTTTAATCTACATAGTTATATAAATATGATGTATTTAGAAATATATATGCTGTATTTATAGTTATATATATTGGATATAAATAAAGGTATTTAAATTGAGCTACACTTAAGTTAAAAGTAAATATATACTAGACCTACTTTTATCTTACAAAGATAAATATCTGACATATAAATTACTAAATCTACATTCTGGTATTCACACGTCAAGTAATTTTATCTACAGCTGTCTAAAATAACACTAATAATATGGTAATTGCTATCAATTCTAGCTCCATAAATACTCGTTTTTCCCCTTAAGTGGTATTCCAAATATCAAGGAAGGAAAATCAAGGTATTTATTGATTGTATTTCAATAGCGCCTGAAATTAAAGAGTATATACTACATGGACTACATAGTAGAAGGAAGGATTGTATGGTCACAGGAGTATTCGATAGCCTTCATAGCGCTGTTGTTTCTATTCTCTCTCACACTGATTTTCAACCTGTTTCAAATGACAACACACTTCATTCAATAGCTAAAATTCTATTAATTGTTTTTTTAAACAATGTTGACTATATATTTAAAAAAATATATATTATCTCCCAGAATTTTTTCTAGCTTTTGTATCTTCCTGTTAAATCCTGTGGCAGACCTTTTGACCCTTCACGGCGTACCAATGAACCACGACAAGACGGTTGAAAAGCGCTGCTCTATGAAATTCAAACAATACTATAAATGTGAAGGGCAGGGGTGAGATAATAAAGTTCTGAAGGGAAAGGTAGAGCATTTAAATTACTAACCCATCCTTTATTAAAATAATATCATAATAATAAGTGTAAGCTTACATTGAAAGGATAGTAAATGATTATAAATGGTTTTACATTCTCACTGTACGCAAACGCTGGTACACTTTCTCTTAATTCAACCTTCCTTATCCTCAACTCACTAAGTAATTAATTATTATGCGTAAAGCCGTAACAAATAATAAGACGTGGTGCAAAATTATTATTTTTTAAATGTTTCCTATACCCCTCTACTTTGTATATCCAGTATTAACCCAGGAGTCTCAATCGTTCACATAATCGTACAAAATTTGTGTCTTAGAGGATGAATAACCTCCTCTCAGATAATTTAAATAGAGCCCTACCAGGTTTAAGACTTAGTCCAATTAGATTAGATGGTCTACAACGGGTTGGGTATGAGCGATATGTCATGCAGTAGATACTTGTAAAAATATAGGCTTGTACTATAACATACGTTTATAGCAGAGACTAGCGGTTCATCATGACGCTAGAGTCAGTAATTAGCTAATGTTTCAGAGTCTTGACTTAAAAATAGATACACATTTTATGTGTAGTTAAATATTGAAAGTATATTGTTCCCTTCTCCCCAGTGGTTCTGGAGTTACGTCTGTGGTCAATGAGGTGGGTGGGGGTGTTTGAAGGCTAGCGTCTGTGAGTGTGTCCCACCCGTAGAGCGACACTCTAGGCCCTGCGGTTAGGGAGATACGTCTATGGGTCAGAAGGGAGTTGCTGTTTTAGGCTAAGTGGTATAAGTAATTTTAACTAGTATGTTATCCCATGTAAATTTTCAGCTCAATCGGTGAAGTGGTTTTCCGGTTATAAAGATTCGTCTGGAGGCTGTTGAGGTCGGCCGGGTGGTGGTGAAGGGGTTGGATAGAAGTATGTTGGGTACTCCACATTCAAAGGGCAGATACATAGCCCCAGTGGTTCAGGAGATACTTCTGAGTGGAAGGGGGGTGAGGGGTGAGATTAATATTCAGGCTAAGCAATATAAGTAATTTTAATTAGCCTATATGTTAACCGAACGTCTTGAGTTATGCCCATGCAAAATTTCATTTCATTCGGTTTCGTGATTTTTGAGTGAAAGAGTAAATTATGTTAAAAACATGTGACACAATGCCAGAGTGGTTACTTCATTTTATGGTAGTCGATATTATGTCCCCCACCTTTCGTCTACCTATATTAGTCAATAGTCCTCATATATATAAATTGGAAGGCTATATTTTTCTTACGAGCTTGACAGTCAAATTTAAATCTTAAATATCTTTAATAAATCCAAATTTTGAAACAGAATCTTATAAATATTGGTAAGTAGAAGAAGCTGGTTTATCATAGTAATTATTACTTACCACTTTCATTTGTAGTTATTTTGTTCACATTATCTCTCAAGTTAATATATCAAATATATAAAGATAAATTATTATTATCATTATTAGCACCGGGTCTTACTACCCGTTCGGGTTGTACGCACTTACGCTAGTGTGCAATGGTAGGGTGATAATGAGATGAAATGGAGGGCCTACAATTTAACGTGGAATCCGAACCACGGTGGAGGCCTGGCATTCCTCACATTCACAAGTTGTGATTATAGAGATAAATTAATGTTATTTATTCTGACTGTTGGGTTTCTAAAACAATTATTTGAGACTTAACCACTAAGAGCATAGCGATCCCTCTAAAAAGGATATCCTATTTGAAATTTGAATAATATATTTTTTTGATACAGAAATTTAATTCCGACAATTTTTTTTATCCTAGAATAACTAAACAATATCACCTGTGGGACATATAAAATTGGCTCAACATAATATCATTATTATTATTAAAGCATCACGTCTTAGACCTACTACTTGTTTAGGTCCTACGCTTATTTAATAGTTACGCTATTGGATTATGGATGAGGAAGGTAGAATTTAGATAAATTGTGCTTGCATTTACGTGGAGAGAGAGATTGGGAAATTATTAGTGAAAAACCCTTTAGTACACTTGACCAGGATCAAACTACGATCTCTCTATCATTCTCAGCCTAGTCAAATTGCGAGAGTGACACTTTAGACCATGTGATCTCGAAACCGCGTGTAAAGCAGTGAAGTAAATCATACAAAATTAATTATCTTATTATTATTCTCTATGGAAAAACCATATCAATAAGGTTTATTGTTAACTTTTAGATTATTAGCTAACCAACTCATTTTTACTGATAAGTCACTGATGTCACTACTATTTCCATACCATTACACTTCAAAATATATATTGGCCTACCTAAAGTAATTGTTTATTTTCTCTTAGGAAGCTATTTAATCTCATCTCTACAGAAATTAAAAAAACCAGCAAATATATTATAAAAAATTGAAATCTCAAAGAATTTTGTACACCATCTTAAGAACTATATATTAAGGAGAACTAAAAGTTAAGCCCATGACAGCCATGACACTTTGTGTGTAAAAGAATGACAAACAGGGGTACTAAAACGTTAAGAAACTCATTCTTTACCAAATCTGACGATTACTTGACTAATGACAATCATTAAAACTTAGTAGCCTTTAGCATGTCTGAGTCTACGAGGCACCCCTATCAATCTCCCGAATGAAACCAAGGCACGATAGTTGTTTATTGAGCTCACGCACGTATGTAGTTACACAGCACACACACAAAGGCACCCATAAATACATCCTCACCCCCCACCACCTTCCTCTATTTTCCACGAACACTCATTACAGCATTCACTGAGTGTAAGAGAAACCCAATTAAGCTCCAACATATGATGCGGCATTTTATCTCCGCCATATAGAGCGTTTATAACGGTCTGTGTTTGCTGTTGGGGGATGATGGGAGTGTATTTAAACTTTCACCCCCTCTACCCGTCTGCTCGAGAATGCATTTTAAGGTGGGTTTTTTTTTTTGTTTTTTTTGTGCTTTCAAACACAGACAATTACATAGCCAAGTAATGAAAGCGGTCATCGTGCATCGAAATGGTTGATCACTGACAGGGGTTAAAGGAAATGTACCCACATTATAATATAGAGGGAGTAAAGCCATAAAGGTACAAATTACTAACTCCCTTCTCTTCGTCCTCACAGTGTACCAGGGTCAGCTTAACCTATCTTCCTGTATTAAGTAATTCAATATATGGTAAGCATAACGTCCTAGACCGCATGTTCACAGGATACAAGGTGTGAAATAAAATAAACTACATATATACACACCATGTAGTGTATGTATGTTCTTACAGGACTCTTCTCCCATTCACCGATACCCTTAAAGAGTTTAAATTTCGAATATAAGTTATTTAGGTTACTATTTTTGAGAGGACAATCTGAAACTTGGAAAATTCAAGATAGTGGATCCAAAATGGCAGGAGAAACGTACACATTGATTTATAGAGAGCTGACGTTATGGATCATGAACCATTTATAAATATCAGCAAAAACATGAAAAATCCAAGCTGGCTGATTTAAAATAAAGATAAAATGTAAAAATTGATCCTTGGAAAGATGGAATTTAATGTGGATGCTAACGAGAGCATGCCATATCTATTTTAAAAAATCTTAAACTTGACAAGATTTTGAATCCAAAAAGGTGGGCTGGATATAATTATTAAGTAATAGAGAGCTGAAATTTGTTATGAATGCTATACAGCATATTATCGTTATGAAAATATCATAAACTGGAAAAATTCAATATGGTGGATGTAACTTACAAGTTAAGTCTGATTTAGATCAAATAAGGAGCAAAGAATATGCAAAACTAATGGAAAAAAGAAAGTTATCCGTAGGATAGAAATTCTGAATTTCATAATTTTCTGATAAAATTATAAACTAAAACCATAGTTTCCTATACTAAAATCCCTCAGCTACTGATACCACAGACTCAAAAACACCTGAAAATAAACGGACATAAAAAACCAGGTTTATCATTAGCATTGATATTACAAAGGTAAAAATCAAGTGTAACACTAAAGATTACCTATGAAAGACAGAACAGTTAAAATAAACAACTTCAGGGCTGGGATCACTAAAGGGTAGAAATCTTCTTAGGTGCGAATATATAAATGATGCAACACTTTGCCCAAGAAGATTCTTTTTAATATTTGCTTGATTTGTTTATTCATTTAACAAGGAGCATATTGGTGGCAATAACTAGGGTGACGACACCAAAACGTAATCATTCGCACTTTTATATACCAATACATATGATTAAGTTACTTCCAAGACAATGTCACGTTATTTAAAATCTCTAATTAAAATGTACGAGAATATAAATATTAAGCTACTAAATATGTTTTTTATAAGCTAGCAATTAAATTGTGGTTAGCATAGTTCTGAATCCTTTACAAATAAAAATTGTTTCTCATATTAAATACTTATTTATGTTATTTTTTTTTAGCTTTGATTGCATTAAAAATATTTAAAGTAACTTTAAATCAAGATTTAAAAATATACTTACATGCAAAATTTAGTGGCAAGATATTATTGGATTTTGTAGGACAAAGATCAAAACCTCTTTCGATATAGATAAATATTGCTAGGTTTTTTTGTTTTATTTGATACTTTTTACCTTCTATAGAACGAGAGAAAAGTAGTTTTGAACATTTCGTACTCAAGATTATTATAAATATAGGATAATTCACTCAGGACTGAACACTTATTTTTTTAATTAACTCATGTTTGGAAAGTCACATTTTAATAGAGTGGATTTTAGATCATACCCTGGTCCATGGTAAATAATAATGTATCATATAAGATGCTGGAAGTACCCACTGCCAGCGTCCAGACACATATTCACCCGACGCTCCATTTTGGTGAATGTGCGATGTAGCGTAGCAGCGTTGGTGGAAATTTCACGTCTGATGCTGTTTTACAATTTCTCAATCAACCTTGGCTTGTTGGCATAAAAACTACCTTTCAAAAGTCCCCATAAAAATAAATCTGTGGGTATCAGTTCGGGAGACCTAGGTGGCCACAGGTTTTTGGAGATAATCCTGTCTTGGAAAAAACTGCGGATTCCCCCCTTCTGCCATACTCCTATCGGAGGTGTGGCAAGGTGCACTATCTTGTTGGAAGTAGCCATCTGCAAGTTCCTGATCATCTAACTGATTCACAAATTCATTAAAGATGACCAAATATTGGTCACTATTCACCGTATTTTCAGAAAATATTGGCCCAATGATACCGCTAAGAGACACCGCACAACAAACACCAATTTTACCTGGATGCAATAACTCTTCAAGGATGGAGTGGGGATTATCAGTGCCCCAAACCCGTGTATGTTGCGAGTTTACATAACTGGACAAATGGAACCATGCTTCATCAGTAGACCATGTTATGTCCAACAGGGTTGGGTTTTCGGCGAAAAATTGGGTATACCATCGACAATAAGCCAGTCGCTTTTCCATATCAGGTGAATGTAGCTCGTGCACAGCCGTGACACGGTACAGCTTAATCTTTGCCTGTTTGGCTGCTCTTTGAAAGGTAGAATACGATCGTCCAGTCTCTTGGGATAACCTCCGAATAGATTTTCTTGGGGATGCCAATAACAGCTGCTTCACATCCTATATATTGTTCTCCATCATCCTGGGCCATCCGCTCGTATGTGGATCCACCAAGTTTCCCGTTCTCTCCAGCTTCTTTGCCAAGATTAAATTGTGGCTCTGGTGGGTGGCTTACGCCCACCAATTTTATTCAGATACCCACTCGGACATTGTTTGAAGGAACCGATCACCCAGTACTGATGCACAATGGACACACGCTCTTCAATTAAGTACACCATCTTTCTTCTGCTGACTCACACTGTCTGATTAGACACGCTTCCCTACTAATGCCTAGAGAGATGACGCGTCTTTGTGGCGCCCAAATTTCCAGTGGGGAGACATGTTTTTCCAAGAAATGAATGTTGACTGCTTCGACATGGTATAAAGAGCCATCCCGTCCCTGTTTCATGCTCATATTTTATTCTACATAGCTTATATTATACAAAATAAGAGTTCAGTCCCGAGTGAATCACTCTGTACATACGAGTTATATTGTGCCTGAACCAAAATGGAATTTTACAATTCGGTCTGTCTCCATGCTTGTCTGTCAGTCTATCAGTATCTTGCCACAGATTTTAAATAGTTTGATGGATTTTGTTCAAACTTGACATCTAGATGTTGTGGGAAATTACTTCAAAGCTTTGTTTTATTTTGAACCTCGTCCTTAAATTATGGGTGATTTACTTATGTATAACTTTTTTAATATACATTTTTCTTTTTAGAAATATTTGTTTTATAATTTGTTTCTGGGGTATAGAAGAAAATTGTTTGTTTAATCTGGGTGGTAGCGTCAGGTTGAGTGTTGGAAGTTCATGCGTTTGAGTCAAGCTCAGCCTTCTGTGACTAGCCAAACCCGGATGGTACCAGAGGATTCCGCTCTCTGCCTGGGGGATGTTTCTCTTTCGGAAAATCCTGGCTGGAGTTCATCCACGTGGTAGTCCCAGGGAAACGTCCGGAGGATTTACCATAATAGCAGCTAAATATCTGTCAAGGTTGTCTGTGTGGTAGTGAATGGGGTAAGTGGGCCCACCCAACTAGCCATACACTCAGCTGTTAGTAGATAGTACCTTCCGGGAAAGCTGGTCAGGCTACCCCCACAAGGTATACACTGGGCAGCTCAGGAGCCAACTCTTCCCACTGAGGGAAGCTGGCCAAGTCTGGGGTGGGTGGGGGGTTAAGGGGTTTATAGCTGTCCGGTGGTGACAAAGTGCACGGAAGGTGTAGGGCCGTTTGTCCCTTAACCGATCACTGCGCATGTAATGTTCTTGGCTACGCTCGAAGGACACAGCCATGATATGTTAGAGAATTATCGTAAGAGTTTTTTGGTCCCCCACACATGTGTATGCCAAACTCTGACATGGTAGGTGAGTTTCCACTTTTGAAAAGTCGCTGACCTAAATAAGGGGTCAGATTAGTGACGAGGAGGTGTTATTAATGCATAAAGCACAAATTTCTCGGTCACTTAATAGAAGGTATGTCTCGAAAACACATTCATCATTTAAACTAATGCAAAGATTGCAAGAAATTAGCTTTCCATGACGGAGAGGGCATAATCATTCTTCTTGGCAAAATATGTTGTGATTGTGGATTGAAAACCCCACCAAACAACTTGCCTGTCAATATCCAAGATGTATTTAACGCAAAACAAGATAAATACATTGATAGGAAATTACAAGATTGTTTAATACAGAACAGCACTATGTGTTTAAAGGATTTTGGATCCTATCTACATAAACAGTCCTAAGGAATTCAATTGCTGCTTCTTGGATTGTCGTGGGGGAGTTATAAAACACGTATTTATAAAACGCTTATCAGTGTTATTAGGGACAAAAAAACAGGTATCTCTAACCTTTGCATCCACGGAGATAGCTGCCAATCTTTTAAAGTGAGACCGGACATTTTATACTCAATTCAAGCGGTCTCTCCCCTTAGCTGAGTAGTCAACGCGCAGGATGATGATGGTTTTGGCCTAGACAGTTTCAAGTATAGCAGAAAAATTTATAATTTGGGACTAAGTGACTATGCCACCAAGTCTTTCTTTAAATGCTGTTGATAGGCTACGGAAGGGTATTATGAAAAACTGTTTTACATTTGGTGGTAAAATGATTTTTGTGGGTGGAAGTTTCCATCAATGCTCACCATTGTTCCCCCAAACACATAGATTGTTGATAGCTTCTGAAGCTGGGAGATGGGCAGCTCCTCATCAACGATAATCTGGAAATGATATAATTAAAAAACCAAACCAATGCATAGCTAGTGGCAGTTAAGAAAATCTTTGGCTATCGTCTTATGGCCAGGGATAAATTAACATTTGCCAAAAATTACAATATTGATTCCTGGGACCAATGTACGATGCCTGTAAATGAAGATGTTCTATAACTACTGAAAAGATAAATTGTTACTTCTCTATAGTGTACTTCATCAATTGTAATGACGAATAGGAAATAGAAAATTATCCAGTTGAGTCCCTCAACAGCCTTACTCTAACCGGTTTGCCTCCACATTAAATGAATTTTGAAAACAGGATATTTAATAAATAAGGTATGAAATCTTACTACCAAAAGAGGTTTGTGTAGTTTTGAAATCGAGAATTTGAAATAAAAAAAATAAAAATCAGCAACCATCCCCACAGACGTCTTCCAAGGTAAATCAGATTTGATATCTTGGATAGATCTCGCTCTACCGATCCAGACCTGCCTTTTATACCTCACTGGCGACAGTTCTCAAGCCAAATGGCATTTCCCACGGCAATTAATAATTCACATGGCCAAAACTTTAACCTTTATACTCCAGTGTTCATCCATGGTCATCTATCTATCTATCTATATATCTGTCTATCTTTCTATCTATCCATCTATCTATCTATCTATCTATCTATCTATCTATATACATATATACATTCTTCTCTCAATATTGCACCATGGCACGGGCATTTAAGTGAAGAAAATGCAAAGAAATTGTCAAGATGTTTTGATAAAACGAAAGGCCAATATATTTTCCAAATATTTAGTATATATAGAAATATTTTAAGGCTAATACTCTATTTCAAATGTGGACAATATGTCCATTGAACGCCTCTCCCACCAGGCCACAGCCCTGGCTTCAAACATACTATGCCAAGTAATTCGATTAGAATAACGCCAAATTATTTAGTATAGTTTTGGTGAGAGAATAATCCCGTAGCAAAATTTAGGCATCAATCAACAATCTCCGGATTATATGTCCCTCGGGGCGTTTTTTCATACATCCTAATAAACTGACAGAGCATGGAAAAAAAATCGCACTACCCCCTTTAATGAAAAATCTTAATAAAAGGAAAAAAAAAATGGTACGGCGCACCGCACAGACTTTCTCTCTCTTTCTATAGACTCGTAAGATTTCTGAACAGAATAATGTACATTGTATCATCACCACTCCACATAAGAACACGCATAAAATAATATACAATGATATATAATCAATGAGAAAAGAGGCGCATCTTTGTCCACCTAAGAGCATTTCAAACAGTTTAATGTCTTCCACAAGGGTCAACACTTCGTATTAAAATTTCGATTTCTGGTTAAAATTTTAACATTTTATAAGGTGTTGCAGATCTTCAAGTCATCGCATTGATATTTAATTATTCATTTATACATTTTGACCAATAAAAAATGTAAATATTGACTATTGAGTCTAAAATGGAGATAGATCATTGCTATGCAAACATTTCTCCTAAGAGATTTAAGGAAAAATAACATACTTTTTTAGATACTTATATTTAATTACTCTATGGCATTGGAGAATTATTGCGTTAAGACTTAAGTAGTATATGTTTACAACTAAAGCTCACAAAATTGTATTAATATATTTGCAAATATCTCAGAAACTGTTGCTTTTATAAAAATATATGTCAAATAAAAGTTTTTTATTTCTAATAGTCCTACAATTTTGCAATGATAAGTTGTTTAGTTTCTCAAATAGTTGTGGAGATACGGAAATTAACGCTTCTGTAAAGTACCCTAAAAATCATTTTCATAGGAAAATGAAAATAGCCAGTTTATTTATAATCTTAATCAACGCCTAGATACGAATTTTAATCAAAATCGTTTGAGCAGATTTTGAGAAAACCAAATTTTTCTCTTTTCGCCCTTCAGTAAACTACCCTTAATTTTAAGTTTTTATAGACACACAGACAGACGGCATTGCAAAGACTATTTTTTAGGGTTCGGGGGGTCATGAGACGTCGACATCCATCAACATTTCAGGTTAGTTTTTTTTTACGGTCGCAATACTTAAACTTTAATGTCCAAAAAGTTAAAAAAATTCATATAATTGCGTATAGATTGAAAGTTATTGATTTTATAAAAATATGTTTCGGATAAAATATCTGTATTATAAATATATATACATATTTGTAATGCTAAGTAATTTCATATCTCAAATAGTTTCGGAGCTATTATAAAAAATGTTAATTGACGCATCAGACCGGAGCCCTTAAAGCCATTTTGCCGAAATATTGAGGGTAGCCATTTTGTTTGGAATATTTATTAATGTTTATAAATGAAATTTAATCAAAATCGTTAGAGCCGATTTTGAGAAAATCGACTTTTTCTCTTTTTGCCCTTCAGTAAACTACCCTTAATTTTAAGTTTTAATAGACACACAGACAGACGGCATTGCAAAGACTATTTTTTAGGGTTCGGGGGGTCATGAGACGTCGACATCCATCAACATTTCAGGTTAGTTTTTTTTACGATCGCAATACTTAAGCTTTAATGTCCAAAAAGTTAAAAATATATATATAATTGCGTATAGATTGAAAATTATTGATTTTATAAAAATATGTTTCGAATAAAATATTTGTATTATAAATATATATACATATTTGTAATGCTAAGTAATTTCATATCTCAAATAGTTTCGGAGCTATTATAAAAAATGTTAATTTACGCATCAGACCGGAGCCCTTAAAGCCATTTTGCCGAAATATTGAGAGTAGCCATTTTGTTTGGAATATTTATTAATGTTCATAAATGAAATTTAATCAAAATCGTTAGAGCCGATTTTGAGAAAATCGACTTTTTCTCTTTTTGCCCTTCAGTAAACTACCCTTAATTTTAAGTTTTAATAGACACACAGACAGACGGCATTGCAAAGACTATTTTTTAGGGTTCGGGGGGTCATGAGACGTCGAAATCCATCAACATTTCAGGTTAGTTTTTTTTACGATCGCAATACTTAAGCTTTAATGTCCAAAAAGCTAAAAATATATATATAATTGCGTATAGATTGAAAATTATTGATTTTATAAAAATATGTTTCGAATAAAATATTTGTATTATAAATATATATACATATTTGTAATGCTAAGTAATTTCATATCTCAAATAGTTTCGGAGCTATTATAAAAAATGTTAATTTACGCATCAGACCGGAGCCCTTAAAGCCATTTTGCCGAAATATTGAGAGTAGCCATTTTGTTTGGAATATTTATTAATGTTCATAAATGAAATTTAATCAAAATCGTTAGAGCCGATTTTGAGAAAATCGACTTTTTCTCTTTTTTCCCTTCAGTAAACTACCCTTAATTTTAGGGGTAGATATCCAATTCCAAAAACCCCTCGGGGCAACCCTATGAAAACCCTAGATATCAAGTTTCAGCTCAATCGGTAAAATAGTTTAGGCTCTAGTTGGAGGTACAGACAGACAGACAGACAGACAGACAGACAGACAGACAGAAATTCAAAAACCACTTTTTCGGATTCAGGAAGTCATGAAACGTCAAAATTCATCAAAATCTCGAGTTCGATTTTTTTGACGATCACCATACTTTCTCTACCTGTAAGATAGAGAGAAAGTAAAAATAATTGATAAGCACGTGGACCAAATTTTAGTTTCACTAAGTTTAATATTTGAGAGGTTGTGGCTCAAATCCCAGTTCGGTGATGTGATGATATTTAATATGCTCACCTGCTTTTATAATGATTTAAGAAAAAAAAATCGTATATATTTTTCAAGAGTCTCTTAGCAGATGACCGTTAATATTTTGGGAATTAAGTTTAACTATATCCCTATTTATTTATGTGGTCACTAACATTTTAACCAAATACATTAATTGTATTATTACTGTCAACAATAACAATATATTGTAGTGAATGCATCCTTATAAGATCAGTTTTTTTTTGTTGAATTACTTTTATTACTTGGAAACCAGATAAAGCAATTTTTGTTATTTATTCAAACATTTTAATTTTGTTGATTTAAATTTAAATAGGTATACTTTAATATATAATTTTATATTTAACCGTTGTTTTATTTTTCTAAAATCTAGTTTGTATTATATATTAATATGACAGGTTTGGTGATTAATGTTTTTTTATAATAATAAAATATTATTAACCCGTCTTACAATGGATTTGTGCCATTATTCTTCGGGTGTTGTACCTTATTGGCCATGTCATTTGTGTGGTTTATATCAGATACAGGTGTATCACTGATGTAGGTATTGATTATCACTTCAAGAGATAGCTGCTAGAGTCCTTTGTACAGTAAGTATTTAATATACGTATTCATTAATAACTGAAGGTGAAGAAGGCCAGAGGTATTGGTAAAGGGAGCATCTTGTCAGGCCGTTGAGTGTACACTGGATGAATGCTATTTTTATTCTGTCAATATTCTATGTGACACTGGCACCCACAATATAATCACATAATACATATTAAATTTATCTATTCAAAAACCAAAGACGTATTACAGTTCAGCATTGATATATATATACCATATATATACATACCATATATATACCATATATATATCATATATTTATCATTAATATATATCATATATATATCATATATATATATAATATAAAAATTCCGTGAAAGGTTAGATCATTAGAGATCATGAAGATAAAAATTTAAAAATAAAACATAATTTTTTTTCTTATCACATATTTTCAAAAAGAACACCACAGTGAACTAATAGTGGTTCATCCTAAATGTTTTCTAACTTTTTTTTTAGCACCGCGTCTTACCACTCATTCGCTTATGTACCAATTACGCTAATAGTTTCAGGGATAAATAAGGTTATATCATAATCCAGTGAACTAGCATTTGCGTGAGAGGTGGGAGGAAGGTAGAAAACCATTTTGGAAAAACCACCCTCAATACAGCCGAACAAGATTCAAAACCCCATCTTCCCTTAATTGTCAATCTAATCTACTACTATAATAATGCGTTAGACAAGGAGGCCACCGAAGCAGGTTTTCTCACTTCTCTTCCGCGCAAAAGAGGGTACATTTCCTATTACTCTACATTCCTCATTGTCACCCCATTAACGTAAAGGAGTGATTTTATCCCGGATAGTTAAGTAAGACCAAGTAAAATTAAATATATATAAATATATATACATATGCATATGTATAAAAAAAATATATAAACATATATATAAATATATACATAAACATATATATATATATACTTGACCATATTTTAGGCAGATGTCACATTTAACAGATATCCACATGTATGATGATGATGTATGATAGTTCAAGTAATATTTTGTCAATGCTGGCTTCATTATATTTATTTTAATATTCTCTAAAAGGTTATTCGGATAGCGATATTACCTTTTATACTAAGCCCATCCTTCTCTGTTCTCTGTTCCCTCTTTCTGATAATATTACTGAGCTCTTCATGCTATTTTAAAAGAAGTGCTGTGACGAAAAAAATATAGTTTTATTGCTATTTTCAAATTTAAAACAGTTGTTATTGAAACGTTGTGGCCACCATAATATTCGTATTTTGTCATTGCCATACGTACCTTTTTTTTACCACATGATTCTAAGGAAAAATTTTATTTGACTATCTGTTTATCCATTCTTTTTAATTGAATAATTCAAAAATAAACCGTGTAGTAATTTGGGCTCATTCAGTTATTTTCCATATTAATTTGGTATTAGTTTTGTTTTTCAGATTAATTTAACCATCGCATTCTACAAAATTGTTTTTACATGGTCAAGTGACCATCTATAGACTGCAAGAGTATTGTCTAACCATTGTCCGTACCCACTTTTCTTTTGGTCCATCAACCTCAATATTATGTTTTCATCAAAATAACATAAAAGACGCAGCTCCAATCTGTATTATCGAGAAAATCATAGCAAAATAAATGCTACAACACAAACGCACAAACCTTCTCGTATTTAATTTTATACCTTGAAAACGATTTTCTAAAATAGGCCCTGAAAAAGCATCCCTGAAGAATGTTTTCTTCATAAAACAAACACATAATCTTATTAATGACAATAATCACTCTTTACATATAAATTTTAAATCAAATTATTAAAATATTTTTAGCATAATTCAAATTTTCAAAATTAAATTATTTTTAAACTATCCTACAAACTATTTATTTGTTAAAATGAAAAGATATTCTTATTGATCATGAAAAACTATTCACAGAATTATAATTTTGATTCAAACTTGAAGGTCAATTTTAAAACAAAAATAGAATATTCTATAATTTGTTGTAAGTAAACTACCCTTAAATTAATTTATTTCAGATAAATAAATATATATTATTATTGATAAGTTTATTTCAAATATAAACCCCGATACCAATTTTGAACCGAATCGTTATAGAGCTATTTTTTAAATCAAATTTTACAAAAATCAGTCATTAGTTAACTATTGTTAAATCTTTTTTTTTAATTACACAATAATGTATACAAACAATTTAATAGATACCCATTTGAAACCAAATTGCTTAAGGCATTTGTTATTAATATTAAAATTTAAAAGAGTCTTCACTAAACGACCCATAACAAAAATTTTCCCCTCAAAAACAAATACACAGCTTTATTTGGCATGCCATGCCAGATATACATTTTAAGATGGGGTGCTAGTGAGCGTGAGTTTAGGGCAGTATTTTCAAGGTTTTTATAGCTTAAACATTTATTTGGCCAAAATAAATTAAATATTTTTCTTCTATAGAAACATAGAGTTTAGTTTTTCGCACATGCTAATCTCAACAGTTCAAGGTGTCCTGGAATTTAGTGACAACTTTTTCTCTTCATTTAAAAAGTTTGTCACCAAATGCCGCTATGCTCATGAGAGATATTCAAGAACTGTTGAGATTAGCATGTGCAGAAAACTAAGCTCTATGTTTCTATAGAAGAAATATTTGATTTATTTTTACAAAAAAATGTTTATGCTATAAAAACTGCAAAATTAATGCACTAAACTGGCGCTCACTAGCACCCCACCTTAATCGAAATAGACCTTTTCTGGTAGAAACCCCATGTAGACTACTAAGAGTGTTCAGCAAATGTTGTAGTTCCACGTCACATTTCACACTCAATTTCTATGAGTGAAAGTTAATGGGCCTAAATTTTTGCCGGAAATATATTTTAACGTACATTCCAGGCTTCATTTAAATGCCACATTTTAAATGGGACTAAACTATCGACTTCCCTTCCAAATGAATTTGTGCTACTGAATTATCTTCATGTACCGTACGCTTGCAATAAATATTTAACAAAATGTGTATTGAGCAAAATAGTTTCAAATGATGAGTTCCTTTGATACATCAATTTGAAAAAAGATCAGTTATTAACATCTGTTATTAAAACGTAGAATGGTCTAATACCATTTCCTATATCCTCGGGAATTTGATATTGACAAGAGCAAGTCAATAGCTAACATTAGGGAATACGTGTGGTAGTTCCCCTTTTGTCTTGGTTTGTGTGTGCTAAAATCGTATTGAATATTTCGGGCAGTTAGCAACCCTTTGTTTCCAAAGTGCGATACATTTTTCACTACACTTCTTTGAACGCGAGTTGAGATGAAATCGGTTCAACCTGATTTATTCTTCTTTATGAAATATACACAAAAAAAAAAAGGAAAAAAAATAATTTACCATTTGCATTAACAAGTTATTAAAAAAAGGTTATTTAATTTCAACTTTAACTTACAATAAATTACATATTTTAGCCATTATAATGAAATTACGTGGTAATTTGGAAACAGATAAATAAAGTTAATTGAAAAGTTTCTTAAACTATGGGGAGGCAGTTTTTTGTATTTGACCAGCACCTGTGGAGAAGTTATTAACAATAATCCAATATTTTCACAGGCCACGTGATGTTTTATGAAGAGGTCCCTTTTTGATAGCTATTGTCAATTTTGGCGTAGATATTTTAAATCTAGTGACATTAAGTTACTATTTGCTACAGTGCATTTATTTCTATATGTATTAAATGTGTATTATCGAAAATTGACTATAATGTTGTATACAAAATCACATTGGTGCTTCAGCAAATTGAGTTGGAAATTCCAAAATTCAAATTGAACGTTTTTTATTCACAAAAAATCTCATTTACCTAAATTTTAATAATTATTTCTTCTCATGTTCAGATAA
>CABFWB010000743.1:203151-215952 GCA_902151455.1 Timema bartmani
GTCTGTGATGGATGTGTATATATAATTTGTTGCTAAGAACTATCATTGATACCACAAACATTGGTGGCTTGGTGGTGACATTATGCTAACGATAGTACAAATACAATTTGGTGAACATTCCAAGCGAATAAATATAGAAGAGAGCATCAATATTCAAGTATTTCTTTCATCATAAATTAATAATGCTAAAAAAAAAAAAAATTGAAATATTATATTAGTGTGTAACTATAGCCATAAATATTACAATCACAGAATTCAGGGGCAAAACTGTTATTCAATAAATACCATTTTGTTGAAGACCTAGAAATACTTGCTTAAAATATGACATGTATGCATAGGAACAAAACTGGAACCTTTATTTTTCATTGTAATGCGATAAAAAATTAAAAACCTCATCAAAACTCAGTGTAACCACTAGATTATTTAAAACCAGTGGTGAAACGTTTTCATAAAACGCAAACATCCTCCGATGGTTTCAGGATTATGTAGAGCTTGGGTTGTAGTTTTGTGGTTTCGGGTATTAATCCATAGAGAGATATTGACCATCGAGCGGTCGAAAGCTGTGGCCATAGAAATAGAGATCCCCTCTATAAAATTGGAGGTAGGATTTGGCTTGTTTGTAAATGTATCAGTGAAATATATGAAGATGTTAAATGGTGAAGGACTTCGAATATATATTTAGTCACTTTTATGTATGATACTCATGAAGAGTATTGTTATAGGCTATTGAATATTTTAACAAAGTTGTAATTTTTTAACCGAAATACAACTTATCTCGTTATCAAAATATGATTTTTTTTAAATATATGAAAGCCCAAACCATTTTGAATTAATTATACAATACTGATAAAAAGACAACATTTTAATATTTTACCAAATACTTGTGGTATATAAGTCTAATGGTGACCATTGACAACATTTAATATATTAAAAAAATAACCAGCCTTAACACAGTAGCTGAGCATAGTATGGTATATCCTAAATGGTTTTCCACTCTCCCTCCATGCAAACGTGGTTACACTTTCTATAAATATAACTTTCTTAGTCCTTAAATCCGTTAGCGTAGGCTTATTAGTACATCAGCGAATTTTAATACAAAATAATTAAAATATAGACTATTCTAAACTATCGCGATATTTTCCATTAAATATATAGCAGTGAATTAATGTCTTGACGAGGGAGCCATTTTATATCCTCCATTAAGTTATCTTGTATCAATTCAATTATTCATTCTCATTAAAACATTAAAAAAAATACATTTTAACAGCTTCATCAATATTAATTTATTTATAGACGCTAGTTTAAGTTAGATTATGATAGTTCTCACCTACATATATATTAAACATTATGCATCAAAATACATATTAATAAGCACTTTATTGTAGTCAATGCCTTTGAAATATATTAGCTATGGTGTTCCCAATTATATTTATTTTATTAAATAATTAATTTTACTATCATTGGAAACCTGCTATTGTGTGTGTATATGATAAAAAAATATTTTAAATACTTTAACATTAAATGGAAAAATTATAAAGTATTCAATCCTATTTGAGTATTATCAGGTAATTATCACTGCCATGACATACGGACGTCACGGATCTCAAAGAATAAATTCACGTCCTTATCAAGTGAAAATTGGAAATGTTACCCATAGACAGCGGGAAACATTGTTTTAGCAACAATAATACATATTATTTTGGAAAAATAAAAATAAAATTATAAATGTTTACCAACATTTGAACAACTTGAATCAAAAGTTTTTCTTGCTCTAACGTTTCAATAATGGAGACATACGAGTACATTGGGTTTACCCACGGAGTTTGCAAGTTAGACTGGTTTCAATATGTCACGGTTCTTCAGATACTGTCAAACTGGAGTCGTTTAGGTATTTATACCTTTAGAGTTAAATGGAATATACATTCATAAGTATTTTATGGTGGGAGTATAGCGAGAAAAGGCCAGTGTTTTATAATTTTCATACCAACACCTGCCAAAATAAATAAAATTATCCTTCAATACAGACATAGAGTTTAATTTTCTTCACATGGTGATAACAAAATTTGTTCAGTACCTGTCATGAGCATAGTGACATTATCTAACAAACTTTTTAAACGAAGAGTTAAAAGTTGTCGTTAAATTCCAGGACAACCTAAAAAGATATTCAAGAACTCCTTATGTGAATACAGTTAGAAACCTATGTTTGTACTGAAACAATATTTGATTCATTTTAACCATAAAAACGTTTTGCTATAAAAAAAAGCAAAAAACACTTAACTTTCTCGCGTCCCCTACGTACCCACTTTAACAATACCTATTAACATATTTTTTTATTATTCCTAGCGCCGTGTCGTACTTCCCATTCGGGTTATAAACCTACGTACTAATTACGCTAATGTTTTGGATATTAGGAAGGTTAAATTTAAAGGAAGTGTACCCGCATTTGCGTGGAGGCTTAGTGGTAAACTATTTAGGATAAAATACCCTCAGTACACCTGAACGGGATCTAACACTATATCCCCGTCTTAAGAAGTCTAACCCTTTGCGAGAGTAGATGATGCGGCCATCGAAGCGGGTATCAATATTATTACACTATTGTGTATACAAGGCTTAAGATGGGGTGCTAGTGAGCGTGAGTTTAGGGCAGTATTTTCGAAGTTTTTATAGCATAAACATTTATTTGGCCAAAACAAATCTAATATTTCTTCTGTAGAAACATAGAGTTTAGTTTTCCGCACATCCTAATCTCAACAGTCCTTGAATATCTGTCGGATGTGTCCTGGAATTTAGTGACAACTTTTTCTCTTAATTTAAAAAGTTTGTCACCAAATGCTGCTATGCTTATGAGAGATATTCAAGAACACTTGAGATTAGCATGTGCAGAAAGCTAAACTCTATGTTTCTATAGAAGAAATATTTGATTTATTTTGGCCAAAAAATGTTTATGGTGTAAAAACTGCAAAATTAATGCACTAAACTGGCGCTCGCTAGCACCCCACCTTAAGGAAATATAATTAACGGACAAACCAAAGTTATGAAAAACACAATGTACAATAAGAAAGGATAATAACAATAATAATAATAATAATACAAAAATCAATAGCTATGTTTTATAAAAAATTCACAGATAAAAAAAGCTCAGCGGGTTTATTTGTGAAGGGAATCTTCAAGAGCTCAACCAACTAAACACAAAGAATCAAGTTGTAATTTTCAAAAGATGAAAAGGAAAGAGGGCTTCAACGAGGTAAAGAAAATAAAGAAGTGAAACGAAGGAAACAGGTAGACCGCGCGAGGCTAACAGGTGTCACATCGATTATTTTTTTATCAAGCTTGTGGGGGGGGAAATCTTTGTGGAAAAAGAAAGGAGGATGGAGTAGGATGGTGGAGATGGTTTGAGGTGAGTTCAGCAGCTAAGTTACTTGTCTAGTCACGCACTTCTTCCGTCTTTTATTCTTTTTATAGGCAAGCACTGCCATTTTCTTGCAAAGTTATTCTTCCCCCATGCTTTCCATATTTGTGAAATGTTGGGCCACCCCGTTTTCAAATCTCTTCGGCAATATTTTGAAATGAAATGTATACTTCAAAGTCTTGAATACATTTTATTTTGTTCGGAGAAATATCGTACATATAGAAGGATTATTTTCTCGGAATGAAAAATCAAAAACCTGCCTTTTACCTATGTCTATTTGAGACAATTATTTTACAGTCTTATTTTATAGATATCATCATTAAGTCTAAAAAAAATTGTTATGACACAAAAATAAACTGTTTGCTACTTTTTTGAAAAAGCAAAAAAAAATATTAATCTAGAAACAGGGGCGAATTTAAAAACGGAATTTTTTTTTAGTAAAGTAACGTTTTAATTAAACAAACAAAGGCTTTTTCCGTGTCTTAAACTTAACCAATTACCTTTAATATTATATTTCTACCCGTAAACCCTTGCGAAACTGTCGCACATTCAACATTCCCCTCAGCCCCCCCTTCCCCAGAAAAAAAGATTTAGTCTTTTGTTGGGTTGTTGAAATTAAATACTCAGCGAAGTGTATACACAAAATAGCAAAGAGAGTTTATTAATGTGAACGTATTTACAATTTACAATACCTCTTTGTATACAATATTTGATGTCAGAATGCAATCATCTTGAATTTAAATTTTTCTTTTGACTTAAATTTTAAACAAACAATGTGTTTTAACGTAAATTGAGTATGCTATGTCAAAAGTTGGTAAAACATCCTATCCACTGATACCTTATTCACATCACTGTAGACTTTGTATTAGTTAAGGAAAAGGGAAGTTGACAACCAAAATCATATATATAGGATATTTCAGCTACATTTTTTATACAGCTCTAATAAGATAAAGCTTTCAAGAATAAAATAATATTTTATGTAGGAGATTATTGATCTTCTTTATAAATACTGTATTTTAGATCACCAAATATGTACCACAATTCATTCTAAAAAAACTATGCTTTTAAATATTAGAATTCACATCGGTGGTCACGCGGACTAAAGGTTAAAAACGTATAATTTGATTTTCTGTTGAGATTAGCATCGTTACTGCGTTTGTTGAGGGTGATTGTTTCCTAAGTAGTTTTCTACGCGAAAATGCGAATATTATTCCTTTAAATTATACCATACTTATTCATTACAGCTAAGTGCAGATATCCCGTATACTATCGTATACTATCGTATACTATGTAAACGCAGTACAAAATTTAAACTGTATCCCTAATCGTATCAAAACAACGCTTATGTATGTGTATGGAAAAATCTCGCTTATTGATCTACGCTCAGTAGAAAGGAGCTATTTATTTCCTTTTAAATAATTGAATTTTGTAATGTTGAGTTTCCCAAATATTTGACAGTGTTGAATAGTGTGTCTATGCAAAGTTAACTGTCGTGTTTTGTACTATGTCCAATTTTGTAGCGCTGCCTGTTAGCTTCCAGTATCAATAATTTAAATAAGCTTTGAAACAACTTCATAAATGCAATATCTTATAAACAAACTTGTTCTCGTAAAACAACTTCTTACTACCTGGTGTGAATTTTACGAGCGCAATCTTCTTCATAGTTGAGAATAAAACGATACTATATTCCAATTTAATACTCAAATTAATAGGCTACATAACTTTGGCCGACTTATTATTAGTTTTATTTAAATAATGTACTGAAACAAACACTCTATATTCGAACACGATTTACAAATCAAACCCAATCTATAAAAGACAAAACATTCAATCGATTCATCAATTTCAAAGAGGGAAGAAATGTAATTTTATTTGTGTTTGAAGTTGATATGTTTATTTCATGATCATTTTAGACCAAAAAAAAGTTATTCACTAGTAGATTAGATTCATTATGAATAACCGTTGTTCAATTGGTTTAAGACGTCGATTTCAAACATATGTTAAAATAAAAAGAATATACACAAACTTCATTCGGCCATTGGTCACAGACAAACAATAGAATCAGACTCTCAACCTTACGGGGATTTAGCTGCGCTCCTTTTGCCAGCTTGAGTCCTTCAACACTGGGCTTCGCTAGTGTCACTGCTGGGTGATAATAGGACTGAACGTAGCGATCCTAGTGTTGAAGGACTTAAGCTGGCAAAGGAGCGTAACCATTTTAACCTGGAGGCTAAGTGTCTGGGTACATTATTTGTCTCTGGCCTAGGTTCAAAAATATACTTGAATCATTTAGCTAAGGTTGCTTCACTCATTTTCAGTAAGTGCGAAACCAGCAGACAGACAGACAGACAGACAGACAGACAAATTGAAATAGGATCAATTTAGAACAAGACCTTACTCTGCTTGGATGATAAAATATTACTTCAGTAGCTTTATTTGTTTAATTGAATTCATATATTAATAATTATTTAGCCCCATGTCTTAGTACATGTACGAGTTACACGTTTATGTACTAATTACGTTAGTGGCTTTAGGGATTAGGAAGGTTATATCTAGAGAAAATGTACTCTAATTTTCGTGAATGAAGAGTAGAAAACCATTTTGGAAAAAGAAACTTCGGTACAAGCGACCGAGATTCGAATCTTGAGCTCCCCTTCATCAGATGTCTAGTCTACTGCGAGAGTAGCGACTTAGACGATGCGTCCACCAAACTGATGATAATAATCTCGATAATTATTAATATCTGTAACTTTAACATCAACCAATGCCAAAAGAAACTATGCAAATGACTTAGTGCGTTTATTTATAATTTTTACACAACCAAACCATCCTTGTGTTGCCAGTAAAAGGGACTTAGTTACTTTCATCAACACTCGATATATCACAACCAAAAATATGGATTAGCATTAAAATAATTTGATTTATACAATTAACTAGTTTTTTATTCAAATTAAAGTTGAGAAGACAATCAAATTAAAATGATTAAATTAATGTTAATATAATTTACAATTTGAGCTTGTGTCACACGGGGCTGGTTTACTAGCTGCCATTAATAAAATTAATGACTACTGTCATGTAAATCCTCAACTATCCACTAGTTGTACCTGCTGGTGAGTGTTTTACTAGCGGCTAGTGAAGTTGGACGTGTTTAACTTTACCAGCGCTGGTGGACGACACAAGATCACGTGACCAACTCGTCACTAGCAACGAATCCTCAACATTCCTCGTGTGAACTCCGCGAGAAAGCGATACTGATACAAAAAAAAGAGTCTCAAAATATCACGCTTTACACGCACAGACGACATTTTAACAAAACAACCAACCCTCTTTGCTGTCCGTATGGTCTAAAGCGCTATTCTCACAATAGACTAGATTGTCGATAACAGGGAACTCAATATTCTGTCTCGGTCGAGTATATTGAGGATTTTTCCCCCCCAAATGGTTTTCCACTCTCTCTATGCAAATGCCGGTACACTTATTCTAAATTCAATCTTCTTCATTCCTAAGCCATTATTGAAATTAGTACATGAGCGTATATCCCGAATAGGTAGTAATTAGGTGTGCTAAGAAACCAAGCAATCATGGTATCCGCCGCTAGTAGGTCTTGCTCAGAAAAGCTACTTTTACAAGAGGCCAGTATATTAGCACCGTGTGACACAGACTTTATATCAGCCATTGGTAACATACAAGTGGTTACATGTTCTGAAGTTCAAGATTTAATATGGTTAGGATTTCCTGTCCTATCACGAAGTGATCCAAGTTCCTATCTCGGTCTGATGTTCAGAGGGATATATTTTCACAAATTATTTATTACTGTTGTTTTTTTATCCCATTTTAATTGTAATATGGGTACATGTCTGGACAATACTCTTAATATCCTTACCCCGTAGTGTAAGGCATTGAATAAACTTTATAGTATAAGAAATATCCCTCGATAAAATTGTTAAACTAACACGCAAAAAACAGCTACATCAAAATCTTATTTCGTTCAAGTTGTAGTAGACATGATATATACTTATAAATAAACTATTTCGACAAACATGAAGCTTAAACTTTCTTGGAAAAAATAGTGAGTTTGTAGAACAAGTGACTATTTGAATGACTATAAACTTTGAACGGAGATAAATCCTTTAAAATTTAGACACATAAGTGAATTAAGTTATATGTCCTTTCCATCCTCGTACGTACCCTTCTTTTACACTGTAAGGTAGTAAGCTTAGTTTGGATTATTCCACCATGGTATGGCTTATAAAATAGGGTTATGTAGGATAATTCACCAAGGTAAGACTGCTTACTTTTCATTACTATAGGAGGGTAAATTATACGTTAGCACATACTAGGGCGTAGTAACGGAAAAGTGTACTAATTGGAGGGAAGGTGAATATGAAAATAAATTACATTTTAATATTTATTTATTTGAGGCATTTAACGTGCACTTTAAGAACCGGCTTAATATATTAGCACACAAGTATTTATATGAACAAGAGTTAAATGGCCTAACATTTTTGCCAGTAGAGGTATTTTCACATATTTTCCATGTCTCATTTATCTGTCACAATCGACATGGAACCCACCGGATTTACTTCCCCTCCAAAATGGGTTGTTTTACGGGTATTTTTATAGCTCGAGAAAAATCCTTTTACCCCGGATGTGCTCGAACCCATGAACATCATGTCCTGAGGCGAGTACTTTACCCCATTATCACCTAGGCCGACTACATTTTAATAAAACAAAGTGTTTAGAATTTTTTAATGTTTGTCTTTTAGTAGAAAAAAAAATTCAATGGATTTCTTTTATGTTATATTCACATATAAGTTATATTATTAACACCCACTTAATATATAATTTTAACAACACTATCATCAACGTCCTCAACCATTAAACATTAATTAATCCAGGCCTACTATGAGATCAATTTATTTTATATATAATAATATATATGAATATGTACACATGATTAAAAAATAACAAATCAAAAGAAATAGGTAAGTTATTTATGATAGGCATTGTAACAATCAGGAATGATGAAATTAAAATAGTTTTTTCCTTTAATCACTTGTCTTAATACCTGTTCAGGTTATAGGCATACACACGGTGTCCCAAATAAAACAGGCCTCTAGCGCACAGTATTATAAATTATATTTTCGAAACGTACGCCACCAGCTAGTATAGATAGTTCCTTTCGCCAACTAGTAAATGTTTATTTAAAGAAACAAGCCATACTAGTTCCAAACACAGAATTAGAAATACGATTCGATTGGGGCCGGTTTTCTTTGGGACAGCCTATATGATCGTTACTAAAATGGGGTAGCGATGAGAAGAGAAGTGTTTTAGAGTCAATCTACTCGCATTTGCATGGAAAGAGAGTGGGAAACCATTTAGTTAAAAACACTTTTAATAGACCTATATGGGATTCTAACCCCAAACTTCCCGTCTTTATCAGGAAATTATGTTGCAGTACAAATTATTTGTAGTTTTAATGAGGAACATACTTTTCCTCTCTCTCTCTATCTCTCTCTCTCTCTCTCTCTCTCTCCAAAATGCTGTCACGATTATTTATTCCTGTTCAGACTCAAACTCTTCAAACGATTATTTGTTTTTAACGAGTTTTAACATTTATTTATTTTTAATCTATTACCTACTATTTTTATGTTAATATATTATGGTACGTACTTTGTGGAATACAATCTTAATGGTATCGTTTCTAACCCCAGTAATACCGTGGAATGCACACGCAAGGCGCATGGATCAAATAAGTTTTACGAAGCGTTTCATGTTGTCAAAAAAACAAACGAACGACACGCATACGTGAGCTCAGTCTTCCCTGGGTCGTTTAATTTTTTACATTGCGTGCGTGACCTTCTTGAGTAAAAGCCTCGTAGTAGACGCTAGACCGTTGTTTCAAATTTACCCTAGCATTCATTAAGTTTTTATGGGAGTGTACCTCATTCTATGATGAAATATCAACGAGGGTGTCAGTACTCTTTGTTTAGGTACCTACCACGTCCTACTACCCGTCCGGGATATCAGAATATTTACACTAGTGGGGTAGTTAGGAGCATATATAATTTATATGAATATTATACTGACTGGCGTGGACGGTGATTGGGAAAACAATTAGTAAAATACCTTTCTACATCCGGTCTAGTGTTTCACACTAATAAGGGCAATTTTTTGTATACACTTTACCTTTCCAGTTCCTATATGATAAGTGTACAAATTGGGATATAGCATAATTAAAAAGACGGTGGGTGTAAAGAAACTTGCTATTAAAATAAATATTTCTTTTATCACACTGGATAAAGAGGATCATATAAACCAAGAGAAAAGCAGAAAACGGTGAACTAGCCAGATTTTATTGGACAATACCAAGAAGACAATATATTGCTGGCTAAAAAGGGAAACTCAAACAGTTGACCAAATATTTACTAAGAGTAGAAGCCAATCCTTCTCAAGGATTTTTAGGCCAAACTGTTAAACCCATTATTACAATCGGTATAGGGGCTATCCAGGATTCAGACATAATCCCCAACATAATTAGGCCACATACAAATTCTTTAAAGTACGAAGGCAATAAAGGTTAGTATTAAAAATAATTTTTAATGCTCAAGAGTATCTCTTTATTAAATTAACTGGAATCAATAGCGTAGTTTCAATACAAGAAAGAAAACCTTTATGAATAATTCATTCGTGTGTCCACATTATGAAATTTAGTACACTTAATAATTATTATGCCCATAAATCACGATCCTATCGTAAATTTAACTAAACATATTTTCTGTCTTCATTATATTCCAAATAATAAATCTAACTTTACAAATATTATGAATACATGTTATCTTTCTAATTATAATTCAAGCAACAAATCTAACATTATCAATTTTTTGAAACAATTCTATCTATATCATTATATCAAGAGGCAACCCATTATTTAATACACGAACCTATACCCTTGATTTGTATATCCTATACTCAGGAAGAATCACCATGTCAGACTGATGTTTTTAATACTCAGAGCAACGCATACCATTATTCGTAACTCATTATTCAAACCATTAACAACATTTCCCATTAAAATTAATGATTCATAAAAATCCAAGTTAGCTCTGAATAATAAAATATAACCTTTATTTTTATCTATTTTTTTTCATTTGAAAATGTGATCATTGCTACAAAAAAGTTCAAAGTTCCCCATTTGAAATCTAAATATTATTTCTAACTAAAATCCAAAGATTACTAAATATTAATTTATTTTACAATATTCCAAAATACGATTATCTGTGCTGACCAGAAAAATACTATGTTTTAAAATGAACTCCAAATATATAAATTAATTTTATAATCAACAATAATATTTAAAGTTCAATTTCATTAGGAATGGCTACGATTATTTCTGTCAATGAAAAATATTAAGACCAATAACTAGACAATATTAGTTTAAATAATTTGCTAATAAACAATGCCACAGATATTTACATTATTTAAACTAGAAGGGAATTTAGGAAAAGAGAATTTTTAAATCTGAAAACTTCACAGTTTAAAGCATACAAGGTATATCGGCGTTGAAAACCATCTAACCTGTTTGTGATCGAGTCAAAGAGTGGTTTTTCATAGCCACTCCTAGCGTTATACAAACAGTTTGGGCCACAGAGAGAGGAGATTGTGGGAGTCACATTTGTAGAGGAAGGTGTGATGTTTGATCTCACGACTATTCTATCAGTCAAAAAATGACGTAATTTTAATTCTTGATTTGGGCTGGTCAATTATTTCGTGAACTTAAAGTGGATCAGATGTTTTTAAATGATAGATCGTGTCCTACTCATAAGCTACAGAGGCATAATAGCAGACAGATGAAGCCAGTGGTACCGTTGGTGAGTTTAAGTTGGTTAATTTATCGACCATCGACTAAGCATTATTTATTGTAGCTCGATATGACGCTACGTAACTTACCGACTGAACAAATATTTTCAGTTGGTAGCGTGTCTGTCTGTTGAGTTAAGGGTTTTGGGCTGGGCTCCTGGCATGGCCTAAAAAGTACTGTGAGGGAAATGTGGGTTTTCTCTTTCACAGTTATGGACTAACGACTGGAAGCTGGGTATTGTCTGTTCTAGATTTAAGTTGGTTCATAAGACGTGTGCTTATATAATCAGTTGGTTCATAAAGTGTACGTTAAACAACTCAAATAATAATAATAAATATAAAATGTATATAAATAACCATAAAAATACATTTATCATAAAAAAAATTCTTTTTAAATAGCTTAAAATATAGAAACAACTAAAAGTTAAAAACAAAACTACTCTCACAAGATCATGAACTGTGACTTTTAAGTCACGGGCCGGCAAACAAGTCCCCCGGGTATAAACGGTTCCCCCCACGGGCAACGCAATGACCAGTAAAGTTTACTGCTTAAGTCAAAAGGGCCAGTTTTGGCCAGCAGCCACGACCGTCAGAGAGGTTGGCTTTGCGGGGGGGATAAGTTGATTTACATGTCCCCGGGTCTCCGCGCACATTAATTAGTTTAAATAGAAGGGCTAAAGGTTTCTGGTTTGACCCGTCATGTTTATGCTAATCACCCTTGTTTGTGTGGATGTCATGAAGATATCGACCTCGGCCACCGGACCAGCCGAGAACGTTGGCCTTTAATCCGGTGTGATGCACCGATTAATTTTATTTGTATATAGTGGATATTATTTTTGATCTCTATTTTGATTGACTTCTTTGATAAAGAACCATAGTTATTAAAACTTGGATAAAACCTTTGCCAAAAGTAGTTATCATAGTCTGATTAATTAAATCAGAAATTCACACGGTAGCGTAATCATATGATGCATCATAGAACCAATAGATAAAAATCTGATAATTAACATATTTTATTTTTAACTGCCCAAGAACCTCATTAATATTAATAAAATGACATTCCCCCCTCCCATAATATTGTATTTTGTCATGAATTAGATTAAAACAGAAAAAGCACACCAAATTTTAATCCAATTAATTATTTCAAATCTCCTCAAAATCTGAAATGCAGCTGTCATCATCAAACTCGCTTTGAAGGTGTATTCGAATTGGTTGGTTTTGAAACCTTTTTGTTTCTGTGAAGTAGATTCTTTGTAGCAGTATTTATTAAGTTTGGTATGTAACGTGAACTTTTTGAACTGACTGATTATATCATAACGTGAGAATATCTTTGAAACAGGTTGAAAGGGCCTACCAATCTTGCTTGAAATGTATTTCCACATACCGTCCAGGGTTCCTAAATGGCACAATCGACACGGGACTGACGAACTTAAGCTGTGCTACGGATTTTTATCGCTCAATAAAAATCCATCAACCTCAGCTGGGTTTGAACCCACGAACATCGTGTCCTGAGGCGAGCCCTTTACCCCAAG
>CABFWB010000743.1:215989-232477 GCA_902151455.1 Timema bartmani
CCCCAAGACCACCGAGGACTACACTTGCGTGGTAGTTCGTACTGATTTCTTGTGATTGGTTTAGATCTTGTCACAAGGCCGTAGTCAGGGGTGGAGATTGGGGGTTCAAACTCCCTCCGAAATTTAATGAACAAAAATGAATATGGCTTAATTCATGGTTCAAACAATATCAAAATTAAGTCACAAGTACAAATTAGGAGGTTGTGTTACCGTAAAAAGCACGTCAAAGAGCTTCTAGAGGTGTTTAATATTTATAATTTTTTTTAGCCTCTGGCAATTGGGGGATGTTCCCAACAAACCCCTCCAGAAATTATTGGCTGGCTACGGCCTTGTCTTGTCACGTGATCAAATTTGAATTCATATCCTTTTATCTTACGTTGATGGTGTCAATCCAAATAAACTTATAATTATTAATCTTAATGGTAGTATTAATAATGGTAAAGGTTTGATTATTAATTTTACAAATTAGTTATGCACCTAAAAAAACACGAAAAACATTTTTTAAATACACTACTTTTTTTTTAAACTTTAACACCTAAGCTTTAAACCATAGTCAATTTTTACGGGAGATAAATTGAACTGAGAAATTAAAAATTATTTTTGGAGCATTTGTTATATATCTCTTTCTCCTTCTGCAAAGGTTTTTTAAATCACTAAATCTTACTACGTGTTCAGGTTGTAAGCATATATAATAATTATACTAATGGGGTAGCGATGAGGAAGGAAGCATTTTAAAAGTTATCAGCATTTGCGAGGAAGGAGAGTGGGAAACCATTTATGAAAAACCACTCTCAACAGACCTCTCCGGGATTTAAACCCCGGTCTCCACTTCACTAGCAGGCCAGTCTAACAAGAGAGTGAAGTCTTAGACAATATGTCCACTTAAGCGGGTCGCTTTCAAATATGTTGTGTTGGTTTATGAATGTACCTAATCAGACTCTAATCAACCTGTTTTAAACATCAATCTTATTATTTCACGTTAATAGATGAAAATCGATTTTTAATTCGTCTCAATAACTCAGTATTTTATCAGGAAAAATGGGAAATCCCGATGTAAACGTTGCAAAAGACGAGGGAGTTTGGATTAAGAAAATGGCGTGAAACACTAATACTAAGGTTTTGTTGAATTTTTTTTACGCCGTGTCTTACTACCCCTTCTGGTTGTACGCTTATGTATTAATTACACTAATGTACTAGGTATAATAAAGGTTTAATTTATAGAAAATGCACACGCATTTACATGTAGTAAGAATGGAAAATAATTTATGGAAAACCACCCTAAGTACAACTAAATGTGATTGAACCACGATCTTACTGTCAATGTAAATCTAGTCTATTGCAAGATTAACGTCTTTGACCATGCGGCCGACGAAGTGGGTTGAAAATTTACCACTATGCAAGGGTGAAGCCCAATTTGATATATTTGCACATTTTTTGTCAGTGCAGGGAAAAAAAACACTGGCCCTTAAATACGTGGACAGACGCACTACCGACAAAGATAAGACGTTGAACAGTAAAGTTATTTATTATATAACTTGACTATAATTACTCTTCATTAATTTGAAATGTAAGAAGGGACTTATTTTTTACTTTGCTTGTGATCAGCTATGATGGGAATTGGGAAGAAAAGCCCTTTCAGAAAATACGAACATATTTTTTCTGAAATATTGATTACATGTTACCTATATGATTGATGGTATTCTATAGGTATAGATACTATATGATATCAAAAGTGACATCTTAAGATCAGATCTATATATTTATGCATGAATATATTAAAGTAGTTTTAGTAACTTCTGTAACTGTCAGTAGTTCTTCCTACCAAAATCCTACTATATGGTTGATAAATTATGTAGACTGTTCCACGATTAATGAAAGGTTTCGGCACACACTAGGTAGCTTATAAGATTGTGTAATATGACAAAGTAAGAGTGTTAGCTTTCGAGGTGGTATGAAAGAACGTTATTTTACTGCTTAGTGGACCGATAGTGTCACAAACTAGTGTCCATTTAGTGAAGTTCTTGACTACAGCCCTCAGTGTAAGTAAAGTGTGAATTACATCTGCTAATCTCAGCATGAAAAAAAATCCTAATTCATAGCTGCTTATGAGTGTTTAGAGGAGAACTTTGAACTTTTTAAAAGTGGTGATTCCTCTTAACATCGGATGATTAATCACACATTTCATTTGTCTTCACGAATATGTTGATCCAGCTTAGCGACAAGTAATCAGGTGTAATGACTTACTCAGTATAAACATTGTACTTTGCAGTAATGGTCATTGTTCGTCTTATCGCGAGTTCATATGACAAACGTGGATTGCACACTCATCCACGCTGACGTGTTGGGTTGGTATTTTTGAACACTTGGAAAAACAACGTAAACTTCTAGAAATGAACAATAGGCTTACACACCAGCTTCGGTGCTGAAATGATCTGGTCTGGACTACTGATGCGGGGAGATCAGGTTTCGAATCTCAGTCAGGTGTACTGAGGGCGTTTTTCTTCAATTATTTTCCACTCTACCTCCACAAAACTGCGGGTAGGCTTCCTATGAATGAATTCTTCCTCTTTATTAATCAATTAAATTAATTAGGACATATACATAGAGCCCTTACGGATAGTAAGACGCGGTGAAAAGATATTTTTTTTCTTCCCCGGACGTACAACCGGTTAAGGTTACACGCATCCATGATAGTTTCTCAAATGGGATGATGATGAGGAAGAAACTTTCTAGAGGTAATCTATTTGCATTTTTCATGGAAGGAGAGAGTAGTAAGCCGTTCAGAAAAAAAAAACACCCTCAGTAGCCTCGACTGGGATTCGAACCCCGATACACCCGTCATCAACAGTCTAGTCTAACATGAGAGTGACGGCAAAGACAACTCGGCCATTGAAGTGGGTGAGAAATAAAAGGCCAACATACACAGGTAGTAATACGGAATAAGGTGCCTAATCCATTAGATACTGAATTGCCGGTTACATAAAGGTTGAGGCTCGTATCACATCTCTTAAGGGGTCTTCTACATGAGATTTGCATGTCTCTTAGTTGAAGATTACAACAAATGTTATTTAAACTAGTGTCCACCCACTCTCTTTTAATGCTAATGCTGATACACATTCTTTAAAACTAGCCTACTTGTACTTACGATTTAGTATTATTAGTTTACAACCAAAATATTTTCTCACTTCACGTCTTGGCTACTCTTATTTAACTAGAACACGTAATTGATTGAAGAGGACAAAGAAAACCATTACATTTGCTAAAGGGAGAGGGGTTGCTATTTTATAAAAAAATAACACCCCTATAACTCGACTGGGTTTTGAACCTAGACCTCCCCGTCACCAACAAACGAACTGGACTTTAGTCTACGTGCCCATTCAAGGGCTACACTCCATTTACGCGCCTCTCACTTCAGCTCTTTGGCTAAAATCGACCCATTTCAGCGCGTAAGGAAGATAAGGTAAATTCCCCAACTCCCCATTCAGCGCCATTTTATTTCTGTTTATATTTGTTCTCTTTATTTCTAGTTAACCTAACATATGTTCTCCTTTGCACACGCATGATCACCACAAACACGGAAAAAGTATATTTACCAGTAACTAAGCGCCTTTTGAATCCATGCTTATCTCCATTGATGCACCCCCAATTATTAATGGTCTCTTTATTCCTGTTTTTTTAAAGCAAAAATTGTATTTTTGATGGATAAAAACATGATTGGCCTTTGACGTCCTGATCATTTACATGTCTGATTTATTCTTGGAAGCAAGGGCGGATCCAGGGCATGTTGTCGAGGGTAACGATTGATTTTCATGAGACTCATTTAAGTATAAATTTAATAATTTTAACTAATACAGATTTTAATTTATAATAACTTTAATATTAATATTGCAAGTTTATAAATATATTAATTTTATACTAAAAAAAAAGAATCGTAAGAAAAAACACTATTTTGATTAATAAAGTTGTAATTTTTATACAAAAAATAAATAAAAACATAAAATAAAAAGTCCCTGTCACAATAAAAGTATTAAATATTTACATAGGCCTAAAAGGTTTTAGTAGTAGTAGTTTTAGTAGTATTAATAGAAAAAATATCTATTTTATTACAAATAATTGGTTATCATCAGGAATTAATTTACTGTAAAATCGGTGACCTGGTGGTCTAGGGGTAAGGTGTCAGACTTCTGTGCTGAGGGTCCAGGGCTCAATCCTCGGTCCCGGCACAGATTTATCTGATTGCCAAACCCTTCCCTCACCTCTGACAAGATGTGTATTAATCACAACTTGTGAATGTGAGGAATGCCAGGCCTCTACCGTGGTTCGGATTCCACGTTAAACTGTAGGTCCTCCATTTCATCTCACAATCACCCTACCATTGCACATTAGCGTAAGTGCGTATAACCCGAACGGGTAATAAGACGCGGTGCTAATAATAATAATAATAATACTGTAAAATCATACTTCTAAGCCACTTTCTTTTCTACACACTAGAGATAAGTTTAAAGAGTTATTGATTAGGTAATCTAGGAGATAGGGTGAGGTAGATGCTAGTCAGTCATTCTTTAAACATTAAGGTATCGGTTTCAATAATTTTGACTATTTTCTATAGAGGGAGCTATCACCCCCAATCCCCCCCACATCCTAGATCTGCCACTGCTTAAGAGGTACCTTTTGGTTTGTAATTTTGTAGATATTTAGGAAGCAACTGACAATTTATTTGTTTACCTTCTCTGTGAGGTATTCACAAATCTCGTGACATTGATTGCTGGTATAAACAACAGAAAAAAAAAAAACAATTAAACATCTAGTAATTTCTTTTCGGATTGAAAATAATACGCTCCCATTGGTTCACTTTTAAGGGTGGCGAATGGTAGGAAAGTATAGCCAGTTGGACGCGGTCCATTCAAGGTAATAAAAGGGGCTGGACCATACAAAAGTGTCACTCTCGTTTTAAATTTAGCGGCAATCGCTTCTAAATTTAATAACAATCGGTTTAAAATTCTTATTAACCGATTTCAAAACATGTGATATTGTGTAACTTTGTTATTTTTGGTTATCAAAAATTGGAAAAAGCTTCTACAATAATAAATAGCTATTCAACATTAAAAAACACTATGGAAATTGATTAATACATTACATTAATTAAATTTTGAAAGTTTAAAAACCAATGAATAGTTGATAAAATTAAAAAAAAAATATTCTTATATTCCCTTGTCCTTATAAGGGAATCAAAAATAAGAAAGAAGATTTAATTTTAGCAATTATTACTCCTTACCAAATACATAAAAAACATTATTTAAAAAAACAATGAATAGTGCAAAGTAAAATAATCTGCTAACATTTTGAGAGTGATTTTTACTATAAACTATGTTATTGATAAACAAATGCTTCCAATTTAAAGGTAATACATATTTTTACAAAATATTTATATTTAGTTGCAGCTATAAAAATAGTTGTGGCAACTTTTATTACCCTGTGTAGACGTTCAGGCAAACAAACTTGAAGCGTTCACTGATCTGTGTCTCCCTAAATTCTAGTTGTCGCGCCAAGTCTTTTAGAAAACCATCAAGCCCCTAAAATTGAGAAATGTTGAAAGAAAACTTTTACCCAGATGTGAACATTCTAACATGAGCACAGAAGAAGCATCTTTTAGTCTCAGCTCACTTGCCACACTAATTAAATCGTACATAATTTTTCATAATATTTTCTATTAAGATTTGGAAAAAATATTTACAAATTTTAGGTGTTAGAAGGCCACCCGAAAATATTATTTGGTTACTCGTGCGACTTTACAAAAATATAACTTTTGAACAAAATTAATACAAACAACTAACACAGTAAACACAGTAAAAGAACTTAAACAAACTTGTGTAGTTTTAAATCTTATTTACGGTGCAAAGTATTCCCCAAATATCAATTTTGAACAAAAATTGTGATCGATGATGATAAACAATTTCCACTTTCAAAAGTCTATCATTTATAAATTATTTAGAATTAAAAAAAGTTAAGTAGTATCAATTTGATTGTAGAAACAGCCCTATATTCATTTTGTAAAAAGTATTTAGATACTTTATCGATTATTTTTTTATTTAAAAAAATCAGGTACAAGTAAAAGTATTCTAGGTTTGCCTCAACGCTAATAGTCTCGATTGTCTAACTTAGATTTGACAGGCAGGATTGCCTCTTTGATAAGTATTTCGACTGATATGCTCAGCTTTTACTCGGGTCAATAGCTGTCTATTCTTTTCGAGTATGATATGAGTATTTTCCACTTATGTGTCTATTCACACTTTCTTCACGTATTTCAACGTATTTAATATAAAAACTATTAAATTTTAACTCTATGGAAACTATTTTTCATTTGAGGTATTTAACGTGCACTTTCTGAAACCGACAGATTATATCAGCACACGAGTAAGTCTATGAGCTAGCTTGAAAGGGTCTTTCAATGTTACCATGGCAAGTATTTTTACATACTTTCTAGGGTTATTTTACATGTCACGATCAAATGGAGGACCTACAGTTTAACGTGGAATCCGAACCACGGTAGAGGCCTGGCATTCCTCACATTCACAAGTTGTGATTAAATACACGTCTTGTCAGAGGTGAAAGAAGGGTTTGGATTTGGCAATCAGATAACTCTGTGACAGAAGTCTGACACCTTACCCCTAGACCACCAGGTCACCGATTTTGTAGTTATTTATATTTTCTATCAAAAGTAATATTTACAGAACACGTCATCGGAATGCACTTTCTTTAAAATCTACTTTCCTTAAACCTGATTTATTGGGTTTTTTTTGTACCGCATCTTAATGTGAGTCTAGGTAATCAGGATTTAACTACACTGATGGGTAAGGAATAAGGATGGTTGAATTAGAGGAAAGACTTTCTGCATTTACATAGAGGATAAATAAAAAAATATTTTGAGAAAAAGAACTCAATACTATCATCAGAGATTTGAACCCTAGCCCCTCCCAATCATCAGTAAATTCTACTAGATGAACTTTATATTCATTCCTTGTGCGCAATGATACAGTGACGTAATAGTAATATTAAGCCACTATCCCTAACAAGTAAAATTAACATAATGTATATTGTAATAAAAAAATAACTAAACAGATTGCTAAAAAAATTAAATCACCAAAGCTAGGTTTGTTATTATTATTATTATTATTATTAGTAGTAGTAGTAGTAGTAGTAGTAGTAGTAGTAGTAGTAGTAGTAGTAGTAGTAGTAAGCACCGCTTCTTACTACCCGTTCGGTTTGTACGCACTTACGCTCATGTGTAATGGCAGGGTGATTTTGATATGAAATGGAAGACCTAAAGTTTAACGTGGGATCCGAACCACAGTGGAGGCCTGGCATTCCACACATTCACAAGTCGTGATTAATACACGTCTTGTCAGAGGTGATGAAAGGGTTTGGCAACCAGATAAATTTGTCCTGGGACCGAGGATTGAACCCCGGACCCCCAGCACAGAAGTCTGTCATCTTACCCCTAGACCGCCAGGTCACTGTTACGTTAGTTATTTTATCAGTAAAGAAAAAATAAAAGGCAGAGATGATAAAAAAAAGAAACAGATAGATTGAATCAATGGCGGTAGAGACTCCGTGCATCACTTTCCAGATCTAATCTTTGCACCGACGAGGGATGACTACTGCTCTCTAGACCACTATCGGATGACCACTACTTTCATCTCCATCTATCCTTCCATACCCTCCTCCTCCCACCCAGTTTCATTCGTACAGCACGAACCCGTTCTACCTTTTGTCTAAGTCACGGAGACTTGGAAGCCACCACGTTTCGGATTACCTTGAAAGATGTCTTCTGAAATATCCATCCCCCCCATTCCCCCACCTTCCCCAACTCACCCTCCCTCCTCGTTCTGACCACTTCCGCCACTGGATCCTTTCGGTCAGTATTTCCCCGCTAAGGTTCGCCACCCCCACAGAAAGAAAACCAACAATTAAGTTCAGCGACTCCCCGTATCGGGTCTTTTTTATTATTATTATTTTGCTAGCTCTCCCTTACTTTGCTTCCTTCTTTATCTTCTTCTTATCCGACTCATTTCCCCCTTCCCTTCAATGTGGGCTTATGTATGTTCATGCCTCCTCCTTATACTCTTTTTTCTTAGCTCAGCCTCATTCTCCTTATTCCTTACTTTAATTCCTTTTCTTATCTTTGACTACATTTACCCAAGTTAAAAAAAAATATTATAGAATAATAGTAAAAAGTATTAGAAAAATTTAAGAGACGTAAGGGGATTTCTCATAATTGCTAAAAAAAAAAAAAGTCCTTATTTAGGGTTTTCTAAACTTATCTTATTTTCCTTTATAGTTCTACGTATTGTATCTTCCATTTTAACCGCTTACCTCGTGTTGTCATTGCTGTTGTTCTTTTCTTTGCGTTTTACGTTATGTTCCGTGAGGGTAGTAAAGAATGTAACGGTAAAGAGAAAAAAAGCGGCTTCTCAAGCAAAATAAAATGAACATTTTTTCCGCCCTTATTTTGGGGATCTAAAGAATGGTGAGAGTAAACGGACCGATTGCGAAAAACTTCCGTTAGAGGGTGTGTTAGATCGTGTTTTGTCTCTTAAAGAAAGGCAGGAGTAGAATAGACAAACAGGAACGGAAGTAGGAAGGTATGTATTAAATATATCGTAAAACTCTCTCATTTGAAAGGCTAATTAAAATATATTTCTATGTTTGAGAATATTAAAAAAAAAATTATCCTGTTATGATTAAACACATCAAAGATAATCTAGGTTAATTAAAACCAATATAATGAAAGGTCTAGTATTATTGTAAAATAATTAATTTGAAACAGATTTCCTTATTCTTACAAGAACATTTCATTTGTTTGTATACAATTAAACTTAACAAAATAATAAATAGTTAGATAACTATAAATAGACCTATTTACTTGCTCACTATTTGCATATCCATTATATATATTTGTTAATAAATATTTGATCGTGACACGGTAGGAAAAAAAAGTTTTATTATATCTATATACTAGGCTTGTAGGGGATGCGCCCGCATATGCATGTAGAGATGATAGGATGACAACATTTCTAAAGATAAGTTTATCCAATATTATAATATTTGAATTACTTTAATTTATTAAGCAAACCTTTATATGCCTTCAGGTCACTCCAAACTCATTTATTTTAAATCAAGATACTATACTTTTAATTATTTTTTTAAAGGTAACTAATTTATGATCGCTTGGATAAATATGAAGTCTAGTTAAATGAATGACTTATAAAAACCAAAATTAATAGCCTTTTTTTAAAATTATTGATTATATTTACCATCCCGCTTTAACGTATTATTTATTACTCATAGAGTTTATCTCACCACCACCCTCTTAAAGACTATTGTTTTGCTACTACATGTAAGCTAATGAGTATTGACGTTAAATTACACCCATATAAATTATTTCCATGCTCAGCATTTTCCTATAAGTCAGGCTATCCATATTTCTGATACCGGTTGGCAGGTAGGGATGAGAAAGGTATTATTTTAAACCAAGTGTTGTTGCACCAAAATACAAGAGTGGCAAAAGCTAATTTAGGGGGGGTAAACACCTCATTCACACCCAACCGAAATTAGAGTTCCAAACTTTTTATCATGGCCAAACCAGATAAATTGAGACCGAAGTCTGTCCGCTAACTCACCAGTGTATGTACAGTTTTAAAACAAAGTGTAGGCCCCTATGTGTATATATATATATAAAAACACCAAAAAGCTAAAGCAGAAAATCTTATTTAATAAAACATTTTCTTTTGTACTGGATTTTATCGGCCACTAAATAATACCTATAAGTAAAACATATATTACCCGAAAGCTCATCTAGTATGGTTTACCGATAATGGGGAGTTTGGGGCTTGAATCCTTGAAGGGTTTATTCAGAGTGATTTTCCAAAATGGTTTCCCTTTCTCTCTTTCTCTTTCTATCTCTAATCAAATGATTTATCTCTTAGCTCTAAGTTCTTCATCCCTAACCAATTAGAGTATTTTTTTTTAAAAGTTTTATCTTAGCACCACATCTTACTACCAGTTCGGGTCATACGCTTAAGTATTTATTACGCAAAAGATTGTAATGAAGAGGCTAATTATATTTACAAGAAATGTACCCACATTTGCTTTGAGGGATAGTGGAAAATTATCTTAGGGATAGAACCACCCTCAGTACACCCGTCCAAGATTCGAACTTCAATCTCTCCATCATCGGCAGTATAGTCTACTGCTGGAGTAGCACTTTAGATCACACGTCCAGCCAAGCGAGTGGTTAGCGTGATTAAATAAGTGTAGGCCTGATGAGTAGTAAGACGTGGAGCATAAAAAAATGTACGTGCTGAATGTTTAAACAATTGCAACGAGGGTGACATCAACCAGCGTTTTTTTTCCCTTACCACTGCGTCTTACTACCTGTTTAGGTTATATGTACTTATAATAATCGCTCTAATCTTGTAGGGCTGTGGAAGGAAGCATTTTGGAGACAATCTACCCACATTAACTTGGAAGGAGAGTGGGAAAACATTTATGGTAACACACCCTCGTTACTCCCAATGGGATTTTAACCCCGATATCCCCGTAATCAGCAGGTCATTTAAACACAAAAGTGGCGCCTTAAACCATTCGGCCATTAAACGGATGATAACATGCAGCGGATAACTCAAAATGTACTTGGTCACCATAGAGGCCAGGGTCCACTCGCATGATAATTGTGTCATAAATTAGTTAGTGATTAGGCTAACCTTAGTTTTAAGTATTTAGGTTATAGTAAAACATTAAAATAATGTGTTTTGCTCCTATTAAATCGAAAAGATCCACTATTTTTTCCTTTTTTTTTAGCCTACATAGTTTCAATACCCATTTTCATAAGAAGAACCTTTTGTTTCAGCTAGAAAATATAATTGATAATTTTACGTATTTAACATCAAGCCATGTGCTCTTCATTAGTCACTTCTAATAGCTATTATCAATAACTATAAGATCAAATTAATAAAATAGTAAAATGTTTTCATGTCTACCACAAAATTCAGTTTGTGTATTTTAAAGGGTTCTTCATACAAAAATCCTACTGTAGCTTGAACTTTTAGAATAAAATCGGTACATTAATTTTAAAGACTTCAATGAACTATTTCAATGAGTAATAAAAAAAAAGCGTAGCACTCTCCAAACTAAGACAGACGCTACTATTTAACTGCGTTTCCCTTGGACCGTTTATAATTCTCGTAAACTTGGAAGTCCTTAACCGTAACCGTTTGAAGTGACGTTCTTAGAGAGGGTTTATGTTGAGAAGTCATGGTATGCGCGGTAAACAAATTTACGACTCGCATCTTTACTATATTTTATTAGCGCAATCAGTCTTGAGTAAGTTACTTAGTTACCCCGAACGAGGAAACGTGAGATGAACGGTTTAGTGGAGTATCATCTCCACTTTCGAGAAAATAAATAATTTTCAAGATTTAAAAAAATTGCTAATGTAATTACATTAGCAATTTTTTTAAATCTTGAAAACTAAAACCATCAGTCATCAGTAGGCTACACTATTTTTTTTTATGTAAATCAATACACAAATTCCCATATTAAACAAAGTTATATTTATTTTTGAGAAAATCTTTAAAAAAAATTTTCACTAAACTAAATTAAATCAAATGTATACAATATAAGCAAGTAAACGTTGTCTTTACCCATGTAAAACACTCCCCAAATATCATATTTGAACCAAATCATTAAAGCCAATTTCAAAATATTAATTAAAAAAAAATAGATTATTGTTATTATATGGCCCTTAATTGTATATCTAGAACTAAAATCAAGATTTAGTCATGAGGTGCGACCATACTACAGCTAAATATCGAGTGTGAATGAAATTCATCAACCACTTCAGCTGCAACTGCAGTAACAGATATACTGTACACAAGTACAGACAGCATTTTAAGATCGTTCATTATAGCAGGCCCAACTCATCTCCCGGCTCGCATCTGCGTTTGTGTGTGTGTATAGGTGAGGTATGGGAGTAAAAGGGAAAAGAAAAGACTAGGATATGCGAGAAATATGTGCAGTGCATTCATATTTAAATGATTACTCGAAATTTTCCGTGGTTAATATGAGGGACAAAGCTATAAAGTTTCTTGTTAATCACTACAGTATGTCCCTATTATGACATAATGAAGTACTTATCTACGAATCCATTCTAAAATGGTCCAAAACGCCCCTTTCAATTCAGTATTTATCCAAATATCCCTTAATATTTCAATAATATTCCGTATTAGTAACTTTTATTACCTCTTTAACTCCATTAATGTTTAATCAGAAATGATCCATGTGAAATAGTGTTCGTGCAAATTTACGATTTCTGACTTCATCACAGAGTTGATTTACCTGTGATGTATGGTCTTATGTCCCACATTTTGAGTACGTACATATCATAATCTCAAGGCAGAATATTTTAACAATAATACATTCCTTTCTATACATTACACATTTTTTGTTTGTGGTGATAGTTTGGTATACTTTGTTCAGAACAAAACTTGGTCGTGGAGTTTGGTTTTGGTTACGGGAGGGAATGGTAAAGAAAGAAGACCACTAAGCTCTACAGCACACACGAAAGGCTTTAAATGGTAACCACCACGGTGGTATTTACATGTTTCAATGTTGGTACAAGCCATGTTTTTTATGTTCCGTATCCCCCACAATGGCTGCTTCGGTATGGAAGCTGTTCGTGAGACAAACATTTAAACATCTTCCTCCCTATAGCATCTATTCTCTTGAAATTTTTCATTAAATGATGATTATCTTGGGTAATATAATATATAACATTTTGTTAAACATAGTTTATCCACGTGGTCTCACTAATATATAATTTTATTTTTCCAGTTTATTATATGTTATACCCACATTGATGTTCTACAATACCAGTCGTAAAACTCATCTGGTATGGTTCTTCAATGATGGAGAGGCTAGAGTTCTAGTCTTACTTTGGTTTACCAAGATTGATTTTTACTAATGGTTTTCATTTGACCTCCAAGTGAAATTCGAACATATTTACCTTCTTCATTCCTGCCCCATCAAGCAAGATGCGGAGTACGAATTTTACATAGTGTTCTAAAGGTGTATTTTCTTATAGATATCCGTCACGTACGACCACCGCAGTAGAGCCGCTTTGGAGGGCTGATACCCTTGTAGAACTATGGACTAATTCCTTTACATGCGAATAATGTCAACCGTCAACGTCTTCAGCCGTTACGACTGTACTGCCGCACTCACAGAGAAGATAGATAGTGTGTTTGCAAATTTAAAAAAAAAAATTGTGACTTATAGTAATAATTTAAGATAAAAAGTTCGTGGAACTAGTCACAAGACATATGCTTATAATATTTACAAATACCAACACTCTCTTCCTTTAAATTGAGGTCGCACTTTATTGTCTCCCTCGTTTGTAAACAACAATAAGTACAATTTCATCGCCTTCAGTGTCTTCTAGCAGCAAATAAATGTGATACATTATGCTTTTCATTCATTGGCCCAAAATAATATAAGGGGATGGGTGAAAGTCACATTTAGAATCCGAAGTGAATCTTAAGTTATTTGAAGTAAAGCCTAATTTGAAAATAAGGTATTTGTTGCTGTCTCATGACCCTTTTTAATTTTATTTAAATATCAAATAGTGCATTTAGGTAATATGTAAAGGTTTGGAGTAAAACACAAAGAAAACTATTTTATGTAAATGCGGACCTCTCCAAATTTATCTATGCTTAATTTATAGATTTCATTTAATCATTATTTTGTAATAAAATAATGTTTAGTAGCTGTTTTAAAAAACAATAATCCTTTAAGATAGGTTATATTTAAGGAGATATTTCAAATCTATACACAAAATATATCAACTTTTATTATTCCTTGGAAATGTTTCAAAGAAGCGAGTTCCATTGGGCTGGCGAAGTCAAATCAAAGGATATTTGAGCTTTGACATTTCAAAGTTTCTCACACCCTTAAAAATATTACTATCAGAGGGCAAAAACAGCACGTGATGCTTGTGGAAAAACAGTAAGTATAGTAAGGGTCAGATGGAACGGCCACTTTTAAGGGAGCTCACCTTTACTTACTCTTCTACTACTACACGGCAATTAGAGGCTTTGAAGGACACACATCGACCGCACAAGCTGCCCCTTCTACGTTATTTCCTGAACCATTTCCATCCAAACCCTTTATGCACCAATCTACTGGAGATATCTGAGCACATCGTCACTCTGTATGGTTCTGGGACGCCAATGATGTCTTTGAGCTCCAGGTATTCTGTCCATGACAGCTCTCGGACTTCTTTCTAGTTGCATTCTTGTTACATACCCCACCCATTTAATCCTGTTTGAAATAATTATTTTTATTATATCCAGCTGTTCCATAAAATCATATATTTCCTGGTTCTTTCTCCTTATATATCCATCTTTCTCTCTTACTGGAGCGCATATTTTTCTCATGAACTTCCTTTCAATGTCTCTCAGCCTCTCTCTAGCCATCTTGATCGTGCTACATGTATCTTAGCCGTACGAGACTACGGGAAACACAATAGCATTGTATGCTATAATCGTTGTTGATACTTCTGGAGCTAAAAAATGGTCGTTATAAAGTAGTGACTCTAGGATCCAGCTATCATCCTTTCGTTCAGCTCATTCTTGATGTTGTTATAGTCTTTGAACCAGCATCCAAAATACATATGCTACGCCACCTCTTTCATCTTCATATATCCTGCCTCTAGAGTCCCTTAATTTGGTCTCCTTTTTTACAAGGTTATTAACTTGGTTTTTTATTCATTGATGTGTAACCTAAACTTTTTGGCGTTCCTCTCTAGAATCAGGACCAACCCATTAGCGCTTTGTCGTCAGCAAAAGCTAGCAATATGTGTTTTTTTATTTAACATAACACAATTCCCGTCTATTCTCTTCCTCATTTCCAAAATTACCTATTCTAAAACCAAGATGAACATTACCAGCGATATCACATCTCCTTGCCTTACTCCTGTTTTTTTCTCTATCTCATTTAACAGAATCCTTATATTAAGAATTATGTTAAATGAGATAGAGAAAAAAACAGGAGTTCGATTCCCGTGTCCAGGTGTCATTTTTCAATTTTCAGAATAGAATTCTTATATACTTCACCTTTGCTTTGTTCATTCCTGTACAAGCCCTAAACATCCTTCTTGAAGCACCTTGTAAATGCTCTCTATATGGATTCTATAATGTGGACCTTTATATCATCCATTTTATTATGATCAACCTATAAGATAATGTGTAACTGTATACAATTTGAAAAATGAGATAAATAAAATAAATGAATTCTTACTCTAGTCGATTCATTAGAACACTCCAATTTCCCAAAGTTACTCAGAAGCACTTTTATTGTATCCAAATCTTCATTTTGTAGGAAACACATTTTATAACCCGTAAAACGTGTTATGAAGCTGGGTATATCTCTGACGAAACGTTATTCGTCATGGAGTTCATTCACAAAACACCCAACATAAAAAGATAGTTTATTTCGGGTAGCTAAAAAAATACACCCACGTTTGTGAACACGCCATCTAAATGCCAAATTTACCAAGGACAAGAAGATCAGGACCCGAATCCTTGCTGTCTGAACTGAGCGTGAATTTTCTTAAATGTTTTTCGCACTCCCTTCACGCCGAAAAGAATAGATTTTCTATAAATCCTAAATACATAATTATATAGGTGTAGCGTAACCCGAATGGTTGGTAAAATTTTATGGAAAAAAAGTAGGTAGAATATCGTGAAATAGGAATATCCATTCCATTATATTCTAAGTTATGAGTCCATGAATAAAATTGTAATAATTTCAAGAATTGAGCAATTAACATCTATTGAAGTTCCTGGCTTCTTAGACAAGTTTATGATTACAACACCAAATTGTCGATATAAATGTACTTTAATTGTTAAATTGTCCTACCAATTTCTCAAACGACATTCTAAATCCAACATTAATTTTTCTTTCCTTATTAATAAAACCGTTAAGACAATTAATTAAACATTTTACGCGTTTCTTATCATCAATCACAGAAATTAAACGATCAAAACTACCTTGCAGGCTTATGTACTTCAATAGTGATAAGCCTCTTATACTTAATTAATCTATTCTTAAAATACATTACCTATTTTATCTTAAATCAGTAATTAAAAATATAGGTTTTATAAATTTTATAATATTACAAAATTTCGTTTTTACTGAACTTGTTAAAATTGATCGTATTTTTTTTTTAATTTTATATTGTTTATGTTACCAAATTAGGCAGCATTATTTACTCAAATGAAATGATTACCTAACAACGTAATTTCGAGCTGTATATGTATGTGTACTATTTTATGTTTCATGACAAGGGCATTGAGGACTAACATCTTTGCCTTTTCACAAAAACAAGCAAGAGAGGAGAAAAGTTGCGATGGTGGGTGGCAAGTTGGGTTG
>CABFWB010000744.1:0-15919 GCA_902151455.1 Timema bartmani
CACTTTACTGTCACTTCTCTCAACACCTCCAGGTGTACTATAGTACTCTAGACACAGAGATACACACGACTGTCACTTCTTTCAACACCTCCAGGTATACTATAGTACTCTAGAAACAGAGATACACATTACGGTCATTTCTCTCAGTGTTTCTTTGAACCTCGTTTTAAATCCCTTGGCCATGACTAAAATTTAATGTACCCCCAAGATAAAAAAAATCCATATTAAAGGTTTATAAAAATATGACCACCTGCTATAATATTGATCTATTTAATATATTGGGGAAAAACATAATTTTACTATAAAAAGTCTGTAGAGGGATTTAATACATTCTCTTCACAAACTCGTTCAGAAATAAAGAAAAAGTAAACCTAAACACAATATTTTCAAATCAAAATATTTGATTGTAATTATGGAGCTGATATATTATCAATCCCAAAGTTTTTCAGTGAGAAGGGTGTGGCTACATGGCTTGGCACTATCTTTGATGTCTGGTTCTCCAGTTGAATTTCTTAATTGGAGGTCCGGCTCTAAATTTGGCCTATTGCTGTACTTAATCTTTAGGTACACCATGGATGAAAAACCACTTTCCCAAATATGTTGTTGAGAAAGGCATCATAAACTTGATGGCATGATCAGCGGTATGAGGAATCTCGTCCAGCTTTTGCAACCAAAAGTCTGTCAAAGATCTGCCAAATAAGTTTTCTTGAGACTGAAATTTGAGGGTTTCATCAGCGGACATTTCAATAATTTCTTTCACTGAAAATAAATTTGGTAGACTGGAGTATTCCACTGTGGAAACAGGTTCTCGGATCCAGAACTCACTCCCTAAATTATACAAATTCTTAAATCAAACTCAGACAATCTCTTATGTCGTTGACAACAGAATCATGAAGCTTAAGTTCATTTTCTTCTAAGAAATTCTCTAAAGATGGAAAGGATTAAAGCTGTCTCTTCACAACTTATTTTGTTGTAATTTGAAGTTTATTTTTAAAGCTTTTATTTTGTCATGAACCGTGAAGGGTGTGTGTTTTTACCCTTCAGACCTTTATTTAGCTCAGTCAGTCGCTGAGATACGTCAGCTACGAAAGCTAGCCTGCATAGCCACTGCTCATTTGTAAATCTGTCACTAAACTCACACTTGCTGTCACAGAGGAAAACTCTATTTTATTGTCTAATTTCATACAAACGAGCAAGATAATTTAGTTTGGAAAGCCACCTTATCACGCATTATATGTTTTAGTAATATTGTCACGAATAGACCGATATATAATACATTAACACAAATAGATTGGAACTAATTAATATATAATCATCACCGCATTATATCTCTGCAACTGCGTTGCGAGTTTGAGTAATATCGTTGAGAGAGAAAGAGTATGTCACCAAGTCGTGACTGTTCAGGAAATCTGCTCAAATTACTCTAAATATAAGCAAGATAACTGCTAACGTAGAATAGAGGGTTGAAAATTCTTAGAAATCGGTTTACAGCCGAGAGCCAATAGGGGGAAAAGATGGGTGGAAATAATTAGATTATGGTAAAAGCCTACAGTTAAGGTTTTCCATGAGTCCCTTGAAATTTTACCAACTTTCCCTTGAGAGGTGCCCACGTACCCCTGGAGGTACGCGTACCTCAGTTTGAGAACCACTGTTGTAAATATGTGAATGGCTCAGGCGGGTACTATTACTTGGAGCTCTACCTGACGCTTAGTTTCAGGGAAAACACAAGAGTTGACTGGTAGTAAGTACTAACATATTCAAAGTGTTCTATGGAGAATGTTCCACTTCCAGCCAACTAATCTGTGCTTGGTGTAAAGAACAAGCTTACAAAACTTTCTTTGAACATTTGTTGTTAATACCCTTTACTGTATTATCCCTAATCTCATTCATGGAAGTATCCTAATTGATTGTTTGCTGCTATGAAAACATTATCCTCTCAGCAAGTCTCTATAGCCAGTAGCTTGCAGAGGTTGACTTTAGGTCTCTAAGAACTTTGTTTGATATTAGGCACAAGAGACTAATTAATTTAATTATATTAATTAAATTGTATAGAATCATTCTACCACCGATATACTGCAAAACTCCTTGTATAATGTCTCATGTGTTGGTTTGTAAGGCAAGCTATGGTCAGATAATACAATTATCCCTTGTGTAATGTATAATTATGAGTTAGTTTGTAAGTCATGCTCGGATATAATCTTTTGTTTATACTATAAAAGTAAACTCTACAGAGCCTACTTTATCACAAGTGATTGTATTACTACTACGTTTACAAATGTTTTAATAAGTCAAGTCATGTAATCTGCAGTTGTCACTTTTTATAATTAATAGTATCATTACCAATAAAATATTAGTGATATTATATTTAAATTCTATAATATAGGCAAAAATAATTACTTTTATATATATTAAAAGATTCTTCGGATTAAAATAAAACTGTAGCAATAAATAGTTTGGAGATGAGACTTTATTCAACAGATTGCTTCAATTACTTCCAGTAAGATAATTACTGCACTCACACTTCAAATGAAGTGCTTACAATAAAAATTTAGAAGAAATATCCTTGGAATTCCTTCTTCCAATCAAATATTTTCTTCTCTGTCGAAAATGAGTAAAAGCAAATGATCTTTCAAAGAAGCAATTAATAAGAGTAATTACAATTAAGACTTCAAAGGTTTGGCTCTACGTAATAATACCTTTACTCATTTCCCCCTACAATTTGGTAGATAGAGTGTGTTGGTAATATATTCCAACATCTGATCAAATTAATAATATAACTTAGCATACCATTTCAGGTTAAAAATGTATTTTGATTGCATTTTAAATACAGATAGTTAAAGTTGCTCTTATCTAAAAACTTATTTATTAAAAATTACATTTGTACATTTTAAGAGTCCTTTAATTGAATAACTTGATTGAACACCAGGTAATTTCAAAATCACTACTTTAAAAAAATAATTTAATATATATATATATATATTTTATCACTGCTTCTTTAATACCTATTAAGGTTGTATGCATTTTATTATATTAATCTCTAGGAAATTTTTAATACTTGCATACCTACATAAATATTGAATTTAAAATTATCATAAATACCAGGCAATTGTCCGTTATTCGTTATTTAAAATATTATTGATATTATTCTTGGAGAATTTGGAGCAGTGATAGCTAGATATATGTTACAGACTCCCATTTTTTATGAAAATAAACTGTTGGGGGTGGTCTCCAATGTTTTGTTTTTTCCAACAATTAAAAACTCTTAGAAAAAGAGATAAACTACCATATCTCTTTAGTTGATTATTCTGTCATAAATCTTGAATCACGACTTTAATATAGTAAGCAATAATATTGGTAGCTATTTTACTTTTTGAAATTAGATTATTTTAAATAGGTACTAATCAATTATAACACCAAGAAAAGGACCATTGTAACGGTGTTCAAATAAGATTAAGGATGTTTGGAATTTCTTTAATTGTTCCATTAAAAATATAATTATGTTAAATTATAAATCTGCTCACTTAATTTAGTGATGAGTTAGAGATCTGCGAATTAAACACTAAATATTCACCCAGCATTTACCATTCACACCTAGGAGTCTGAGGCAATAGTTTGATTATTTAAGCATTATCATACTTTTAGAAAGAGATATTATATATATATATATATTTAACTAAATAGAATGCTGTGCCGTCAGTAGAAGTAGCGCTGCATGGTCATAACACAACCTTTCACCCCGTGACGCTCCACCCCTCCCTCACCTCCCTAACTGTAGTATGAAGCATCTGTTTAGTAATGGCTCTTTCCCCGCTTACAAGCAAAGGACGGCGCTCTTGACCAAGCCATATAAAACACTCCTTATTCTATGATGCCCTCGTTGATAAATAAGATCATTGGAGATAGAAAATATTCCTGCCTGGTTGAATTAGTATTCTTTACAAGGAGAGTTCATGTTAAGTATGGTTGAAAATGAAGTTTCAAGCACACATTTTCAAATTCAAATAGTACAGGCTCAACAGTGTCTCTACTTGTATTTATTTATAAACCCTTAATTTCCCGTCCAAGTACGGGAAAGTAGTGCAAACAAGTTGATGATCACACTTCTCGCGGCACTTTTTTTTGCTTCAATCAGCTGATTTACATTCATACTAATTATTTATTCAAAACTAGCCTCATTTTATGATTTAAGGGGAATTTGAAATGGCTTTATTATTTTTCTAAGGCCTTATTATATTTTAGTATATTTTATTTGTGTTAATAATTTTTAAAGGCCTTCTACATTTCATTTGTTTTTTAATCGGTTTACTGAACATTTCAAGATGGATTTAACTTTGAGAAAGAGACAAGCTCTTATGACATTGAGTGAGGTGATTTCTTTAACAAACCAAAGATTGCTTTAATGTGTGGTGTTACTCATAGTGCTTTGTAAAATTCTTAAGCTTAAGATTGAAACTGGTTTGGTGTTGCCCCGTAGGAAAGGAAAATGTGGTAGGAAACAAGCTACAACAGCCAAAGAGGACTCGCATTTGTTGAAGACAAATAAAATTGACCCCAAAAATAATAGTTTTAATCTTCAAAAAGAATTAGCACGTTCAGGAATCCACATTTATGACTAAACTGTCAGCCGATGTTTGCTGGAAGGTGGCCGTAATGCATGATGTCCAGTGAAGAAACACATTTTGACACATGCCATGGTCAAGAAATATATCCATTAGGCGAAGAAATATACGAATCGGACTGAGGAAGATGGGAGGAAAGTTTTGTTTCAGATGAGATCCACTTTTAGACCAAAAGATCTTAAGCCAACATGTTCATCGAGCTGGAGGTGAACGGATCTCACCAAAGCACATTCACCTAACAGTTAAACATCCAGAAAAAATAATTGGTGGTGTTTTTCCTCCAGTGAGCCAGAATCTCTCGTCCAGCTCGAGGGAATGATGAATAGTGATACATGTATTGGCGATCATAATGTGTATAGTTTGAATAGGTAGTAAGACACCGTGAAAAAATGTGAACGCTAAGAACTTAACTCCTGCCCCTCGGATCATTGTCAAAGACGCTATAATTATACCAACTGTAAAACCTTATATTAATTAAATATTATTACCATTTGTTTTCTATAAAGGTCTGAGGCTTACTACAATAGATGGTGTAGTTAATTTTCCCTTTGCCAACCAGTAGAATTACTACATCCGACACCATAGCTCAGTCAGTAGAGTGTCTGTCTACTGAGCTAAGAGTCCCGGGTTCAATTCCCGGCATGGACACACAATTTATCATTGTATGGGTGTGCCCTTTCATAATGATAATTTAACGTCCAGGGACTGGATGTTGTGCCTGCCTATCCTAGAATTCCCGGCATGGACACACAATTTATCATTGTATGAGTGTGCCCTTTCATAATGATAATTTAACGTCCAGGGACTGGATGTTGTGCCTGCCTATCCTAGTCTTAAGTTATATTATAAGACATATGAAGCTATGACAGGCCTAGCAAGCTGGTAGTGGAAAATATATGGCTTGAATAAAAAACTGACCCAGGCCATAGGCTGGAAACAGTAATACATTTAAAGTAAAATAATTGACTACAAGTTTTGGATAATGGGATATAGTCAAGGTGCTAGGCGTTTGGTCATTAATTTTGTGTATTCCTGAATATTGGATTATCATCCTCCCACAAAAAAAAAAAAATACGATGCACCGCACAGTATTTCTCACTCTTTACCTAATAAACATGGAGACATTTACATAAAACTCATAATATGTGTTAAAAAAGATAATAATATGACTTAAACTGTTACAGAAACATATAGGGTAGAAAAGAACTTCAATATTCACCAAAGAGTATAACAACCAACCCCATTTCCTCAACCTTCATTTTAAAATACATTTTTTAATATCTCAGAAACTATTGGTTTTATAAGTATATATTTTAATTAATAAAATTTATTTATCTATAATAACTGTCCTTCATTAATGCAACGATAAAGTAGTATATAGCAAAAAGAGTTGTGGAACTATGATAAACACTGGAGATACCTATCTATGTAAACCAGGTACCCCTTTAATCATTTTTTCGGAAAAATCAGATGCGCAATTTTGTTTGTAAGGCTAAGCAATTCCTAAATACGAATTTTAATCAAAATTATTAGAGCTGGTTTTAAGAAAATATATTATTTTCTCTCTCTCTTCTCGGCATTCAGTCAATTACCCTTAATTTTAATGCTGTACAAATATCTAAAAAAAACACTTTGTGGAACCTTATGAAAAACCTAGATCCCAAGTTTTAGTCTCATCGAAATGGTTTCGGCTCTAGGTCAAGATATGGCGTTGCCCAATTTTTTGTATTTAGGGTGTAATGAAACGTATACATTCATCAAATATTGAATACAATTTTTTTGATGGTCTCAATAAATCTTCTCTCAGAGTAGGTTGCAAGGAAGTAAAGATGAATAGCTTAATACTTTATTTTACTAACACATTCATTTTAAAATCATAGTTTTAAGCCACTGATAGCAACTTCTCACACTATAGTGATATTTATATTTTCTACATCTCTATAAAGATCCAAGCCTAGAGTAAATTAATTAGAACACGCTATTTATAACTTGGTAGAATTTACTACACTTCAGAATGTATGTTAGTAAACCACTCGTCAGCAGCTAGATATATTGTATGTGCTTTCCTCTTCCCTCTTTCTTTTGCTCAGCTACACTAGTGTAATGAAGGGTTTGTTTGGAAATAAAACTCTTTGAAGCATGGCGTGCTCAAAGTCAAAATCACCTGGATCAATTCCAATGTTCTCATGTTGAACATATATTGTTCTATAATTAAATCTGTTGTACGTTCGCATGTAAACAATTAACAATAAACAATTAGTGTATTTCTATTGGTTTCCCATATGGATTATTAGGTGCATTAATAACAGAATGATAAAAGTTGCGGCCAACGTGGGTAATAAAGTCATTTATTATTAGTTATTAATTGCTATGATTCGTATTAGTAGGAACGCTGGCTTAGTAGCAATATAGAAAACATTGTGAAATTTGAATTTATAGTGGTTCTTTATGTAAGAGAGTTAACTTTCGCACTCTAAACCGACTGTTTATATCAACACACTAAGTAAAAACTAACTTTAATCTAGAACAGACAAAACGGCAAGCCCACAGACATAAATGTATCATTATAATAAGAGGGAAACTCACATTTCACCAATGGTACACTATTCGACCATTCCGGGAATAGAAACCGGGACCCTTATCTCAGCAGACAGCCATGCCACTGACTTGGATAAGGTGTCAGACGGTAATAAGAGTGAAAATCACTGATTATAAAATGTATTAATTATTAATGAAACTCTTAATGCTTAGCAATAGATTGTTGGTCCAAATCAAGCAGTAAATTACTTGACTAGACAGTTGTAAAACGGGGTAAGATGAGACTGACGCCTTTAACCACTTATCCACCAATGTAGTTCTCTTCATTAAGACTGGTTACATCCACACAATACAGTAAATTATTCCACAAGTACACATTAAATGAAAGGAGAGAGAAAGACTGAGTGTTTCTAGAATCCTCACCAGTAAATAGTCACTTTTACAAGATTTCTTGCCGTCAGCCCTCGCAGTTAACTTCTAGTGATAAATTATTGTTTTGTTTGCGTTAATTACAGCTAAAAATGGATATACGAAACCCCTGCTTTCTCTAATTAAGTCGACAACTAGGACTAATTACTCTGACTAATTACCAGTGAGGCTCGTCCACATGACCGAAGGCTCAGACGAGTTCACAAGGAAATCAGTGTCTCCTGTACATTGGTCAGTTTTACTACCCGGATAAAAAGATTCTTGAGGTTTATGGGACTACGTTGGTTTTATTAAAAAATAGAAAATCTTGTTAAACGCTAACCAAAGCCATGGTTTATGTTACCGTATAATATTTCACCTCTAACAAGCGGTCTAAAACCGGAATAAGTCCACTGAATACTTTTACAGATAAAACCAGTGGTATGAAATACAATCATTTCCGCCCAATCGACTGCCCAATGGGAAATCGATGAGTCGGTAGCTCATCTTAATGGATTTGTTAGGTTCATGGACGCAGTCATCGTCAAAGGCAGATAATTTTTATATATATATAAAAAAAAATCCTAGAAAAATTCTGAAGATCCTGAGTAAATAAATCAAAATCGATGTTTTATATAGAATGAAAATCAAATAGAAAAAAAGGACACAGAGAAGAGAAAATTGTGTTGACCTAAGTAAAGCAAACTTTGAACCAAACGTAAACTTCCGTTTTCATACATTTTTATTTGCTTTTGCTCTTCGCGTGAATTTTCTGTGTTTTTGTTTGTTCGGAGTAAATCAAACAAAGAGATGGTTACAGCTGACCACGTCAAACTGGCAGCACCTGTGGTCACAGGGGTTAAGGTGTCAAGCTCGTAGCAGACTCATTTGATGATGAGGATGAGTTTTATGTTCGTATCTCAGCCAGTTAACCTGAGGTTCGTTTTCTTACTCTCTATCCAGGCAATTATGGGTAAATTTCCCTTAAGCTACTCTCTCAGTCCCTGACGGCTAGAAAAATAGTATATCGGAATTTGATAATTATATTCATGGGGTGTAAGCGAATATATTTAGAAGAAAATTACCTATTTTTGACTGGAGTGAGAGTGGAAAACCGTTTAATAAAATACATTATAAGTACACCTGACAAGAATTCTTTTTCCGATTTCCCCACCTACAAAAATTCAGACTATATGAGCTTGACGTCTAATCCACGTGCCCATCAATACAGGTAAATATTTACGTTATTTGTTTCTAGCACCACCTCTTACTACCCATTCGGTTCATACACTTAATCTATGTAATAATTACGCTATTGGGTTAGGGATGAGGAAGGTTGAATTTAGAGGAAGTGTACCCAAATTTGTGTGGGAAGAGATTGGAAAATAATTTATGAAAAATCACCGTCAGGTCACCCGACTTGGATCGAACTACGTTCTCCCAGTCATCGGAAGTCTAGTCTATTGCGAATGTAGTACCTTAGACCATACGACCACCAAATTGTGTCTAAGTTTTTAGTAACCTCAGTGCTTAACGCAGCAATATAAAACTAATCAAGCAATGACACTTTTTTTTTGGACAAAATGTATCCGTCCTTATTTGTTAAAAACATTCTCCTGGATATCCTTAGTGCGTTGCAAACTATTATTATTATTGTTATTATTATTATTATTATTATTATTATTATTATTATTATTATTATTATTATTATTATTATTATTATTATTATTATTATTAGCACCCCATCTTACTAACGTTCCGGTTATACGCACTTACGTTAATGTGCGATGTTAGGGTGATTGTGAGATGAAATGGAGGACCTACAGTTGAACGGGGAATCCGAACCACGGTGGAGGCCTGGCATTCCTCACATTCACAAGTTGTGATTAATACACGTCTTGTCAGAGGTGAAGGAAGGGTTTTGGCAATCAGATAAATCTGTGCCGGGACCGAGGATTGCATCCCGGACCCTCAACACAGAGGTCTAACACCTTACCCCTAGACCACCAGGTCACCTACCGTAGTAAACTATTTTGATGTTAGTTCTCCCATGAAAGTGAGTAAAGAATAAATCATTCACATCAATGACCACTCTGAATTCAATTCAATACTAACCAATGCACGCTTGATTAATCTTTCAAGGCCGATACATCACAGAATCACACAACAAACTGCGAACGTCACTTTCAGAGGTGAAAATCGATGAACCACACACATAGGATTGACGCAGAGACGACACGAACAACGAACACAAAGGGGGGGAGGCTAACGTTTAAACTTTTGTGGTTGATGGATCGAGATTGTTTAGAGGTCATTGTTGAAAAGTTTCATTAATAGTTTGTGGTTAGACTGGCTGTTTCAGATCTTTATTTTAGTTGTGAAAATAAAAATACCCAAAACCAAATAAATGGTACGGTGCACCACACAGACTTTCTCCCGCTTTTATTTTTAAATAGACATTTACTAAAAACTAGTGAGATTTGTAAAATAAAATAATAGGTATATACATTGTTGTAGAAACTATAGGCCTACACCATAGATCATAAATGAAAAAACTTTCACTGTTACTTACTCTATGGCATTAGGAACTAGGAACATTGTTACAGAATAAGTTAGAAAAGAGAAACATCTTTGTCTACCAAAGAGCATAAGAAATAAATCCATTAATTAATTAATAAATTACTAAAAATGATCTATATCTGCATATAGAGCAGAAATTATTGGTTTTATTAAAATATATTTAATTTAAAATAATTCTATCTTTAATAGTATATACAACTTCACACTGATAAGTTATTTCGAATCTCAAATAGTTACGGAGAAATGATGAAAATTTGAAAAATTCTCTAATACAAATTACCCTCAAAATTATTTTCATAAGAAAATGAGAATTGCCATCTTGTTTATAATAATAAACAGTGTTCGAATATAAATTTAATCAAAATTATTTCTGCAAATTTCGAGAAAATTAATTTATTCTCTTTTTTCCATTCAGTAAACTACCCTTAAATTTATGGTTGGATAGACAAATACAAAAATCCTTGTAAAAACCCCAAAAACCAGGGTTTAGCCCAATCCGTAAAATAATTTCTGCTTTAGCCTGAGGTACAGATAGACAGACAGACAGACAAATGGCATTGCGAAATACACTTTTTGACGTGAATACGTCTTTAAATTTGCTACCATACGGGGGCAATCCAAAAAACCTAATGATAACAAAATCGGGGGATACAGTTGGGTGTTGTAGTTTCGAATCTTTCCTCTACATCCAAAATTAAATTATACCACTGGATAGCTAAGGGATCAAAGAATTCATTACGATAAGCAATAACAGTGACGCATCACGCGCGGTGGAGGGGGAAGCGCCGCCATTTTGAGGTTATTTTGCTGCGTATCAAGATTTGCAATTAGTATAACTTTTGACTCGGAGAAGCTACAATGTTCGTTTAAGTTTTAATCGTCAGCTGTCGTCAATCTATCGATTGTATATAAAACATTAGTAAAGTTATATTGTAACACAATAATTATTTGTTTCCTTGCTTTTATCCTAAATACATAAATAAAAATATTTTATTTAAAAAATATAACCCGTTACATAAGCGTATTCACGTACAACACACGGCCGTGTCCATGACACAGCCACACCCCGTTTTTTTGTTTTTTTGGTTTCAGTTGGTCGACATTTATTATAATCTTAAGTTCGATTTTTTTTACGATAACAATACTTTCTCTGATAAGATCATTTCTCAATTATGTCGGGAGGAACTAAAAAGACAAATATATCTCAAAACTAGCAATATTTAATGAACATTATATTAATAAATAGCTGATATACATACAAACACAACGATTTTCTGACAAATTTAGTTATTAATGATTCTTAAGTTTTTATAATCCACCAATAGTGTTAGATAAGCGGTTAGCACTTTCGATATTAATTTGAGAGACTCAAGTCCAATCACAACCGTTTTCAATGGAGATAGTTTTCACACATTATCATTATTACTCCTATTTCTAGTTGAGGATTGGGAAGTCTCTTAAAATTGTAAACTCATCGTGTTGATTTAACTTATATAGGGTTTAACATACCAAATGCAGGGAGGTCCTGTTTTAACTTGACCATTTTACATTTCTTATGTCTATGTGGCTGTCCGTTTCACGATGACTGCCAAATGTGTGTATTAATGCTAACGATATTTTTAAGGGACATCTTTTGAGCAAAAGCCAAACTATGTATGTTGAAGGTATTTCAATCTTGCTAAAAGATTACACATGCTGGTTGCTCAACTGATTTATTTAATTGCCCATCACCAGTGATTTTAATTTAAAATTCTGTGAGACTAACTCTTTAAACTGCGTGAACAATTGTTGCAATATTATATGAATTTAATACATGCAATAATATAGTATTCATTTGTTTACCGTCTAGCTTGATCACATTAAAGAATGAATAATACTCTGCACCGTTCTGACTTTATGGCTCCTTAACATAAAAATGGACATATTTACATGAAACTAGTAAGATATGCGAAACAAATAATATATATTGGTACAGAAACATAATATGGAAACAAATAACATCGCATTTCACCAATGAGCTTACATTAAATAATATACACTTTCACAGAAACATATTATAATTAATGTGCATTTTCAACTCATCATTTAATATATATATATATTAAATATACGATATATATATATATTAAATATACGATATATATATATATTAAATATACGATATATATATATATATATATATTAAATATACGATATATATATTAAATATACGGTATATATATACCGTATATTTAAAAATATATATCTTCCCTTTGATTGTAAAATAGTGATTTTATCAAATATTATTTCAAATAAAACGTTGTTTATTTTTAAGAGTCCTACACATTTGCAACATTAGGTTATTTCGTATTTCAAAGAGCTGCGTTGATACGATCAAAGTAATTGGTGATCTACACGTAATTAACGTATCCTAAAATCAATTTTAATGTGATCATGAGAGTAGCCATTTTGTTTTTAATACTAAACAATGCATAGAAACGAATTTTAATCAAAATTGCTTTGGTAGATTTCAAGGAAATATATTTTGTCTCTTTTTTTCTTAAGTATGCTAGCCCTAATTTTATCGTTAGGTATTTACTTATAGAAACTAATCGGTGGAGCTTTATGAAAACGTAGATACCAAGTTTTAGCCGATCGGTAGAATGCTTTCGGATCTAGTGCAAGATACAGACAAATAAACAGAAAGCATCGCTAAATTAAAAGAGAAAAATTAGGTTCATTGGTTTATGAAAATCAAAGCAATATTTCGAAAGTATTTTTTTTTTACTATCATAATACTTTTTTCCTTTAGTTTGGCGAGAAGGTATAATAGATCAACCTGAAGTTCAAAGATAAATTATTGAAAAGAAAGTGGAGTTGCCTTGTTTTTATTTTAACACATCTAATAGTCTGTACGGCTCTGACAATAGAGTGAGAAATAATGGCATTAGCGATTGCGTTTTTATTTTACTTTTCTATATACCGTATGCATTCGTCGTTTTGACACTTCGTGTTGCCGGAGTCGGGGAAATAGGGTGGGAAAATGATTGTAATGACGGACACGAGCTGCAGAACACAATTGGGGACCATAAACCACAGATGTGTCGTTCAAAAACTCACCACTTCACCCCATCCCTGAATTTTCCTTCCTCATATACCCTGACAAACGACCCTTAAAATGCGAAAAGTAAAACGTTTTCGGAACAATGATGTGGAGTGTGCCACAATGACGTAAGTTACATTGTCATTTCAATAAAAAAATACTGAGCAGAATTTTAAAGTACAACTCATGAATTCGATTATTTTAAAATAATTAAAAATGTGGAAAGCCATAAGTAATAAGTGCTTATCATTCCAGCCCTATAATTGACTTCCAGACTTATAATATTAATATATGTTAAAAACATTCAATATGATACATCATCTGTGCTTCAATTCTTACTACTCGTCCGGACAAATCACATATCTATACAATTGTGGTTGAGAGGAAGAAGGTAAGGCTTTGAGGAAGTGTACCCACAGTTGCGTGAAGGGAGGTTTGAAAACCATTTAAGGAAAAAAAACATTATACCGCCCTGAGACTTGTTTCCCGACCTATTCATTACCTATATATCAGATCAGTCGAGACCGCTGCCTTTTATCTATGCGATTACGGTTGGAGACATTATATAAATAATACGTTACTATATATATATTTTTTGCCCCCACGTCTTACTACCCATTAGGGCTATATGGAAATGTACTAATTACGCCAATGTGTTAGCTATAAGAAATTTTGAATTTAAAGGAAGTATACCCAGGTTTTCATGGATGAAAAGTAGAAACACATCCAACCCACCCTCAGTAAATTCAGAAAGAACTCAAACACCAATCCCCCAATCATCGTAAGCTCAATATACCCAGGTTTTCATGGATGAAAAGTAGAAACACATCCAACCCACCCTCAGTAAATTCAGCAAGAACTCAAACACCAATCCCCCAATCATCGTAAGCTCATTCTATTGTGAGAGTGATGCGTTTTAGACCTTTCGACCACCTCAAAGGGGTGTGTTGTGTGAACGATGCGTATACTATAAAGTCTTGTAGCACAGAAATTTCACACATTTCGAGACTTTAACTAATTTTTTTTTCATTTATTTGGTGTTATTAACGTGTACTTTCTGAACTGACTGAGAATTTCGATGAAAGAGCAAACGGGCCTACACATTATGGTGAGAAGGGTGTGTTCACAAACCTTCCAGGGTTCTTTTAGATGTCACAATCGACATGGGAACGAGGCCTTACTTACCCTCAGAAGGAAGACGTAAGGCGGATTTTTATCGTTCAAAAAATATCCGTCAAACCCAGCTGGGTTTGAACCCACGAACATCGGTTCCTGGGGCGAGTACTTTACCCCAAGACCACTGCTGTCAACGAGATTTTAACAAATATCTGCTTGTGAGGTGCCTTTTTCTCTGATTCTTTTTATTTACTCTACCATATCAGCCGTTTGAAGAATACATGGCATTTTTAAACGTTTTAATCCTATTTTTGTTGAATAAAGTATATAAGGCGTAAGAACAATAATAATAAAAGTAAAACAGTATAAAAGTAAACTAGGGCTGGGCCGATGCCGATAACTGATCCAATTTATCGGCCAATGTTGGCACAATCAGCCAAGGATGATAGGTTTTATCATGCCGATAATTTACGCTGATAATTCAAAATCTATAAATATTATTTTTAACTCTCAAGTCATGAAAATATAACTCATAGTTCCAAAAAAAAAAATTAAACAAGGTATCTTGCAGGTAAACCCTAATTTCTTAACTCTGCGTTAGATATTTTATTTTATAATAAACAGCAAAACCAACATTCTAAACAAAATAAACCATTTAATTTTATTTACCTTAAGGTTTATTTAAAATTATTAAATATTGATAAATATATCAGAGACAAAGATACCCTCAAGTAACAATGTTAAGCACTATAAAAAACAAGATTAATGGGTCGGTGTTATTTTATTTGCTATGGATTTATAAAACATAAAAAATATAGCATATTACGTCTATAAGTAACGTAGTTCTAATTGAATACAAATTGTATACCAACCTAATATGAAATATTACCTACAGCTTTCAGTACGACCTGAGGCCCGAGCATGCGCACATCAATTTGCTTTCTATTTACATAATTTTCGTTTTGGATTTGAGCTATCTATATTTTGTGTACTCCTCTATTTTTATTCGTTAGCTAAACTAACTAAACTATATTTTATTTACGTAACCGCAACTTATTCACACAGAAAAGACAAAAAAAATACGTCCAAGATAGTGTATCATTATTGTGATATTGCGTACTCTAGGGGCTAGCTGCATAGAACTCCATTCAGTAATCGTGTGTCTTTATTTTCTTCATGGTGCGTGACGTCAGCTGTATACCGATTACTGAGCGCTTCAAGATCCGCTCGATCGATCGCTCACTGATCGCTCCCCGAGATCAGTTCTTAGAGCGCGTTCAGCGTGATGTCGAAGTACCAATTTGCCGCTCTTTAGTTATTTTGTCATTTAACTGAGAATGAATATATTGATCATTTAATTGATGATTAATAATATAACAAACAGCAAAGACCAAACTTTTCCCTGCCTGGGAATATTTTTATTAGTACTTCAATAAAAAATAACTAGACATGCGTTTCGTGGCATTTTTTCTGTTTTTGGTGGTCATGATGAAAGGTATAAAAGTGACAAAATCAGATAATTCTGGTTTTCTAGTATTGTTACTGTACACGTTTGTAATATTGAAAAAAAAAAAAA
>CABFWB010000744.1:24281-51410 GCA_902151455.1 Timema bartmani
TCCCAACCTCAATAATCACCTTGTCTCCCAACCTCAATAATCACCTTGTCTCCCAACCTCACTAATCACCTAGTCTCCTAACCTCAATAATAACCTTGTCTCCTAACCTCAATAGTCACTTTGTCTCCCAACCTCAATAATCACTTTGTATCCCAACCTCAATAATCACCTTGTCTCTTAACCTAAATAATAACCTTGTCTCCTAACCTCAATAATCACCTTGTCTCCTAACATCAATAATAACCTTGTCTCCTAGCCTCAATAATCACCTTGTCTCCCAACCTCAATAATCACCTGTCTCCCAACCTCAATAATCACCTCGTCTCCCAACCTCACTAATCACCTTGTCTCCTAACCTCAATAATCACCTTGTATCTTAAGCTCGATAATAACCTGGTCTCCTAACCTCAATAGTCACTTTGTCTCCCAACCTCAATAATCACCTTGTCTCCCAACCTCACTAATCACCTTGTCTCCCAACCTCACTAATCATCTTGTCTCCTAACCTCAATAGTCACTTTGTCTCCCAACCTCAATAATCACCTCGTCTCCCAACCTCAATAATAACCTTGTCTCCCAACCTCAATAATCACCTTGTTTCCCAACCTCAATAATCACCTTGTCTCCCAACCGCACTAATCACCTTGTCTCCTAACCTCACTAATCACCTTGTCTCCTAACCTCAATAATCACCTTGTTTCCCAACCTCAATAATCACCTTGTCTCCCAACCTCAATAATAACCTTGTCTCCCAACCTCAATAATCACCTTGTCTTCCAACCTCAATAATAACCTTGTCTCCCAACCTCAATAATCACCTTGTCTCCCAACCTCAATAATCACCTGTTTATACCATCATAATACATTTCTGAATATAATATACAATAAACATGTTACTTAAAATGTTTACACAGATGATTTGTTCATTAGTATAGTATCCCGAACTAGTTATGTACAAATAACCCATTAAAAGTGCACATGTAATGTATTTTACCTATTGGCTTGGACACGTAGAAAGTACTCCTTGATTTACAAGTGCTTGTTATCTACAAGTAGCTTTATAAAACCAAACTATGTATTATGTTGTAAGTTGTAAAATTTCACTTGTAAGTAGAAGAGAGTACTTCTAGCTTTATGAAACAAGCCCCTGGCCAACTGATCATGAACCAGTATCTTGTAGGTGATAATTTAGTTTTTAAAACAAAGTACAAACCAAAATTCATAACTGCCATTTATCTATTTTAATAAGTATTTATTCTCACTTCACATATAGGCCTACAGAAAAATAACCAGATCCATCAAGCAGTTATCTTACTAAGAGAGTAAATCATTAATATAATAATAATTAACTAGATTTTGTTTAGAGAATTGTCAGAAACGTTGTATATATTATCCTAAGCATGGTTTTGTAAACAGTTCAATGGAAACAGTTATACTAGCATAGTTTGTAATAAGAATTACTGAAACACAAACATTATTATATCTCTGAAAAAGGTTAAATAGCGCGCACAGATGTTCATATGATAATATCTCAATGTTTTTTGTCCCACACTTGTTATATGATATATTATTGATTATACATTTTTATATATTCGAATTTGTCATTTTATAATGGTGAAATAACTAGATTAAATAAAATAAATTTTAAAACCTAAATTTAACACTAAAATAAATGATCTTTTCCGAAACATTAAATTGTATTTGGTCATATATTGTGTTTGTCAATCACAGGTACTACTTTATTTCACACAATATGAGTTTAAGTTCACACGTATAGGATCGTACAGTGGAAAGTGGGGGAGAGGGAGGGAAGTGGAGCGAACACAATCAAACAAAAGTAGTAATCCCTTTTGAATTTGACGCACTTGCCAGTAAGCCTTCATTGCCAATTTTGTCGAGCACGCACGAGTGCTCGTTTGAAAAATTCCTGGGAAAACAAGCAAAAATCAAACTTTCTATTGATGAATAATTTTTTAGTCAAACAGTTACAAATTGCAGGCAAATAAAATCCTACACCGAAACAAATCTGTAGTCAATAGAACTGAGTCATGTAATATTAAATATAGCGTCAATAATCCTATTAAGCCTGTTGTTTGTTCTGATTTAGAAGTATGTTTGTTATAAAAAAAATTGAATTAGTAACAAATATGTATTTTCATCTATTTACTTAATGTTTATTTATTGATTCCTTTACAAAGCAATAGCTTATATTTTATTAAAAATGTAGAAATAAAGGTTATTCAAAGTGCATTTGCTAAATGTGTCTGGTATAGTTTTCAACATTAAATTTGTTTTCGCATAATCTTTTAATTTATTTGTATTCTTGAAATATTTTAAAAGTTGCCTTTATAAGTGACTTGTTAAAGTAACAATCATTATTTGTAGAAAATCTTAATATTTTTATAGCAAAGATCGCCATCGGCGGACACACGAAATAAAAACCGGGGGGTGGAGGGTGGGTTGTTGTTTGAATTGTATCCTATATGGTTTCCCACACTCTTTTTTCATTCATTCTTACCCCATTAGTTTGATTAAATATGGACTGCCTGGATGAGTAGTAAGACGCGGTACTATACATACAGCTATGATTACTTACATAAAAACTTGTATAATATGGTATATTAATTGTGATATTCTCATAATAATAAAATATATATTACCAACCTGCCACAGTAGTCGATTGATATGAACTTGAACTCTTGTTCAAGATATATTTACCTTAAAAGTATTTTTAGTAGGGCTGGGCCGATGAGTTATTTTACAGATACTGCCGATGCTGATATTTTGTTGCCGATATTGCCGCTAACCGATGCCAATCTATATATTATATATTATTAATTATCAATTAAATGATCAATATATTAATTCTCAGTTAAATGACAACATAAATAAACAGCTATTTACAACAGAGGTAAATTAGTACGTCGGCATTACGCTGAACGTGCTCTAAGAACTGATCTCGGGGAGCGATCAGTGAGCGATCGATCGAGTGGATCTTGGAGCGCTCAGTAATCGGTATGCAGCTGACGTCACGCACCATGAAAAAAGGAAAACCCATGATTACTGGAGGTGGTTCTGTGCAGCTAGCCCCGAAAGTACGCAATAGCATCATAATGATACGTTATCTTGGACGTAATTCTTTTTTCTGTGTAAATAAGTAATGAATTAGTAGTGTAGAATATCTGCATGATAAAACAATATCGGCCGATAAATCGGATCGATTATCGGCATCGGCCCATTCCTAGTTTTTAGTACTTTATTAGAGTATTAATTCACACTTATAAGAAGTTGTAGGAATTTTATAATTTGTGTTTTTAATAAATCGAAAGTATTGTGGTCAAGAAAATTTGCACCTTCGAGATTAAGGTACATTAAGCTTTTGTAAAAAATGTACAAATTTTACTAAAGACTAGTAAGGAAATAGGTTGGGAAGTGAAAGATTGATAAGAATAAGTATATGATAACAAAAATAACACGAATTGGGGACGATAATCCAGATATTACTGTGACCAACATTTCATTTCACAGAGTTAATGAGTTTTAATATTCAGGAAAAATTTTAACCAGCAATAAACAATATTAGATTGTTTGGAAAATAGGAAAATAATTCAGTCGGTAAATGCATGATTTTACTTGATCAGTAAGTTATTGTCATCTCGCCTGCTGTTCAGGAATGTAAATCTCAGAATATACAAAACAACAACATTACCTGTTGTTCTCTATGGGTGTGTAAAGTATTATCTTACCTTACATAACGAAAACAAATTTAGGGTGTTAGAAATACTTTGGTGGGCCATGCAGTGCAAATGGGAGATTTCTAGAACCCTGTTCAGGGTACTTACTAACAAACCCAATGGGAAGAGACTTTTGGGAAGACCTAGAAGCAGATTGTAGGATAACATTAGAGTGTTCCTAAAAGAAACAGGATTTAATGAGGTGGACTGGATAGAATTATCTCACGATAAAAATATATTTGCCTAGTTTTGTAAGTACAGTAATCAACTTTTGAGTTCATAATTCCATAGAGTAAGTAAGTATAACACGTAATTTGGTATTATATTTTAATTTATTTTACTTTGCCATGATGTAAACTCCATTTAACCTCCGACCAACCAATGAATCAAGCTACCAAACAGTTGTGAGCATTCTAAGGAAACATTTTTGGACAACATTTCTGAACTTTTACTTTACATCCATAACTGTTTCCAGCCTGCACTTATAAAAATTAGCTGATCTTACACATGGAATTACTTACGTTTTTTCAGTCCTGACTGGGAAACGGTGATCTTGAGTACTGACTGGTATTATTCCATGACGCGTTATGATTTGCACGTATGTATGTGTTTCCAGTAGGTAACAGTAGTGACGTCATCAGTTTTAAAAGTAGTAATGGAAATAGCCCATTGCTTAATGTTGCAAGTGGACTGCCACAGCCTAGTCTCAAAGACTACTCTCAATAGCCAACAGTTGGGTGCAAATAATTAATAAATAATCAACTTTTACTATAAGGATATATTCTAGGCAGCATGACCCGAGTACACGCTGAGCCTGTATACCTTCAATGTTTCTTAAACTTCCCAGGTATAATTTATCACTCATCCTATATATAGTCGCTACATACAGTTTAAACATATATATTTTTTATTAGATAGGAATGCTTTATGAGCCAATAGGGTGAACATAAAAATGAAACTCTAATCATGTTTTTTCATAGAATGTATAATAAATCTTTTAAATCAAACACAATTCCATATTACAAAGTAAAATGTTTAGCAAATTGATTTACATACATTTAAAACTAAGTGCAAATAACAATGAGCTCACATCCCATCAGGTTAAGAAAAACCAGCAGGTCGTTGTTTCATACCTAACTGTGCTAATTCTGAAAATCGAAAAATGACACCTGGACACGGGAATCGAACCCGGGACCCTAGGCATAGTATGCCAATGTTCTAACCACTGAGCTATCCAGGAATCGTCCCGTGCCCAGAGTCATTCTTCACTCATATTTTAAAGCAGATTCTATGATGGATAATAAAATGACAAATTTGTAGCCGACGATTTCCTCACGTCCATCATAGCTCAGCCAAGCGAGCCTTTCTCCAAATTCCTATAAATAATAAGTGTATAGTACTAATACTTATCACCGCGTCTTACTACCCATTCGGGTTATACACTTAACTACTAATTACTCTAATGGGCTAGGAATTGGGAAGGTCAAATATAGAGGAAGTGAACCCCCAATTGCGTGCCTTAGGAATTAAATTCTATTCTTTTCATAGGTGTTAACATTACAACAATGATCCAATTACTTTACGAACAAAGTAATTTTATAAAATACAAAACATAAGATCCGTCTCACTTAACGTGAAGACACCTTAATTCCTAACACGTCCTAAACGTACGCGCCCATAGAGGTTAAATAGAATACAAGCTATGTATTATCACCAGAACTAGCCTTCGGTGAGTGAATAACAGAGCTACTATGTGTAAAACCGAAACAATTGAAGTTCATTAGTTGTCTCATAATTAACGATAATAAACCCTGGATAAAAACCAACCATAGTTTATCCTTACAAACAAGGCAATAAAAGATTACCCTAAAACACTATTATTTCACCCAGCCCACCATCCTAGAAACAATTAACTATCTTGTTAACTATCCAGAAAAACATAATTGAAATAGTGGACTAGGGCACACACAAAATAACTTACGTGTTCTGAACGTTAAGAACCTCCTAAAACAAGCAGTATACAATTTCAATTGCCTAGAGAGAATTTATTTTAGATTTAGGTGTTACAAGTTAACTAAAATCGAAACGTGAATTTTCTTACATGACCAGATGTCCACCTTGAACGAGATTTGCCCACCGAGCGTGCCGTCTTAACCTTGAACCTGGTGTTTTATTAACTTTCTTAAGAGGGGAGGGGGGGTTGAAGACTAGTTGACCAGAAGAAAGGGTAGAATCACGTGGTACCGTGCCATTGAAAAACTCTAATAAGTTAGGATTCCCTCGGTGCGTCTTGTGTTTTGCCTCTCGCGTCTGCGACCGCAGTCGCGGAATACAGTGTTTCCTTGGATGCGTCTCTTGGTCGCCGGTCGTGGGTAATTTTATATGTAGTACAGATCGTTTCTCATTTATCAGAGTTTTTCAATTGTGTTTTATTTAATGCTACGTGGTATTTTGTTTTTTGGAATAATGTGGTTAAAAAATACTAACTTGATCGATGAACTATTCCTGAGATCTCTTTCCATGTGTCGTCCTTCACATGTTGGGCCCGGTACACTGGTGGAGATTTGTCAAAGATTTAGGTGTTTCCATGTGTCGTCCTTCACATGTTGGGCCCGGTACACTGGTGGAGATTTGTCAAAGATTTAGGTGTGCTTACCATCTCTACAGTTAAATTTTCGTCCTTTTCTATGGAGAAATCTTGGACCAGTTTAAAAACCAGCCCAATCAAACATAAAAATGTGACACGGACTGAGGACCCCCTTCTTAATATTTAAATGTCCCTAAATTGTAAGCACCACCTTAATTATTATCATTGTAAGCCTAGACTCATTGGAACCTAAGATTTCCTCGAATAGCGTGGTTCCTTTGAACCACTTTTTCTTTTAAAAGTATTTGTTGTAAACAACATCTATCCTGTGTCGGCAAGCAATTATCACAAAACTAAATACAGCTCCACTAAAACACACACTTGCTCGGTGGTGCTCTAGGAGCGGTGTGGACGCAGACGCAATGTAGAGACGCTGGACGCGCACTCTGGTCACCAGTTGCAGTCGCCTCAAGAATACTGGCCACATAACAAACCATGGAAACCAGTCGGGTCACCGAGGCAAGACGCGCTGAGGAAATCCTTCGTTTAAGGTAAGATGTGAAGGCTCCAGCATGTATTTTATCCTGTGCAAGAACTCCTTTGGTTTAAAATGTTTGGGAACCTCAGGCTTAGGGGGAGAGTGGGGAGGAGAGTTGGGGGACAATCAGGGGATTGCGAGCTTCAAAATAAACAATTTTGACTGGTCATCGTATTTATTACAACTTGTAGGTAGTGTTGTCAATACCGCAAGAAATAATTATCTTAATTACTTTGGAAAAGTGATTTAAATCAAAATTATCTTCAGTTTTTATATGATTTTAACATTATTAATGAATCGTTCCACTCCTTATTAAAAGTGCTTCATGGCCACCAGGTTCGGAACCACAATACCATGTTTTTTTGTTTTTGTTTTTTAATTGGTGCAATAATTCTTAGAGTATTATTGAAACTGGGCTAAATGAAATTACTGTGAAAATACACTGACAATATTTGTTTTAGTAAAACGAACTGTTTGGCCAGAGAGCACATTAGTTTCGTTCAAGATAATTTAAAAGTAGAGGCCATTGCCCTAATACGTTGCTAACTTATCTAATAGCTTTAACAACTGTCGCATACGTTAGTCGTGGATAGATTATAGCAGCTATAAACTTATTTGTGGGAGGGTTGTAGAACACGGTACAAAGAAATAGTTAAGTGAGTAAAATGTGACAATCAATCACTGCCAGACACTGACTCGACAACAGCTGCTAAAAAAAACCTTGAAACTTCCAGTCTATGTTAGGGTCATAGTACCCCTGACACCTCGCCACCCGCAATGCCCCCTCCTCGTCAAAAGTTGGCGCGGTGTTTCAGGCCGGAAAACATGAACTTTGTTCGTAGATGGGGATTTTATCAACTCGGAAACTCGACATCAATTTATCACCGCGGTGAAAACATCACATCTTAATTATTATGAACAAATTTCTGTATTGTCCTGTCACGCTTTGATGTGTTTCTGAATGGCGGATTAGGCTGTTGGTTAGCGTGCCTGACCAACACAGTGCTTTGGGCCCCTCGAACGGTGTGTTTTCCCACTATTTCACCAGATGAATGATAATACTGCCCTTAAAAATACATCATAATCATTCTGTTCCTTAAGGGCGTCATCTGCTTGAAGGGAAATATCCTCACACTCCGGTATTTATTTTGGGAATGTTAGTTCTTAATCTTCAAAACCATTGACATTTTTTTTTAAATTCCACCCAAGTAAATATAAGCTTTATTTGCTTGGCGATTTTTTAACTCTGATGTTTTGCCTAAAATATCGTATAAAACGAGCTTATTCTACTTTTAATAATCATTCTCCAAATTTTATATAAAAGAAAGGTATGGTTTTCAATTGTTTAGAGACATTTATGAGGTGTTATATGGAATAAAATCCCACAGCAAGATTCTTCCATATAACACCTCAAAAATTCACAAACTTTCCAATAGTATGGATTAAAATAGATCATCTTTACTATAGATAAGACTTGAAGATGGTGTAACACCACCGAAACATGTTGTTGTCATAGAAGACTAAATCTTAGAAGAAGAAGGGATTAAAAAATAATAACCAAGAAGATATAACCTTATCATTCATTATACGTACGGTCATGAAATTACCATGGCAAACAATGTGTATTATTTATAATGTGTTCTTGATAGCATTATAGTTGTGTGTGTGTGTGTGTGTGTGTGTGTGTGTGTAATACAGATTAATAAAATATTTCTTGAAACAAGTAGTAAAAGCCATAGCAATTCATTAAAGGCTATAGTATATTTGATAGGATCTAAACTAATCCGATAAAAGAAAAAGCTAATGTATCATATAATTGAAATAGAACAAAAAAACTGTGGTTAATGCTTTCGATTAGTTGCCGTGTGTTTAAAAGCTTTTACGTATAAGCCTGCCAGAGTTTTTGTCAAACGTCTGGCAAAATGTACTTTACACCCAACCGTTATTTTGCAAACATTCCTTTACCAGCCATCCATTTTCATTTATTTTGCACTGCGTTGATCTCCTCTTCTCTGTTTTACATAAAGTTCCTTTTGTTTTGTTTTTCTTCTTTGTACCACTTCTTTGTATTATCTGTTTAAATTTGGTTCTTCCAATTTTTCGTCTCTTTGAAGTTAGGTTTCTGGTGAAACATTATTCTAAATGGAGAAATAATTTATTCTCTCCTCACTTATTAAATTTTCTCCTTACTTTGCACCTTTTGCTATAGTTATTTTTTCAGCTCAAGTCTTAATTTCTTTATTTTATTATTTCTTTAAAGTCTCTCTCTCTATAGTTGAACATCTGATATTTTCCCATTCTCTTATCTTCACCTAATTTAAACTTGGAATTTCATTTGCAATTATTACAAGATCTCTTAATTTTCTTTGCATTTAATCCTTTCATTCTGAGTCTGTTCATTAGGAAAGAAAAAAAACACAAGAAAATGTGAATTCTTCTATTTTACTAAGCCTATAATTGAGACGCGAAGTGATATTTTGCTGATGGCTTAAAAATTTACGTTTTAATATTTAAGTTACTAGGCTCTTTCATTTATCGTGCAAGTAAGTGCTGAAATAAAAAAAAAAATATATATACTACAACAAATTATGGCTATGGGCCTGTAATAACAAAATTACATTAATTAGTAGCTATCCAAACGAAGATGTTTATGGCTCATAATATGTTATTTTATATTATAATCTGTGACAAAAGGTAATTATTACTATTTAAGTGTAGTCGACTTAAAACTGATATTATAAAGGTCGCAAAATAAAATTAAAATAATGGATTTTTTAAATGTTATCTGTAAAGTTTTGATTTTATAACTCTCTCTCTCTTTTTATTATTTATGAGTACGATCTTAGGCTGGGATAAACAGGCCAAAAGATAGATACAATTTATACCTTAATAATACTTTTATTTAAACAAATTATATCCAAAACTGTATTTACCACAATTGTTTAGTTAAAAAGCAAAACTGCTAAATTTGTTAGTTAGGATTATAGCAGCATATAAATATAATATTCTCTAAATTGAAAAATGACACCTGAACACGAGAATCGAACCCGAGACCTTTTAATTACTACGCCAATGATCTAGCCACTAAGTTATCCAGAAGTTTTACCATGCTCAGTGTCATTCTTCACTCATATCTTAAGGCAGAGTCTGTGATGGACTTGTGGAAATTGTCAGCTACAACTAAGCGATAGAATGATCGCGAGCTATCAGATATCGTAGCCACCTCGACTCAGGAGGCCATCAATTTAAAGAATATGATAACTAGATGCAGCTATAACCATAATTAACAAAGTTAATGTCTTAATTTAAAATATTAATCATGTGATGTGTATTTGTACAAGTTGTTGTGCTATTAGAATGATAAAGCCTTCTCGAATAGAAAGTGAATGCGTCTCCTACAGGCACGATTCCGGCATTCACTCCCTGGTGCTTTGATCTATCTATAGATTTTTCAAAAGAAGAGGTATCTGGATTTGTGTTCATGGCACTGCCAGGCTACAGGAAATTATTATTTTAAGTATTTAATTTTTCTAATAGAGATGGATTTATCCATAGTGTCCATAAAATATAATCTCAGCTCTCTAAGACCCAAATTGTACGCTGGGTATGCCAGCTTTAATCCGCCATTTTAAATTTGTTAAGTTTGGGATTTTTGTCATATCAATGGCATGCTTCATAGCGTTGATACCAAAAAACTACAGGCTATACTTATATCGGTCGCGGAAGATGAATTTCGCGAACGATTCAATTACAAAAGTTGTTCGCGAACTATTGAACTAGATAATTGAACTGATAATTTCAGTGTACTAAATCACTTAGAACTGTATTGCCCATCTCTAAGTTGAATAGAGAAAATAAAATAGTTCCGAATGTGAATGGTGGTTAGTGCACGTACCACTCCAAATGCCAGATGACGTCATCCACACGCATCGTAAGGATCTGATTTTAATCTCTCTCCAGGAATTCCTATAGACATTGCCGATGTTCGGTGCGTACGATGCTGATATATGATTAAATGTAGATATATGATTTTGGGGGCTATATTATGTGTTATTGTAGATATATACAATTTAGGGGGCTATCATGTGTTATTGTAGATATAATTATGCTATTGAGTGTTTTATAGTATGTTATTGTATATGCTATTGAGGGGGCTATCATGTATTATTATAGATATAATTATGATATTGTGAGTTATATCATGTGTTATTGTTTATCTATGCTATTGAGGGGTTTATCATGTGTTATTGCAAATATAAATATGCTATTTAAGGTTATGTCGTGTGTTATTGTAGATATATTCTAGATAACCATTAATATTCGCAGACCTTAAAAGCATTTACTGATTATTAAAACAAATAAGTTCCCCCCATTCATGGGTAAGACCTTTTAGAAAATAAAGTTTTCAAGACTGACCAATCCCTTCTGAAAGTACCTCTTAAAGCTCGAGTAAGTTGCAAAACTCTTATTCCCGAGGTGCTAAGCAGTGTGCTACTCTAATTTGCCATATGGAATAATTGTGGTACTAGGTTACTCGCGTCAAATAATTTACCAGCAACTTAACAACAAGTTTCTCCAAAATGCACGTTTTATAGTCTGAGCTACTTTTTTTATAGAGGGGTTTTGAGGGTAAAAACATCATCAAACAGTTAACTAGATTGCATTTAATATCTTAATGCGTCAAGCCACTTATTATGTTTGTCAGCCACTCGATACCTCTCTCCCTCTCCAAGCAGGAAAGTATCTGATAGAACAGCTTCTCTCAGCCACTCGATACCTCTCTCTCTCTCCAAGCGCGAAAGTATCTGATAGAACAGCTTCTCTCAGCCACTCGATACCTCTCTCTCTCTCCAAGCGGGAAAGTATCTGATAGAACAGCTTCTCTCAGCCACTCGATACCTCTCTCTCTCTCCAAGCGGGAAAGTATCTGATAGAACAGCTTCTCTCAGCCACTCGATACCTCTCTCTCTCTCCAAGCGGGAAAGTATCTGATAGAACAGCTTCTCTCAGCCACTCGATACCTCTCTCTCTCTCCAAGCGGGAAAGTATCTGATAGAACAGCTTCTCTCAGCCACTCGATACCTCTCTCTCTCTCCAAGCGGGAAAGTATCTGATAGAACAGCTTCTCTCAGCCACTCGATACCTCTCTCTCTCTCCAAGCGGGAAAGTATCTGATAGAACAGCTTCTCTCAGCCACTCGATACCTCTCTCTCTCTCCAAGCGGGAAAGTATCTGATAGAACAGCTTCTCTCAGCCACTCGATACCTCTCTCTCTCTCCAAGCGGGAAAGTATCTGATAGAACAGCTTCTCTCAGCCACTCGATACCTCTCTCTCTCTCCAAGCGGGAAAGTATCTGATAGAACAGCTTCTCTCAGCCACTCGATACCTCTCTCTCTCTCCAAGCGGGAAAGTATCTGATAGAACAGCTTCTCTCAGCCACTCGATACCTCTCTCTCTCTCCAAGCGGGAAAGTATCTGATAGAACAGCTTCTCTCAGCCCCTCGATACCTTTCTCTCTCTCCAAGCGCGAAAGTGGGAGTGAAAAGTTGTCAGGAATTCGCACTCCAAACTCCGGTAATACGGAAATCCGTCACAAGTCAATATGTTACCTCCAACAGCAACTTCCCCTCCATTTCCTACCGGCTTCCGTCATCCCCTCTCGGTGCGGGGGAGGTCCTACAGTAACTATATCGTACAAAAAAACAACCCTTTGTGTGTCCTGTATTTCAGAGTTTGAATGACAGGGTACTTTGTACTGATTAGAGAGCGCTCTTTTATCCTAACGATTATACATTTCAGAATTTTAAAAATGTGTACGTTCGTAAACTCACAATTGCACTTGGTCGCCATCGTCAAGAAATTCAGTTTTGTTTTCTACCTGGGTGGATTAAATGGTTCCACTACCCCCCACCCTCAGGCCACTTTTAGTACCCAAATAAATACTTTGTACAAAATATAGGATATAGTAATAAATGAGAACTAAGTTAATCTATTACAATAAACTATTACCACAATCTAATTTTTTATAGTAAGAACCATTTAAAATAGAAAGTTTTTTCCGGAAAAAGTGACGTTTTACTATTTTAATAGTGTTAATTTGTAAGTAGTATATTGGTAATATATAACAAATATTACAGCTGGAGCTCACATGACTTCACGTATGAATACGTGAAATTAGGACTAGTAGCTTTTCCTAACTCAAAAGGTTTATTTCTATCCAAATTGGACTGTAAGTAACATAAACATTATTAATAAATATGGTTTCTTATTTTCCCTCTACGCTTATCCCGGTAGATTTTATCTGACCCATCCTCTTCATTTGTACCCCCTGGATCTACTCGGATTTAATGTTTTGAAAGTAGAACGCTTTAGGGGTAGCTTTTTACACAATTAACATGATTATGTTATTGAGCTTTAAGTTGCATAGCCTATGAATAATCGAAGTTTCTATATTCAAACATAGGCTTATGGCAAACTTACCATATTTAACTTCTTCTACCTTGTCATTGAGTAGTTACTTAACATATTTAATTATTATTTACCAGGAACTTGGGAATCTCTATAAATGCAAGATAAGACCTCCGAACATTTTAAAGGTGAAGGGTGAGTCTTAGAGCCGTATGCTAGAGCAAATCTGAGTGTGCACTTAGTTTGATTGGATTAGTATTGTCACAGTATCGTGAGTGGACTAGTATTGTCACAGTATCGTGAGTGGACTAGTATTGTCGCAGTAGTGTGCGTGGACTAGTATTGTCACAGTAGTGTGAGTGGACTAGTATTGTCACAGTATCGTGCGTGGACTAGTAGTGTCACAGTAGTGTGAGTGGACTAATATTGTCACAGTATCGTGAGTGGACTAGGATTGTCACAGTAGTGTGAGTGGACTAGTATTGTCACAGTAGTGTGAGTGGTCTAGGATTGTCACAGTAGTGTGAGTGGACTAGTATTGTCACAGTATCGTGAGTGGACTAGTATTGTCACAGTATCGTGAGTGAACTAGTATTGTCACAGTAGTGTGCGTGGACTAGTATTGTCACAGTAGTGTGAGTGGACTAGTATTGTCACAGTATCGTGCGTGGACTAGTAGTGTCACAGTAGTGTGAGTGGACTAATATTGTCACAGTATCGTGAGTGGACTAGGATTGTCACAGTAGTGTGAGTGGACTAGTATTGTCACAGTAGTGTGAGTGGTCTAGGATTGTCACAGTAGTGTGAGTGGACTAGTATTGTCACAGTATCGTGAGTGGACTAGTATTGTCACAGTATCGTGAGTGAACTAGTATTGTCACAGTATTGTGAGTGGACTAGTATTGTCACAGTATTGTGAGTGGACTAGGATTGTCACAGTAGTGTGAGTGAACTAGTATTGTCGCAGTATCGTGAGTGGACTAGTATTGTCACAGTATCGTGAGTGGACTAGTATTGTCACAGTAGTGTGCGTGGACTAGTATTGTCGCATTAGTGTGCGTGATATAGTAGAGTCGCAGTAGTTAGAATAGGCAAGCATTGTCGAAGTAGTGTGCTCGATACTGAACTATTACACCTAATTTCATAGCTGAGGGAACTGCAGGTCTTATGGAGAAAAGATTTATCTTCGCTCTCTCTCTATGTTACTGGTTGCCAAACCTTCTAGCTTTCGGTTGTTGGGAAGTGAAGGGGGAGGGTTTACTTGGAATTCCCTCATTGTAAACAATGCGGTATGGGGAGGTTGGGGGGTTCAATTGACAGGCAAAAACATTTCCTATCGGTGTACAGCCTTTTCTAGAAACATTAATTATATCCACAATAGTATTTTTTTCAAGAATGTATTTTATTAAGTTTTCTATTTCCCACGTAATTATGCTTAAAACTATTTAATGTATTAAGCTTTTTCCTCATTATTAATATAAAAACATATACCTATTACAACATACATTTTATACTAAATGCTATAAATTCCATTCTTACTTGTTCTTAATCAGAAAATTAGGAAGGTCCCTATCGATATCAATAAAAGCTTAAATTTTCTTTAGGGTAGGTAATTCATTGTTACGGTAAAGTGAATGTACCTTTCTGCGAATTGCTGCTTGAGTAAAAGTGTAATATTTATCCAAAAGCTTCATTTGAGTGCAGCTATTTCCTCTTTTGATTGGTGTCAGTAACTTTCCCTTAGTTCTGAATTATTGTTTAGTAGAGATTATTAACTTATAAGACACACCTGTAGCTTCTGCAGTCTGCATTGCCGCTTGATTTACTGAACAAGTTCTGTCTTAGCGAGAATAGGTGTAGACTCTTAACACCATTGCCTTTTATTTATTACTTAATATTTTCCTCTTGGAATGTAATTGTTTGTAACAAGTCGGAGATTCTATAATTTGTGTTATATTTTAACAGTTAACAATACACTATTATTCAAATAAATATATTAATATGCACATAAAACTATAATTCCACAACCTTACAGCAAAAAAAACCACACAGAATCTTCACGTGATTAATAACAAATATTTTTCCACACAGAGTACTAATAAAATATAAGTGTTTATTTAGTTAATGTTTTTGAGCTAGCTATTAGGAACACGAGATTCAGACTACTGTCACTTTACGACTGTGCTGGAGGAAGAAGCACCAACTACTGGCAACAACGACAGCCCAGCGTTGCCAAATTTGATATACATTCGAAGGAAGACTGATCACGGAAAACAAAAGAATGACAACGCTGTTGCTCAGTAGTAAGCATGCAGTTCCCTCAGCAATGAAATTAGGTGTACACCACTCACGATATGAGGTAACTTCTTAAAAGTCACTGTACCTAGCAATCAAATCAACGCCATTACTGTTTTACTCAGCTTATCTCTTTCTTACGGCCCTTTGTCTCTACAGATATAAATTACAGCCCATCCAACAATGGCCTAACCATCCCATCACTGGAGCCTTCGTCAGAAGAGAAAAGTGTTTTTTTTTATGAGTCCTTTACCTTAACTACACATCAAAACATTTGCAGAAATTTTTCAAACATAATACATTCAGCAAAGCCAAAATTCAACACAACATATAAATAAATGGCACGGTGCACCACACAGACCTTCTCCCAATTATATCTTAAAATATAATGGACGAATAAAAATTAATAGTCTATACATTGTTGTATAAACATTACACCAAATATCATAAATGAAATAATATACACTTTTAGTTACTCTATGTTATTAGGAACTAGGAACATTGTTACATAAATATTGAGAAAAGAGAAACATCTTTGTCCACCAAAGAGCATAAGAATCAAGTTCATTCTCATTCTTCATTTCTTTTGGCTGAGAAAATATTGGTTCTATAGAAATATATTTCAAATAAAAGATGTAATCTTTAAAAGTACTACAACTTTACAATAAAAAGCTATTTCTTATCTCATGTAATTGCAGGGAAATTATCAAAAATTGATAGATTTTCCCTATATAAAGTAGCCTTAAACTAAATTTAATGAGAAAATGAGAGCTGCCATCTTGTTTATGATAATAAATAATGTCTAGATATAAACCTTAATCAAAATCGTTTTAGGGAATTTCGATAAAATTGAGTTTTTTTTGCCCTACAGGAAACTACACTTAAATTTAGGGTTAGATACCTGATTCCAAAAACCCCTCGGGATGACCTTAAGCAAAACCTTAGATACCAAGGTTTATACTAATTGGTCAAATATTTTCAGCTCTAGCCCGAGGTACAGGCATATGGTAATACGAAAAATACTTTATTGGTTTCAGGGGGTCATTAAACGTCGATATTTATCAAAATCTCAATTTCATTTTTTTCGTCGATAACAATACTTTCTTTCCGAGCTGTCAAGATAAAGTAAAAACGTGAAAAACTATAATTAGTGATGTAAAACTATCTCCATGTTGTCGGAAGTTCAAAAGTTCAATGTCTTCTAAGCCGTACATATTTACGTACAAAGTTTACATATTTTCATCGATATAAGTGGTTAATATTTTAGGATTTATTAATTTTATGTTCTTAACAAAATTGTTGCACATTTATTAAAAACAAAAATAAACAATTTTATGTTAATTTACATTCATAAATTATTAAATTATTTTATTTTATTTCAATGTAGATATAATATTTTAGTATATTATTTTTACTTTAAATATCATATTTATATATTATGACTATAAATGCTATACGTTTTAAAGTTAAGTACAGTTTTGTTCATTCAATAATATGATATTAAATGATAGGTATTCATGATTCACAAGTGATCTATCAATTTAGATTTAAACTCTAAAACACATTCTACAATTACTCTTAAAATATTCAAAATGTCTACTACTAAGTAGGTTAAAATTTCCATGAGTAAATATGAAATATTTAATATTTAATTTAATTTATAATATGAGCTGAAGAATAATTTGTTGATTTAAAAATGTATAAAAGAATTCCTTCTATAAAAATGTATAATATAGGCTACAAGAGTCTAGAGGACTAGAAGTCAACGTCTAGAAGCATGTAGGTTTCTGAAGTTCACCCATAAATGTAGACTGATATAATCGAATTTCCGGAGTGCTTAGGGCATATTTCATGAGTAAAGTATTCCAGGAAATGCAGGAAATTATGTTAAAATTTGACTATAAAGTTTCAGATGTGGAGGAAATACCATGTTTAACCTGCAGTTTCAACACACTATAAGAGAAAAATTTGGAATATATCTACGAGTGTTAATGTATACAGCAATGCAGATAACCCAGAGCAAAGAAAAACCCAATTAAAGATATGTTTTTTTTCTGCGAATTTTTGAATGTATGAATAGTGTGAAATTGAGTGCAGGAAAAGCACAGACCCTAGAGAAGGAACTAGTAAAAATATTAGCTAAGACCGTATCGAGCAAGCCGCAGCAATCAACCAATTATTTTAAGATTACTTAATATATATATATTTTTTTCAATTTTTTACTAGGACATAACACACCTTCTTACATCCTGAGCCAAACCGCTGATTGGTCTGCTGATAGTTCCGGGCTAGCACTTCTACTGGGACATAGCACACCTTCTTACATCCTTAGCCAAACCGCTGATTGGTCTGCTGATAGTTCCAGGCTAGCACTTCTACTAGGACATAGCACACCTTCTTACATCCTGAGCCAAACCGCTGATTGGTCTGCTGATAGTTCCCGGCTAGAACTTCTACTGGGACATAGCACACCTTCTTACATCCTGAGCCAAACCGCTGATTGGTCTGCTGATAGTTCCGGGCTAGCACTTCTACTGGGACATAGCACACCTTCTTACATCCTAAGCCAAACCGCTGATTTGTCTGCTGATAGTTCCGGGCTAGCACTTCTACTGGGACAAGCTCGGGAATTTGGATCATATGACTATATTTTCCTTCCATAACTGGGACATCAAGAAAGATCACTCTTCTATAAAAATGCCAAAATACGGATTAGAGCTGTGCACAAAATTTATCTTCAGAAAAAGATTCCAACAAATGGTAATTTACATAAAAAATAAATTTATTTATGATATTTGAACAGATCCACCATTTATTTTACTATAGATGGCTCAACCGACATGGATATTTTTTTTCTAGAACCACGTCTTACCATCCATTTGAGTTATATGCATATTAATAATTACGCCTATGACTTTAGGGATTATGAATGTTACACTTATAGGAAGTGTATCCACTTTTGCGTGGAGGTAGAGTGGAAAACAATTGTGGAAAAACCACCTTCATTATATCCGACCGAGATTCGAGCCTCAATCTCCCCATCATCGGCAGTCTAGTCTAATGCAAGAATGATGCCTTAGACAATGCGGTCACCGAAGTGGGTGTCATGGATTAGAGAATGAAAGGCAGGTGCCGGATGTGGACTATAGTTACGGTGACCATATTTCTGACAGTGAAAATCGGGACAACTTGGCAACATTTTTTAAAAGTAGCATAAGTACATAAGCATAAGGGATAGGCATAATTAAGAACAAACATATTCCAAGATTTTTTATTTTTAGTAATTTAAAAAACATAAATTACAATAATATGTCTTAGCTATAAAGAAATATGAGCTACGTAAAAATGGTAGTCAAAACTACTGGACTCATCTCAATCTCTAAGACTAAGTGGCTCACAGTGACAAGTAATTTTAAAGTTTAAATAATAAGAGTTTTGAGAAAATTATATTTTGTAAAAATATAATAGGCTATTAAAAATTAAGATGTTTTNATTTAATTTTAAGTTGGATGTCTATTTGTGACTTATAAAAGCTGCCATTTTTAAATTCCGTATATAAAATCTATGTGCATTGAATAACATTTGCTTAATATAGAGGGGTGGACCGGCCACCCTACCACCACCGCCGCCGCCGGTGCAAAGGCAAAAACACAAGGAGTTTATTCAGATACTCTCAATAAAAGTAAAATATTATAAATGTAACGATTTTGATATTTTTACATTACTGTAGAAACTTTTTTCATCAGTCAGACTATTCGTGACATTTTGGTCGTTATTCGGGACGCCGGGACACAGCTCTTAAAATCGGGACGGTCCCGATTTTTTCGGGACGTATGGTCACCGTAATTATAGGCCTATTACTGTATATATATGTATTGGACTACACTAATATTATTCAAATAAGATACTATAAGGAAGCGGGCATACTTAAATTGACTTAATAAAACACTATAATTTAAACATCTTTTCTGTGAATTTACTATTTTTATGATCTAGCGTCTAGTGTTTGATAGGTATATTTTCAAGACTGAACAATTAGCTATACAAATTTATTATCATAAAATGGTATATAGTAAATACAGACAGAATACGTTAACTTATTATTATTATTCTATATACTTGGTAATCATAATTTATACTTTTTTCTCACCTACTTCTTTCTTTAATCCTCTTTACACACCCCTTATATAGAACAAGCAAACCAACCTTTTTATCATCTTGTCTCTCCCCCACCCCCCTTTTTTTTAATAAAGCGACATCATCGGCAAGGATTTGTTTTTGCTTTTACGTTGGCTTTATTTTATTTTTTAATATAAAACGGATAATGGTTCTAGTCATTATTATAGAAGAAATGAAATTCTCGTTGACAAAGATTGAAACAATAATAATAAAAGTCTTATGTAAAACAAAGTAACCGCCTCATGATTGGTGGTATAAGACTGTTTTTTGTACTCATTAATTTACTAAAGAAGACGAACACAATGAAAGATTGGCAGCGTTATTAAAGATGTGCAGAGGACAAAACAAGGTTATTCAGAGAGCTGACATATTTAAACAAGTAAAGTAGCAAATCGAACAATTGTGATAGCTTAATAAGCTCTAAAAATAAATTACTTATAAACCAATTCCATACTAATATCTGTAACTCTGTATTTTTAGTCTGAAATAGTTTAAATAAATAATGTTTTTTTCAAATTAATTAAAACAATGGAATTTTGTTTTTAATAAATTAATCTTTCATATACAATTTCAAGTTTTTTTCACAAGTCATAAACTAAATCAATTATATTCTCTGTATGTATTATTTTAATTGGGAATCCCCAGTGATGATAAGATTCCCCTCAACGAAACCCGGCTCATTGCTGATTGTGCTAATTGATACCTCATTGAGAAGATATTGATTAAAATAGTATACACTACATTCTAGAAATTAATTAAAGCACGTAATATGCTCATTATTTTATCATGAACATTTTTTTTCAATTGTCATTGTTTTATCTCTATTCATCTCTTGGCTCTTAGTAGATCACCTTAATGATTGATATATTATCATTTTATTCAGACATCATCAAGCTATTAATATCAGTCAGTTTTCTGCTAGCATCTTACTTGATTCAGAATGTAATTACCCTTGTTAACCAAAAATCACTCAAACCTACTTTCAATTACTCTGCCAACAACAAATCAACCCCGACGTATTTTCTAAGCCATTTTTATGCCTCGGATCGAAGACATTATTAGGAGGAGTCAGCGTTGTCTTGTCACGTATTATAGTCTCTGTGCGACTGATGGGTTTCATTGTAGGTGACATATGTCGGCAACAATATCTTCCTTAAACATCGTCTAGATATGATATATTTAGTAGTATTTAAAAAAAAAAATTTGAAATCAATCTACTGTTTTGAAAGGTATCGAATAACAAATAGTGCCCCAAATATTTTGGAAATTTTACTTAAACATATTTATATAAAACTATTAACAACCTATTTTTACTGTTAAATTATCTATATTTAGAAAACAGAAGATGTGACTCTTAAAAATATTAATTTTTAGGTAGAAACACAATTTATAGAGATAATATGTTGATTTTAATCAGATTTATTTTTAAGATAGTTCTAACAGATTTTTAGGACGTTATATCAGAATTCTGCTAGCCTTGTTTTTGGCAGAAACACCAGTGTTTAAGATTAAGAGGCAATGGTTTTCATTCTTTATTTTGTTTAGATAGCACTGCACTGTGGTGAAGTGTAAGTGTAGGCCTATTTAGTGAGTATCACATTAATATCTTGCTTCAACTTTAAATATGGTTGAAAAATGGCATCTGGATATGAGAATTGAATCAGGAACCTTTGGATTGTCATACCAAAGCTCTATTACTGAGCTATCCTGGTGTCATGTGTATTAGGGGCTATTCATAATCATGTTGGCGGGTCCCATGTACCATGGAGCCAAGTCAATGTTATTTGTTGGTTAATGAGTAGGAAATGGCCGATGTTATATTACCGCTTCCTTTACTACTGTAGATTAGCACTTTCGCAGACAAACCAAAGTAGACAATAAACGTGGTCACGTGACGAGATCCAAACCTTTCACAATATTTCAGCTTAATTCTCTTGGTTTACCGGCTCGAGTTAAAATAGTTTCGGCTTTTTGTCACTGTACCACATCGATATGATCACAATATCTGTGTAGCTAAATACACATCAACATATGCGTCGAATGGGCATATGTGATTTGAAACAACTCGTTAAATGGATCACTAGCGACACAACCGCAATCTTGCAAAGCACCTAATGTGACAAACTAAAAGACCTTTTATCCATATGTTAATAATGAGAGGTTTCTTAATTGGATTGCAAAGTATTATTGGTCAACATACATTTCAAAGATTGTTTAAATTGCTACGCCCTTAAACTATTATTTATTTTTGGTTGGATTCGTGAATCAACCGTTATGATTCTAGCAGCCAACCTACATATATTTCTTCAACAAATCAGAATTATACTAGAGAAGATATGATAAAACATAGTCAAGATAAAAATCATAGTGAACTCAGTCCTATACGAAACATCATCCTCTTTGAACAGAGCCAGGTATGCTAAGAACGTCTTGCCATTCCGGCTCTGGATTGTTTAAATTGTTCAATTAGCCTTCCAATAAACCTAATGAGAGATCTGTTGAATAAGTGAATCGTGGACCCATTAACGAATTTAATGATTAGTCCCTTGAACAACAAAATGGTTATCCCGTGTTAAGGAATCGTCTATAAGGCTTTTTGAAGAATCTAATGTTGATTCTAACAGAAAGTTTAAAGATGATCCAGACAATGATGAGCATGTTGAAAGAGCTGAATAGTCGGCCCTTGATGCCTCTACAATGTGCGATACGTCAAGATAGATAACATGTAAAAATTGACGAAGCTCAACTACATCTCAAATTAACTAAACAACATAATATATTAAGCTTGAAAACAAAAAATATGTTATACCTTATGTGTGCTTTTATTTGATTAGACTGGTTGGCTTAGGTATGTGGTAACATACTTGTCTAACACTGAGAAAGCAGAATATTGCAATGTAAGATATGTTTTAGTCAGACAGTAAGCAAACTTACACTCCAGAGTGTGACAATATATGTGTTAATGACAAGCTGTTAGCTATAGAACAAGCTAAAGACCTAGGGAAATCATAGTCTACATCTTTGAGTAATCATTAGAGTAGCTGACAAGTTTATGATTGTGATACATTTAAAACCCTCTACGTTCATCATTTCAGTTGCAGAAGCTATCCAAAAGAGCACATACTTATATTAAGTACTTTGAAATGCTAAGAGTGATTTCTATTAAGGACGGCAACATCATCGTAAATATTCATTATCTGTTCCAGGCGTTCTCATTTATCGGAAAACCACGTTTGACTTGTTGAAGTGTCTTACTTTTTACATGTTATAAATACTTAAATGATAATATGGAATGTTTTAAGTAAACAGAACAGACCCTCGCCAAATATCAATAGCAACACTAGAGAGTTCCTATCCTAAAAGCTTTTAGCAATCCATTTAGAAACATTTAAAACTTAGTGTCGTATCTGTAGCGGTCTGCACGTTACATGAATCATTAATTACTTGATAAACATTAATAACACCGTCTCTTCTCGTTCTACACCCCAACCGTGACAGCCCCGGTTAAAGGTCTGACCTTGACTGGGGCATGATGTTGGCTGGTAATACCACGCATCTCACACCATGGATATAAGGTTTTACTTAAGTACGCTCAGGTGAGGTTAAGGTAGCAGGCGATGCCTTTCTAGAAAATTCCCGTTCTTTCCACGGGTCTCTCGAGAAGTATAGATGGTTATTAAACTAGCCATGCTCTGACGTCACGACATGTTTCTCCTTCCTTGCCGAAGTAATTCCGCTCTATGATTGGTCATTCTTACCGTCACATGTGTGTTGTTCATATTTTTTTATACATATCAAGACTGCCCCTAATAAAGAGCACATACTTGATTGCCATTCAAGAAAGGTGATGGTGGGATAGATTTTTAAAGCAAAAAGGCTTTAATAATTACATTTCTTGTATGTTTTAAAATTTCCTTTCGACATAAACTTAATGATATTCATAAAAGTTTGAACTTTCTTCTAGAGTTAAATGAATCCTTTGTTTTTAATGTATGATTATAGTAAAACTAATGTTATGAATGTTTACTGTTCGCCACGGGGAAATTCTATTTCTATTTTAACCTTTATTTTATACATACACAGTATAGAAATACAATTTTCCTTCTGATTGTCTAAATTTTGTTTTAGAAGAATACGATTTTTTTTAATGTAAATATATTTTGGTCATATGAAGGCAAAGCCAATTTTGGAGGATATTTTCTTAGATAAAATAATAATATCAACCTATATCTGTCCACTTAACTTTATTAATTGAGAACATATTGTTGTCTTAGAATAATTATCCTTATTAGAGGGGTAGCATAATAATGTCTATTTGTTTTCATTAGAAGCTTTGAATTACTTATATTTTGCTTTATTGGAAATATTTTGCACTCATTTTAAAAATATTAAACCTAACCTATAAAAGTGTTTCCGAACTGTTTTTGGTGATTGGCCCATTGAGATTATTGCAAAAATTATTTTGGTTCCTCTATGTCCATCAATATAACACTAAAAACAACTGACATTTTTATTTTGTCAATTATTATGATTTAAATTATTTTCAATATTATTTGACAAATGTTCACGACAATAAAACCAGATATACCAATCTGCTAAATGTTTATTTTAGTTTTATTGGAATGATTTAGTGAGTCCTAACTCTCTCTTGGTCGTATGTAGAGATTTTGGAAACAATGAATATTCGAATACATCGAGTTCAAATTTTGGAAGCTATGAATCTATTATACATCGAGTTCAAATTTGAGGAGTTTGGAAGCAAGGATCAAATTTGGGGAATTTGGAAGCAATTAATCTTAAAATATATAAAAATTGAATTTGGGGAGTTTGTAAGCAACTAATATTTTTAGATCGAATTTGGGAAGTTTTAAGTAATGGTTAAAATGGGAGAAACTACGCAGTAGTTGATTTTAGAATATTTATCATTAGAATAGGGAAAGTTTGGTTGGATTGAATCTTTAAATATATATTTATCTGAATGGTGAGAATGACTCCTTTAATCTCTCATGGCCAATTGTGTGTTTTAATTTTTATACAATAGTGCATCCAGGAGTTCATTTACTTGCCATTGTAGCTATTAACCATCCGTGGTTAACCAGGTCTCTTTAAATTGTCTTTTTGTGACTGCGTAATTTTTTCAATAGTTAATCTTGAACAGTCTATTTAGATATATCTACGCTAAACTAGCTGGTGTACTTATTCTTCATAGGGGAATTTATAAAGTAGCTTTGTTATTTCTAGCATATAGATTTAAACACAAGGAATAGAAGCCCAATCTTAAATTATGTTAATCTTGTGACCTACGCCCCATGGGCTTGATCTGTCAGGATATCTTGTGGGAGAGGTGGTGTGAGTTCGAAATAATACGTAGGGTTACACATTTTGGTTTAATAGAAGTTACTAAGAGATTATACAAAAAGTGATGTTAAACTAAATATAAAATAAAGATAGGATAGTGAAAGCTCGCATTCGTGGAAGAACTGGCTTAACTCGTGGAAGCCTAGACCGATGGAATTGACTGACACGGCTCGCAACCCCCTACAGAACTTGATCACAGGACCCTGTGCTAGATGGTTGCCCTCTACGTACAAGCAATACTGATGACCCGAATATGTTGTCCGCTATTGTCTGGCATCGGACAGCGTAATTGCCTGCAATATTGATGGAAATTTAACAGCACCGCTGCCAAATAATAAAAGGCTTTTATAGACCCTCTCCTGGATAACTAGAACAAATATTGTTATGAATTGTCAGCATTCTCCTTTGACGTTTCTATTTCATTACATCATATACGTTAAGCTAGCCCTTTTCAGCCCATACGTCAACTCGAGTTATGTAAATCAAAAAGTAGACTGAATAATACACAATTTTAAATTATAGATATAATCTGAGCATATTTTAAAAGCTGACATTTCTTTTGACCTTTTTTAACGTCTTTATACAACATACTTTGTACAATAGCTTGTCGATGCTAATAAAAAATAATAAGTATGTCACAGCATAGACTATTGGTTGTTAAAGGGTTGTAATTAAATCCAATCATAAGTATTTTTGGGCTTTTACTTTCTCATATGAAGAGAAAGTACTATGATCGTGAAAATTGATCTCGAGATTATGACAAATGTTTACGTTCTATGTGAACACAACCCACAAAAGTGGCTGTTTCAATTCTGTCTGTACCCATGTCTTTGTCTGTCTGTCCCCACGTCTTTGTCTGTTTATACCCATGTCTTTGTCTGTCTGTCCCCACGTCTTTGTCTGTTTGTACCTCTGTGTCTATCGCTCTGTGTCTGTTCTGGCCACGGATCCAAATAGTTTGATGGATTTTGTTCAAACTTGATATTTAGATTCTACAGAGTTATACCAAAAGATTAATTTGCTTTACCGTAGCCCTTCAATCAAGGGTAGTTTACTGATGAGTCTTACTAGCCGAACGGTTTATACGCTGATGTACTAATTACTATAATAGGTTAGGGATGATAAAGCTGTATCTTAGAGAAAGTGTACTGGCATTTACGTGAAAAGAGAGGAAAACCTTTTAAGGAAAAAACACCTCAGTACACCCGACCTGGTTCGAACCTCGTCTTCGGCAGGCCAGTCAACACGAGTGTAGCGCGTTAGACCAATCGGCCACTTAAGCGGGTAAGATTATTTTAATAATATTATTAATATTAATATATGCTAATATTATTATTATTAATAACTATTGATAATATTAATACTTTATTGAAATATTTAAACAATGATTAATATTAAATAAATTCATTCGATATAGCTCATATGAATGTCTAGTTATACTAGATTTCAGTCCAATACATTAATTACTTTAACTTGGCAATGGTAGTGGAAAAGCATTAAGGGGACACAGTAGTCCCTATCCTGCCTAGGTTAAATTTGCCATTTTTAGGTATATATATTTTGCAAACCAATTGATCAATTGAGTTGAAATTTTTAGTGGATGTTGTTTATAGCTTTATAGGTATTAATAAGTAGCGAAATTGAGGTGGGAAAATAAATTATTAAGTTTTGATTTTTTTTTCTTGTTGAATGTTTTTATACTTTTTTTCTGGTTAAAATTTCATTGTTGTTAATTTATATTTTCCCTCTTAATTGTTAGATAAACTTTATACTTCTTATTATCAATGAGTACCACCCCAAGATTAACTGGTATTTTTTTAATAAAAACTGGTTGAATAGATTTTGATAAATATGTACCTAAACATTAAAAATTGTAGTTTTGAGATAAATCTATTTAAAAATTATATAGCAATGTTTACCAATTTATTCTTTTTTTCTTGATTTTTTATTATCTAATGCATTCCTGTAGCATATTCAGGATCATATTTGTCCTCTTATTTCTCTTCTAACCTTCTTTTTACATTTCTGC